>CM060687.1:125649151-126057932 GCA_030686995.1 Artemisia argyi
CGGAGGTAGTATTGTTTAACACTGTTAACCATGATGATTATGCAAAAGTTGATTTTTTGGTTTTAGAATAATAAGAATTGCAAATTTGAAGTACACTAGTGACTCACTAAGCCACATGGGCAGTGACGCATTTTGGGTAGTAAAACTTACAATATCACTGTGTGCAAAAACTAGAGAGATTGAGAAAGAATCTGAGAAACAAATACTAATATACTGATACATCACCATTGTATACCAAACAACTCATGTCTATGATCTTACTCAATAACAGCCTAACTAATATGCAGAGATGGCATGGTCTTAAGTAGCACAGAGGAACAGAACATACTATATTACTAGAACATTAGAGCATTGCTAGGATAGTTTAACAGAAAACTGATATTGAGGTGGCAGTATTTTAGTGTATGTTATGTATTTGATCATTTGTTCAGAGTTCTTCTCTGAGTAAACTCTAGTTCAACTCTCTTTGGTCGGCCACTTCACCAATTTCTAATTAATTTGTATTTTTGCTTAATCCAAAGTTGTAAACTGAACTGAAGGTAGGCAAACTAGTAAAGCAACATAACCAAGAGGGCCTTGACCTAGCGGTATGTGAGAGTTCGATCAACAACTCGGCCGGGATATATATGAGATGTGTATAATCTATAATGGTCGTGTGAGTGTTTTACTTTGCAAGAAATTAAAAAAAAAAGTGAAGCAACAAATTTAAGAAAAACTAACCCACTAAATGCTGAGATATGATGGCCAGATAAATTGGCAGCTGTAGTTATCCATTTCTCCCTTAAACTTGCCCTCCTCGTGTTGCTTAAAGGCGGTTTCAAAGTCTTTTTTTTTTTTTTGTCCACGCACATCGGATGGATCGACATGATAAAATACCGGCAACACCTTTTGTCCCATCTGATGATGACATTCCATAATTTTGGCGAGCTCTTCCAAGCACCAGGAAGAGTTTGCATAATTTTTGGAAAGCACAACAACCGCAAACATCGATTCTTTGATCGCATTCAGAAGCTCTGAAGAGATTTGTTCCCCTCCCCCAAGCATGACATTGTCTTTGAACGCATGTATTCCTTTTTGAATGAGAGCAGCATATAGATGATCTACAAAGGTGTTTCGAGTGTCTTCGCCCCTGAAACTGAGGAAGACGTCATATATCCATCCAGATCTTCTTGTTGCTACAGATGAAGATGAAGAAGCCATTAAACCACACAAAAACTTTTTTATTCGAGATATTACAGAAGTGATAATACTGTATGGAATAGAAGAAATGTTGTGATTAAGTATTAGCCACGTTCGTTCAAAAAAAAAAAGTATTAGCCACGTATCATGGTCCTAGTTGGTTAGCCACTTGACTTTTTGTATTTTCATTGAACTTTCCACCTCTTTTTACTCTTCATTCATTTATTTCAATTGATGATGTTAGCATACACGTAATGGGCGTCACACCATCACTTTCACACCAATGTTCATGCGTGACATGCTAAAACAAAAAACGGATAGTAGTGAGCCCCAAATGGCCAAATCTCTTGGTCCACGTGAAATAAAGTGGCCTCATATTGTATCCGTTGCCTATTTATAGAAAAAAATAATAATAATAAAATAAAATTACGGCCCCGAAGGTACGTTTTGTTATTAAAACTTAACAAATTCTTGTGTGGCTCTAGAATAGCAGCGAAAATTTGATCAAATCCTTTTGTCAAATTGATTTAATATCAATGAATCAGTCAATGAATTGACAAAGGAAGTGTCATTTACTTATGTATCATAAAAAGAAGAAGAAACCCGCCACATTGCGGCGGAGGCATCTAAACTTTTTTGATAAACCTGTGTGCATGTTTGTTTCAGTTGCAAGTATCAAAGACACAAAACTGGATCGATACATTGCTAGGAGCATGTTTACAAAACATTGGAAGCGTTTGGCCGACCGGTTTTGGACTTGCAATTTTACGGGCTGGTACGCTAATGCGACTCCTGCATATCTATCCTAAAAGATTGCAAGTGTGTGGCCTATCGGCTTTAGACTTGCAATTTCACAGGGGCTAATATGGATCCTAGATACATGCTACTTACTGTACATTAGGCTACTGCTTGTCACTTTACAATACTTTAGTTGAATTGCCGTACTGAATAAGACATGCATTGCGCGTACCAAAACGGATAGTTTCATTACAGCTGTTTGTTGTTTACAAAAAGATGCGTGTTTTAAGCCTAATGGCGTCAAACATGCTTCACAGCTTACATCACGGTACTTTTATGTGTTCGCATTATACAAATTGTATACCCATGATTTCCAAAACTGCAACTGTTCTGACTACGGTGCTAGGCGCGTTTTTGCTTTTTAGCATGAGGTCCACTTCCTTCTGCGTCTTTAGCTGCAAACTAAACAGTTCTTTGTGAACTGTTGTACAAACTCATGAGCAATATCAGTTACTTCCGAATTTATAAGGCGAGAAAAGTTGCTGTTGTTTTAATTTTTTTCCAAATGGTAAATAATTATTTCCCCTTGTTATACCTACCATTTAACATGTTTCTTTTAAAGCTATTCAAAAATAGTAAATCAAAATGCACTTACTATGCGCGGCGACTTCATTTTACAACCCACCCTTTGTCGATCAAGTCGTTCATGCAATTGCATCCGCTATACGACTCACTGCCCGAACTTACTCCAAACTGTCCTACCTTCTCCTTTCCTATTTCAGGGCTGCAAAAAGAAAAATCTAGCCATTACAAAACCAACAGAGATCAGGCTACGATTCGAAACATGCAACAACGAAATTCGTAAAGTTTGCATACAAAATTTCCTACCATGTATCCCCATAAGCAGGTGTACGCGCGAGAAAGTAGGCTTTAAATTCATTTCCTTTTGAGGGCCGCCAAATCATTATAGATAGATTTACTTCATTTCTGATTTACTTTTAATCGTTGGTTTTCTTTTCACAAAATAAGCAAATGCGAAGAGTAGAGTATTTTATTACGTAAAGTTCCTTAGAGAGTATGCACCGTACTCGGAGCTTAACTAACGCTTTACAGACGTGGAGGCCTTTGTTAGATTCTTTACCCTGCAGTGACGATCCTAATCTACCAGGTCAAATCAGTAGCAAGGTACCAAACAACAATTCAAAAAGCCAAATACCATTACTTACCTGCAGATGTTAACATTCTAAACTTTTGAGATTTCAAAGAACCAATTTTTCCCATCTGACCAGTTTCCCATAGTCCTATCTCCTATGTCTCCTACATTGGTTTCAAGCAATATTTATAAACCCATTGTACAGTTAAATAACCAAACGTATTTTACTAAATGATAAAATGAGATCAATACCTTTCTTTAGGCATCACGATTAACCGTATTCAAATTAGTTTTCCAATTGAACGCCAATAAATTCTGCAAAAAATCATAATATGGTCAATAACATACACGTTGTATTAATAGGTGTGGTGTTTAACGAAAACATACCTTTCAAAGCATCAATTTCTTCACCTGTTGATAAGGCGAAAAGTGTACCGCTTTTAAGGGGTCATTTAAGCCCGAATTCGTGATTATTTGACCAATTACTGCCCTAAATCGTTCCTTTTGTCATTTTAGGTACTTTTGAGAAGAAATCTGGAAAAGGAAGCATTTTGGACGTTTTTGGAGCATAAAAGTGAAAAAAACGGCAAAGTCTCAAAATCCTTGCTGGGAACAGTACCTGACGACGTCAAGACTTCACACATGACGGCGTCAAGCTTGGCAAAAGAGGTGGAAGTGGAAAATACACGTGACGGCCCAGAACATTTTTAGTGTAATTGACCTGATGGCGTCACCAAGGCCGTCAGGGTCATTTTGCAAGTGACGGCCCAGAGCTCAATTTCTACATGACAGCATCAAGACTGGATCTAGGCAATACGACCCTTAATTTGGCGGCGTCACAAGATTTAACGTGACGCCGTCAGGATGTATTCTCTATATATATTTTCCAATTTTTCATTCATTATGTGTGGAACATTAGGAGGAACTTTACCACAAACCCTAGGTCGAATTTTCATCATATTGTAGGGGTTTCAAACCCTTCTTTCATCCATATTTGAATAACGATAAGTCTTCCAATAATCATTCAATATGTCTATGTGTTGTTTGATTCTATCTTATGCTTGTCTTTCTTTTAACATGCTAGGCTAGGTTTTTATTGTGTTTGCTTAGATGTAGTGAAACCTAGATGTTGATTATTGGTTGATGGTTTGTTTATAATTATTGCGGATGATTGTATTCGATGTTAGGCTTAAGAAAACTGGCAGACTTCCATTGGTAACTTGCTTGAACGTCTTAAGAAACATGATCGGAGGTGTACTACGATTTTTGGTTGTATTTAATGCAAAAGTGATTTCTACTGATCCCATGTTAGGAGCTTTTAGTCGGCTCGACATAGGAGTGAAGTAGGAGCTTATAGAGTTAGGGAATATTATACACGGCCCTACGACTAGTATTAAGGAATATAACCCTTCATCCATGCAATTGTAACAAGCTAATCAACCGGTAAAAGATATCTAGGTAGTAATGAAATCTAAGTAAACACATCTTCTCTCATTATTGTTTCCACCACATTATCACATTAGTTTAATTTTATTTATTTTTATTTTATTTTGATTGCATCTTTAGTTATTTGGGTTAGTTGACTAGCAACTAATTCCGCCCACTCCTTCAAAACCCGAGATTTTACTTGCTTTCATAAAATATAAAAAATACAAAAAAGAATCATCCCTCACCTCTAGACCTAGTTTAGTAGGCTTTCTAATCCTAGCGACACTATTCCTGAGTTGAATGATCAATCCTCCGGTACTTGTCACTATACTATACTACAACGATCAGGTACACTGTCTGGCAGAGATTGCAAGCTTCTTGATGAGTGTGTAAATACTTATCATTTCAGTCACATTTAGACTGCAAAAACATCTAAAACCACACAGGAATACCTTAAAATACATAAAATATCCCTGGATTGTGTTTTTATGCAAAAAGATTGAAAACTGATGAAAAACAACATATTTCACATAATTTACAGTTTCAGTCCCTGAACTTTGAAAAATTGGCAAATCTAGTCCCTGGTAATCCGAAACATGTAAAATATCATCAAAGGTCCTTAGGGATTCATAAGTTGTCAAGTTTAGTCCTTTAAAGTTAAAAATTACAAAATGACAACTTTAGTCCCTCAAGTTTCAAAAATGTCAAAATTAGTCCTTAAGGTTTTAAAAATGGAAAAATATTAATAACAAACCTTGTACTATTCATTAATGACATAATTGGTCCTTGTGGTATTTATTGGGAATTTAAAGGTTTAACCCTTCACAAATTCAGAAATTACAACAATGGTCCTTGGCCTTTTGATTACACAAACCAAACCGGACCCTTAATAAATAAATAAACAAACAAACCACAACCATCACCCAATCCAGCCCACCCTTACCTTTTACCCAGGCCCAACACCTCAAGTCCAACTCCCTTTTATAATAAAAACGGGCGTTGACCCGTTGACCTCCCCAAACCACCAACACTGTACCACCTCCACCTCCACCCCTGCTTACCCAAAACCAGGGTGGTTTTCACCACCTCACCACCACCTGTCCACCTCCACCTCACCCTCTAAACCTCATCATACCAACCCTTAATTTCATTTAATGCATCCCCACCACAATACTCCAACCTTTTCCCCCTCCACTAAGAAAACTCACATCCCTACTTTTCAGCTGCCAAATCACCCCTAGCTCCATATCTACTTCCCAACTTGTCCCTTACACCTCCACAACCTTCCAAAAATCCTTAATTGAAATAAAACTGCCCTAATCCACCTCAAAGACTTTTGGCGCCAAAAAGGTGTTTTAAACGGATGTGATTAATTTGGCCAATCCAATGGTTCTAATGAAGTGGGAAAGTCTCAGAGGTTGACAAGGAAGGATTAAAGCCTCTATAAGAGAGAAAGGAAGCAGAGATATAGACTATCTAGTGTAATTTTAGTTTCTTAATGTCGACTTATGTAATTTTCAATTTCCAGTGTATTAATTAACTTTCAAGCTTTGTATTTCATGTTCTCAGTATAATAAAAACCTCTTTTCAGTCTCAATTTCAAGTTATCTTTGTCAATTCAGTTTATGCATTAAAAAGCTCAAGATTTCATATTGGTGTGAATGGTGTTGTTTGATGTTATTCTTCACTCACAAGCTCATATAAGCTACTGACAAAGCTTATTTTAGCTTTTAGAAACCTTAAATATCAATATTACTTAAAAAAAGAAAAATACTAAAAAATCAAGAAAATACCAAAAAAAAAAAAAAAAATACAAAAATCAGTGTTCAATGATGAAGAAGCAGTGGAGCATGGTTGATTATGGATTGTCATGGTTTTAGAACCTCAGGAGAGGTGTTAGGATAGGAGTGACACTTGGTTCTTGGATTTGGATCACACAGGATCAATTTGTAAGCAATTTTCTATATTTAGAATTTTACTGTAGTAGTGCTTATGCACTTATTATCTTTGATGTATCATGCTTTTCTAGTGTATTTGAATGAGTCTATTGCTTAAATTAACCTGCTTGTTCATTGGTTTGCTTTGTTGCTTAAAATTGCTCTTAACTGCCATTTTAGAATAATTTCGATTTATAAGTAATTGTTGTTAAGAGTTGTGTTTTTATGGTTCAATTAGCTTGTTACATCATGATTAAATACTTGTGTATGCAAAACATGCCCTAAATCAGTCTCTTGAATTGAAAATCTCAAAATCAGTTTAATAAAAGGATGTTTGGATCAGTGGTATCCACTGTGTTATGTGGAGTTATTGTTGATATTTTTGAGTTACACATGCTACACTAAGTCTGTTTAGGTCTTATAAACCATAAAATTCACTGACCTTGTGAGAAAAAGTCAAAATCATCTTTGATCTCACTTAATTTGAAATCTGTGGTACTTAGCTTGTTAATTTTCATCATATAAGCTCAAAACTTGTTAGCATAGCTTAATTTAACATCTACTTAGCTTAAATTAACATAATCAGTTAGTTATTAAGGATCAAAATTCACTTTAGTCAACTTAGCTCAAAATAGAAAAAGTCAAATTTGCATTATCTCAGATTTTCCAAAAATTGCAAGATTTTTCTTGATTTGTGTGTTTAGTTTTAAGACTTCTGCTTTTTAGGAGTAGTAGTATACCAACTAGACTATTGAATCCTATCATCAAAATATTTTTGTGATTTTTTCTTGTGCAAGTTACACAGGCTCAAACAAACTTGCAGGGGAACTGACTCCCCTGTGCACAGTCACACCACCACCATCACCACCACTTTGGTGGCTGATTCTGAGCTACTCAGTGGGTCCCAAAGGCCCCAAGTTGGTTCTTTCAACCCCCTTGATACGTGGGAATCGCACCAGGCTTTACCTCTCAAGGGATCTTGAGAAGCTTACAACCCCCACCAGGCAGTGTACCTGATCGTTGTAGTATAGTATAGTGACAAGTACAGGGGGATTGATCGTTCAGCTAGGAATAGTGTCGCTAGGATTAGAAAACCTAAATACTAGTTCTAGAGATGAGAGATGATTCTTTTTGTATTTTTATATTTTTATGAAAGCAAGTAAAAATCTCGGGTTTTGAAGGATTTGGGCGGAATTAGTTGCTAGTCAACTAACCCAATACTAAAGATGCAATCAAAATAAAATACTAAAAATGAAAATAAACTATATTAAACTAAAGTTGTGAGCAATAAGTGGAGAAATGTGTTTACTTAGATTTCACTACTCCCTAGATATCTTTTACACGTTAATGACTTGTTATAGTTGTGTAGATGACGGATTGTATTCCTTAATACCATTCATGGGGTGGCGTACTTACTTCCCCAATCCTATGAGTGCCTACTTCATTCCTATGTCGAGCCTGCAAGAAGCTCCTAACATGGGATCATTAGAATTTACTCATGCATTAAATACAACCAATAAAACCTAGTACACATCGGTTCATGTTTCCTAAGACGTTCAAGCATGTTACCATTTGGAGATCTGTCAGTTTTCTTAAGCCTAACATTGAAATCATTCATCCAATACAACCAGAAACAAGTAATCAACACATAATCAACATCTAGGTTTCATTAGATCTAAGCAAACACAAGATAAATCTAGCCTAGCATGGTGGAATTAAGACAAGCACAAGATATAGACAACCAACACATAGACATATTGATTGAATTAAAAGAACACTTATCTCAATAGCACATGTAAGCATTCAAGGGTTGAAAACCCTTGAAAAGCTGTAAAATTCGTATATGGTTCGGCCTTAGGGTTTCTCCAAACTTGTTCCTCCCTAATGAATGAAAATTAGAAAACTATATATAGATAATAGAGTCTGACGGCGTCAAGAACAACCTTGTGACGCCATCATCTCGCCGCCAAAATAATCCTCGGACTGCCTTGATCTACATTTGACGCCGTCATGTATTCCACTTTTCCAGGCCGTCACACATTTAACTCTTGACACTCTTCTTTGTGACGCATTCATTTCTGTACTGGGTCGTCATGATCTTTACTCTTGACGCCATCAACTTCTTCCTCTTGACGCCGTCACACACTGTTCCCAGCATGGAAAATTAAGTCTTTGGCGTTTTATTCACTTTTATGCTCCAAAAACGTCCGAATTGCTTCCTTTTCCAGATTTCACTCCCAAAGTACCTAAAATCACAAAAGCAACGATTTAGGGCAATATTTGATCAAATAAATTCAATTCTGGGCTTAAATGACCCCCTAAAAACGGATCATTTTTCGCCTCATCATATACCCTTACACTTGAGATTTGCTTGTCCTCAAGCAAATGCGCTTTTATTCTAATCAAAATACAAGTTAGGGGTCATTTGACACTAATATAAAAGTAATTACAACAAATAATCGTTCCACTAAAGACCAATAGACAAGCACGGAGGTCATATACTAGCACCTCACAAATAGTGTTTAGATACTCACATCTCTCGGGCGTAATAAAGTAAATATCACAATATGGAAATGGAAAACATCTCTCACTACTTGTCATAGCAAAATAGATTACCATAGGCTTGGGAAAGGATCAAACCTCCACCACATGGCGTAAGCACCTAGGATAAACTATCAAAGAGGTCTTTTAAAGGGTTGTAACGTTAGGTGTAGGGATATGAAATACACGGTTTTGTTGGATATAGGCAGTCTTTACTGGTGGCGAGTTAACAATCTTGGTTAATTACATGTACAATATGGCGTTGCTAAGCCAAGACTAAACTCGACTTAAGCTAATAAATGAAAAATAACAAAAAACATAAAATGAACATATAATGAAAAGGGATGGTAGTCCGTATGTTTTTTTTCTTTTTTTCTTTTTCTTTTTCTATTTTTTTTATTTTTCTTGATTTTTTCGATTTTTTTTTTTTTTTTTTTTTTTTTTTTTTTTTTTGCATACACTCTTACCCTACCATCCAAAATAATACATCATAGGGAATGAACATTCCCTTACACTTGAATTTTTACATACTTTACAATAAACTAATCTAATGACTCGAATTAAGAAAATCAAAACACTTGGAGTACTTTTAAGATTAACGCACATATGGGGGTAATATATTATGTTCTTCCCCATTATTCCATAACATAAGTACTTTACCCATGAGTCCCAATCGTCCCAAAACAATATGTACAAGGATATGACTCGACTTAGCAACCATGTAATTAATTAGATAGTTAACTTAGGGTTTAACAAATAACAATAATGCACTAAAGATGAGTGCATACACGGAAGGCTAAGGCGATTTGGGTGTACATTTAAGTGGGGTGTAACAAATTCTTCCTTTAAGTAAAATGCTTAAAGTTAGAAATGAAAAGATAGGCTCGGAGGGGTGTACTAGGGGTTTCGTGTACTAAAAATGAGTATAACGCTAAGGTGTGGGAAAAATTAGTTGACTTAACTAGCCAAATAATATGACTTAAATGGTCAAGTAATTATGATACGGGTTTAACACAAGGGTGATCCTAATGCCTCTTATCATGTAGTAAATCCTACTACACGAATGTAGTCTCACTAGCGGTCTCGGGATGCATCACTAACGCAAGTTCTAGAATCTAAATGCTACCGGTACACTCGTAAGCACTAATAGTAAATGATTTTCCTATCAAATCTAAAGGCGAACCTCACATATTTGGGTGGAAAATTTTTCTGAATAGTACGGTTATGTGCTAGTCATACAATCTCCTATCCATGAGACGCTTGCTATGGCTAAAGTTTCACTCCTAAATGTTGTAAAAAAAATTAAATTTGGCGCTAAAATTACACTAACAAGTATTTCTCATAGTTTTATTACACATCTACCATCAAACAAACAAACTCAAGCGAAAGTGTATCTGTAAGGTATCATCATTTTTCCCTCCCCTTACACTTAGGATGAACATTGTCCCCAATGTTCAAGTAAAGAATGTAAAAGTGAAATAAGTAAAACAAATGAAATCAAATACTCCCCTGATTCGCTCGGTATGGATAATAAGGTGGCCAGGTTAAATCTTCCTCCAAGAAAATGAACAATTGATGAGTGCGCAAACACTCATCATTTTTATCGTATTTAAACTGCCAAAACATACAAAAACAATCGAAAAGTCATCAAAATACTTAAATTATCCCAGGGATTGTGTTTTATGTGTTTTAAATGCAAAATGAGCAAAAACAAATGAAAAACGATCAAAGTTTGCAATATTGGCAGTTTCAGTCCCCCAAGTTTCAAAATTTGTCAAAAATAGTCCCTATGCATTTATTTTGAAAGAAAAGTCAACCCAAGTCCTTAAAAAATCAAAAGTTATCAAAAATGGACCTTGGGTGAAAAGTTTGGAAAATTTACATCTTTGGTCCCTCAAGTTTGAAATCTGTCAAAAATAGTCCCTGGGAATTTTGAAAAAATGAAAAAAATAAAGTTTGATCCTTGGAATGTGAAATCTTGGCAATATTGGTCCCTTGTGATACTTTGGCAGAATTTCATTTTTGGCCCTTGTGTTTGGTGGAAATTCAAAATTGGTCCTTGTTGCTTTGTAATACCACACCAACCGGACCCTTAATTATCATTAACCAAAACCAAATCCAAACCCCAACACAACCTGATCCAATAACCCCCTCAACCCACCAAAAGCCCAATCCCAAAATAATATTACCCCGTCCCTTCCACCCAGTCAAATAAAGTCAACATACAACCAAACCTCCCCTCCCAGCCTGTAATACCACTGTAACACACAACCCCCCTCCTCCACATCAGCAACCCCATTCCATGTCTTCCCCAACTCCCACAAACATCCAAAATCCTTTAATTGTTTCTATAACTCTCACACTCCTCAACCTGACAAAGAAAGAAAAAGGCGCCAAAACTTTTTAATGGGTCAAGATTGATTGGTGATCATCCTATGGCTGAGAATTCAAATGGGATAAGTCAAGTGGGTCAAACAAACCCTAATGAAGCCATATATAAGCAAAGTGAAGCAGCAGAGCACCAGGAGTGAATTTTTAGTTTATTTTATTTTTATTTAGTAAATCTTCTTATGTTGTATTGTACTCAAAAAGCTTTTAAGTGTTGTGTTAATGTAATGTGAACAAGTTTTAAGTATTAATTTAAGTATTTATTCAAGTTTTTCCATGGTTTAAATTTTATATCAAATTCGTGTTTATAATGCAATGGTGATTAAGGTTGTTATAATGGACTGAGTTAGCACACATAGGCTCCCAGGAAGTTCATAAAGGCTTCTAGTTACCTTAAAACTTAATTTAGTTAATAAAAATCACAAATAAAAAATTGGTCAACGAAAGTCAAACTGTGAAGCTTGGATTTGATTTGGTGATTCAGATGTGATTTGGAAGAGAAGCAGCTTTGGAATGTGGGTTTAGATTCTCAGGGAGGAGTTAGGAATCACTTGGTTCTCTTGGTTCTTGTTTTTGGTGCTCACAGTCACTATATTGTAAGCATTTACCCATTCTCAAGTTCATTTCCTTTAAACATTATTGTATTTGCTTGATTCTGTTTGTTATGTGTTTTATTTAGAGTTTTTAGTGATAATATAATCTAAATAATAATAGTTGTTCATTAGTATCAATATTTGCTAGTATTTCCAATTTTTAAGTAAAATTTAGCATTTTGTGATTTCTGAGTTGTTGTTGTGGTTTGTTGAAATATTTGAGCTTAAACAGGTTTAATTCATCTCAATAAATAGTTTTGTGTTAGTTGTAGGGATTATACCTTTTGTTTACTTTGAAATCCTTCAAAACTGAGTTTTAAAGGGGTGTTTGGTTCTTGGGTTATCACTTGGTTCTCATAGGTGTTAGTTGTTGCTTGTGTTCAAAACAGTTCTACCTAGGTTAGATTAGTTCAATGTGACCAAGAATACAAGTCCACAATTAGCTTAAAGTCAAAATCAAGGTTAACACTCCTTGATTTGACCCACTGTTGGATCAGTGGGTTTCAAAACTCACCATTTTAGTTCATAAGTTGCTTATCTATCTTAATTCAGTCATAACATATCTTATTACAACCATTTCAGTCCATTAGACCCAATCAAACTTCATTAAAGTCAAAGTTCAAGGTTATCTCAAAAAGTCAAAAGTGCATGTTTTAGATTTTTACAAAAATGGCAAGAATTTTCATGATTTTTGTAATGGGTTCTAGGGTTTGAAATTGCTTGGGTAAGTAGTTTATCAGTAGAACTTGTGATTTCCATACTTTTCATATTTTTGTGAATTTTTTAGGTTGACCTTTTTACCCCTTGAACATAGCTGCAGGGCAAGCTGTGTGCCCTGCTTCAGCAGACCATTTCACCCCACCACCTTTGGTGGTTGTTTGTGGCTACCCCAGTGGGTCCCACACTCCATAATTAGCTTTTCCCAACCCCGTCCTACCAGGGTTGATAAGTTGACCTTTTCTTTGACCATTGGACCAGTGGACCCCACTTAGATTTACCTCACAAAGCTGTCCCAACTCTGTCTCAGAATCAACAATAAGCAAGTGCTTATTGTTGTATTGTGGCTTATTTACTGTGCTTATTTGGTTGAAACTTACTCAAACAAGTTCATATAACTCAGAGGAACCAACTTTTACCATTGTGGACCCCACATTACTCCATTTGAGCTAAAATCCTTGTCCAGTCAACAAAAGTCAACTGTTGGACAAATAAGCACTCAAAGTGCTTATTTCTGTGTTATATAAAAAGTGTCTTCATAAAAAGTGTTAGTTTTTAGTGTAAAATTAGTTTGGAAAAAGAAAAAACTCAAAAAACCAACTTTAATTATAGTGATAGCTTCTATTTAATAGAAATTATCATTTTAATTTTCTTTTTAGCTTATTTATAAGCAATATATCATTTTTATATTTTTATTAATTCTCTTTTAGGTTAAAGTAATTCTAGAAATTTTTCCAGATTTTTCTTTTGTCTTTTAGTGGTTTTTAGAATTAATTTTAGTTTAATTAATTATTAATTATTATTAAGTAATTAAATAGCATAATTATATTTTATTAAGTACAACCTAGTTTTTATAATTTTTCTAGCTTTTATATAAGTTAAAACATTTTTATAAATTTTTCTAGAATTTATACTGTTCATTTTCTATTTTTTATAATATAAATAGTTTAATTGGTAATTAATTAATAATTAGATTAATAATTAGTAAATTAGTTTAAAAATACATAAAATCAACTTTTTATAATTTTTTAGGATTCCTATGATGGTTAATTAGATTTGTAAAATTTTCTTAATTTTCTAAGCCTTTTTAGTATTTTTAATAATTCTAATTAGTTCAATTAGTTAATAAATAGATAATTAGTAATTAATTAATAATTAATAATTAAATAGTGTAAAAATAGTTTTTCTTTTTCTTAAAATTTTCTTTATTTGTTAGGATTGTAAAAATAATAATTTTACACTTGTAACCATTTCAGTCCATCAGTTGTACTTTCTGTTTCGTTCGTCTGCGTACGTTTTTAGTTAAAACGTACGTTTTTAGGTTTTAGCTCAAATCTTCTTAATCTCAATTCCCGTAATCAATCACGTAGCTTTCCTAAGTTATATCTGTTAATAATTTCAAAATAATTCTTATCACAACCCTTTTCTGTGAATAATCACCCGATCACAAGTACGCTAAAGCACAATCCACACCTCGTTGGGACATAACGACCTGGTGATACCCTTTATTACCCGGAAGCATTGGTCTAGGTAGTTTGACCTTGTTGACCATTGACTTGGTCAATTTAGGTTGGCTGTTTAGCTCCAATCAACAATCAAAGCTTCCCTTCCAGAAAAATAATCATCTTCTTGTCATACATAACCTGTAAATCCTGAGAAAACAGACAAAGCAACCTCGCATAAAATCAGCGGCAATCTACATAAGTTACTAAATCCTAGAAAACAAAATAAGATATAATGCTTGTGGAATGAAGTTTGCAGATTTCCTGGAGATTATAAAACTTAATAATTCAACAAAAACATTAAGAATCCGTTAGAAAAACAAAACTGGTAAAATTTCCATTTTTTTACACGTGACGCCGTCAAGAGCAAGCTCATGACGCCGTCAGAAGAGACCTGCAGAAATTCTTATGTTAAGTTTCCGGAAAATTTCTGGAAAAACTTGGTCCTACTTCCTGGAAAATCCTGCAAAACTTCATTATGACTCAATACAAGCATTTGACTCTAACAAATACGAATATACATGTTTACTTAATATTGTGAAGAATCATGATCGGTTTGTTTCTTAAAAACATATTTGGGGTTTCCCCTTACACTTATCTTTTGCAAAAATGCCTTTTGGTGAAGTTAAGACTAGGCCAAAACAACAAAAATAAAGTATTTCCACCTTTTAGTTTAGAAACATGATCTACCAACAATAAAAATAAAGCATGCATACAGAAGCAAATAACAAACAAACAAAATAAAATCACACAAAATGAAATATGTCACCATAAGCATATTCAATTATTTCTAAATAACGTAAACATAAAAAAAATTAAAAATTGTTCAAGGCCAACAGAGGCCACATCCTACACTATTACAATACCAATTGTTTCGAATTACATGTCCATCAATAAATTGTTCAGAAATAACAGATATCAAGAAAGATCACTGGGGAGGAGGACCAAAATGGTAGTCATAGCCAAGAGGGAGGTGTCCTGTGTACCCGTAGGGAGGGTAGTCTGTCTCACGATCGGGGAATGGGTCAATCTGCAGGTGAGGCTCAAGCTGATCACGGGTGGAGAGGTGCTGCATCTGGTGGATGGTGTGATCATACATCCAATCAAAGCGCTGGTCAGTGGTGGTCCGCCATGCGTCCACCTGACCCATCCAGGCTCCCTGGTGTACCTGCCAGTCTCCCCGACTCATGTGTCGGTAGTAGTCAGCTGTCCCCTCCTCATAACCCTCAAACTGATGCTGCTGGGGCGCTCCCTCATCATCATCATCATCAGGTCCCCCTGCCTCATACTAGTTATAGTTCCCATTCCTCATCAGCATCACGATGCTCATCTGCCTGAGGGATTTAGCCCTCACTACCCTACAAGCCCCACAGTCGCTCAAGTATCCCATGATCGGGGGAGTAAGAAGATCATATGAACGAGCCAACCGGGCCACGAACATCCCCCCATACACCTTATCGATATCCCTCTCACCCACACTGGTCCTCAAATAACTAGCTACCCAAAATGTGATGTTGCAGTAAACATCCGCTGAAAAGATGGTGTACAGGTAGAAAAGATCTGAAGCAGTGACACGGTGAGTGGTGCCATGACGTCCTGACAGGCTGTATGTGATGCATCTGTGGACCAACCTAACCACGGGGTCCCTGATTGATGCTGCCCCAGTAGTCGAGGTGTACACCCCGTCCCTAATGGTCGGCCAAAAAGTGACACACCTCATATCACTCCTCAAAGTCTCCCCATGCAACAACCTCTGCATAAAACCTCCCTCAACAGCCTCCTCCCTAGTATAAAACCCTATCCTCCAACCAAACTCAGTAACTGAACATGATCGCACTTCCCCTCCTAACCTAAAATAGATAGTGGTACCCCCATGTTCGTCCTAGCCTCAGCCTGATCAAAATGGAAGGTCGCAAAGAACTCCCTCACCAACTCACTATATACCATCTCTCTCATCCTAAACAGCCTCTCCCATTGAGGACCCACGAACCCATCAGTGTGGATCCTCTCCAGAAACGCAACCTCCAACCCTTGGGACCTAAGAAACTCCCAATCAATCACGGTCGCAGCATCAATGTGGTGATTACAAAGTTCCACATACTTGGTGGTGGCGGCAACATTGTCAAATTCACCCCAATTATGGACCAATTCCCCATAGTTAACCCTTTGGGACCTAGAGGAGCTTCCACGATGTTGAAGAGATCGCTTGCTCATTTTCCTGGAAAAAGATAGAGTGAACGGAAACAATTAGAACGAGAATTTTATTGATTCAAGCTGTCAGACACATCTGACGCCGTCAGGAAGGAGGTCCTGACGCCGTCAGATTAAGCAGAATTCGAACCATGCATTTATGAGGGAAAAATCAATTTTCAAACTCTTAACCCATTACCCAAACACTCCTTTAATCAGAAAACATGGGTGGGGGGTCAAAAAATCCGTGGCATGAGGGATTTTTCCTAAATTAACGCATGATTCAAGTGGGTTAACATCATCAAAGGGTAACCCCCATGATTACAAATCACCAAATGGATGGCATTACGATTTGTCAATGATTGGGTCAAAAAATGGGGTTTCGGGTGAAAGGGGTTTTCAAAATTGATTGATCCTAAGGACAATTGAACGAAAAAGAGTGAGGAAAAACTACTTACCGAGTAGAGATTAGTCACGGAAGATATCGAATTGGAGGATGGGGATTCAGAGTGGTAGCAGCACTTTGGGTGAGATTTGTGGGGTATGAGTTGAAAGTGATTGAATTTGGGTTATTATTGCTGAACTAGCGAGGTGACGGTGTCAAGAGTTATCCTCTGACGCCGTCAAATGCCCGTTTGAGGTGTACAATGAAGTAATTCGACATTTAGTCCCTGAACTTAGTGTGAATAGCTGAACATAAGTAAAACCATGAGTAGCTATTCCATTAGTGAAGTCCACCAGGGTCGAACGTTTCATTACTGTCACGGAAAGAGGTGTGGTTGTAGAAAGGGGTAGGCGAGGTTTTAGTTAAGTTGTAACCTACGCACGGGTCACCAGTGGGTACAAAGAGGTGTTGTTCCATAGATGGTCTCGAAACTGTGGTGTTTTTGAGGTGCAACCTCTTCACACCGGGTTTAAAACCAAAAGAACGTCTCTGGCACAAGTTTGGGAGCGTGGTTTGCAAGCATCCAATGAAAATGTTATGAAATTGCGAATTCTTCTCATCCTGAGGATGCTCACAAAAGTGGGAGGTGATTGACGGTGAAGCACTTGGGGAAGATTTCTCATTATCCTCTTGGTCAAACACCAAAGGATTTGAAACCTCGAAGACTTTTTTGATTTTTCTTGGTGCGGAATTTTCCTTAATCTTCTCTTTGATCCTTGATATGAATTGGTCTGCTAAATCCATAAAAGCATTGCGGGTACTTTCCATGCGTGCTTCTAGGTGCTAGATTTGTTTTTCCTGATTATTCATGAAGGTTACCATTATCCCTTCGAATTCCTCTTGTCGTGAACGTTCAGGAAAATCATGGTTGATAACCGCATTCCTACGTAAATTAGGATTCCACACGGTTTCAACAACAGGTTTCTCAATCCTCATTAATTCTTTTACCTGCTTCTCGATACTTCCTAATAACTGCTCTTGGGTGGCGTATGCGTAATCAAGTTTTCCCTTGCTTGGAAACATCGGGTCCTCCCATCCTTCTTCTTCGTATTGTGCCAACCACTCAAGAACTTTCCAGCATTCGTCAATGCTAAGTCAGTTTAGCCTGCCCTTGGCTGCGTAATCTATAGCTCTCCTTGTTTGATAGTTAACTTTATCGTAAAAGATATGAATCTGGAGCCATGGTTCAATGCCATGATGAGGGACTTTTCGGAGCAGGTCTTTATATCGAGTCCATGCTTCGTAAAAGGTTTCACCTTGACGTTGTTGGAACATCAAGATGTTATTTCTAAGCTTAGTAGTTCGCCCCGACGGGAAAAATTGAGCAAGGAAATGAGTGGTGAGATCATCCAATGTAGTGATGGATCCCGCGGGTAAACGCTCAAGCCATTGACTAGCTTGATCACGTAGAGAGAATTGGAATAGGCGTAATCGGGTTGTCTCTCTAGTTGCAACATCTAGGTCTACGGAATCTACGATTTTAAGGAAGTCCTTGAGATGTTGATTTGGATCTTCGGAACGAAGTCCATGGAATGCACATCCGCTTTGCACCAACCGGATGGTGTCGGATCGCAAGGGGGTCACATTGGCTCCGGTGAGCTCAATGGTGTTTCGATAGCCTTGGTGGCTAGGTCGGGAATACTCTCCTAAGGTTCGGGGCCTAAGAGGTTCTAGTGGTGGGTTTTGTTGAGGTGGAATGACGGGTTCAAAGATGTTCCCATCGTCCATGATGTCGGGTGGTGAAAAGTTACGAACAAAAACACAAAGAAAAAAGATAGACTAAAGAGAACCTAAAAATAAAAATAAAATCTTACTAGAAAGGAATCTAGCAAGTAGACCTAAAAAAAATAGATTCTAACCTAGACAATAACTATTCCCCGGTAGCGGCGCCAAAAACTTGATACGTGGGAATCGCACCAGGCTTTACCTCTCAAGGGATCTTGAGAAGCTTACAACCCCCACCAGGCAGTGTACCTGATCGTTGTAGTATAGTATAGTGACAAGTACCGGGGGATTGATCGTTCAGCTAGGAATAGTGTCGCTAGGATTAGAAAACCTAAATACTAGTTCTAGAGATGAGAGATGATTCTTTTTGTATTTTTATATTTTTATGAAAGCAAGTAAAAATCTCGGGTTTTGAAGGATTTGGGCGGAATTAGTTGCTAGTCAACTAACCCAATACTAAAGATGCAATCAAAATAAAATACTAAAAATGAAAATAAACTATATTAAACTAAAGTTGTGAACAATAAGTGGAGAAATGTGTTTACTTAGATTTCACTACTCCCTAGATATCTTTTACACGTTAATTACTTGTTATAGTTGCGTGGATGACGGATTGTATTCCTTAATACCATTCATGGGGTGGCGTACTTACTTCCCCAATCCTATGAGTGCCTACTTCACTCCTATGTCGATCCTGAAAGAAGCTCCTAACATGGGATCATTAGAATTTACTCATGCATTAAATACAACCAATAAAACCTAGTACACATCGGTTCATGTTTCCTAAGACGTTCAAGCATGTTACCATTTGGAGATCTGCCAGTTTTCTTAAGCCTAACATTGAAATCATTCATCCAATACAACCATAAACAAGTAATCAACACATAATCAACATCTTGGTTTCATTAGATCTAAGCAAACACAAGATAAATCTAGCCTAGCATGGTGGAATTAAGACAAGCACAAGATATAGACAACCAACACATAGACATATTGATTGAATTAAAAGAACACTTATCTCAATAGCACATGTAAGCATTCAAGGGTTGAAAACCCTTGAAAAGCTGTAAAATTCGTATATGGCTCGGCCTTAGGGTTTCTCCAAACTTGTTCCTCCCTAATGAATGAAAATTAGAAAACTATATATAGATAATAGAGTCTGACGGCGTCAAGAACAACCTTGTGACGCCGTCATCTTGCCGCCAAAATAATCCTCGGACTGCCTTGATCTACATTTGACGCCGTCATGTATTCCACTTTTCCAGGCCGTCACACATTTAACTCTTGACGCTCTTCTTTGTGACGCCTTCATTTCTGTACTGGGTCGTCATGATCTTTACTCTTGACGCCGTCAACTTCTTCCTCTTGACGCCGTCACACACTGTTCCCAGCATGGAAAATTAAGTCTTAGGCGTTTTCTTCACTTTTATGCTCCAAAAACGTCCGAATTGCTTCCTTTTCCAGATTTCACTCCCAAAGTACCTAAAATCACAAAAGCAACAATTTAGGGCAATATTTGATCAAATAAATTCAATTCCGGGCTTAAATGACCCCTTAAAAACGGATCATTTTTCGCCTCATCACCCCTCCTACCCACCTTTAAGTTTTGAGCTTGATTTTGAGCTCAAGCTCAGTGGACCCCACCTGAATCATCCCACAAACTTTGTCCCATTTCTATCTCAGTCCATTAATAAGCAATTTCTTATTGTGGCTTATTAGCTTATTCTGTGAGCTTATCTTATCAAATTTAGCTTAAACATGTCCAACTAACTTAGGTAAACCAGAATCCACCCTTGTGGACCCCACATAAGCTCATTTGAGCTTATTTCTTAGTTTGGTCAAACTTGGTCAACTGTCAAAGCTAATAAGCACTCACAGTGCTTATTTTTGATTTCCAAGTTAGTTGTTTTCACAAAAGTTTCATATTTTTAGTATTTTAGTAGTTCTGTAAAAGAAAAATTAGAAAAAGCCAAATTTAATTATAGTGATAGCTTCTATTTAATAGAAATTATCTTTTTCATTTTCTTTTTAGCTTATTTATAAGCACTTCTGCATTTTTATATTATTATTAAATCTCTTTTATATTAAAGTACTTTTATAAATTTTTTCCAGGTTTTTCCTTTGTCATTTAGTGATTTTTAGAATTAATACCAGTTTAATTAATTATTGATTAATATTAAAGATTAAATAGCAAAATTAGATTTTATTAAGTAACACCTAGTTTTTATAATTTTCCTAGCTTTTATATAAGTAAAAACATTTTTAGGAATTTTTCTAGAATTTCTACTGTTAA
The DNA here is from genome assembly GCA_030686995.1 of Artemisia argyi. Classification (NCBI taxonomy): domain Eukaryota; kingdom Viridiplantae; phylum Streptophyta; class Magnoliopsida; order Asterales; family Asteraceae; genus Artemisia; species Artemisia argyi. Next base: position 125,669,981 of record CM060687.1, read on the forward strand.
TTTTCTATTTTTTAGAATATAAATAGTTTAATTGGTAATTAATCAATAATTAGAATAATAATTAGTAAAATAAATTAAAAATACATAAAACCAACTTTTTATAATTTTTTTAGATTCCTGTGATGGTTAATTAGATTTATAAAAATCTTCTTAATTATCGAAGTCTTTTTAGTATTTGAAATAAATAAAATCAGTTTAATTAGTTAATTAATAATTAAATAGTAATTAATTAATATTAATTAGATAAATAGTGTGAAAAATATAATTTTAGTTTTAAAATAAGTTTTATAATATTTTAGACTTTTATAAATTTTAATTTTATTTTTCTAAGACCTATTTTACATTTTCTTATTTATTAGTGTATTATAAATAATTAAAAATAGTTATTAAATAATAATAATTAATTAAATAGTTATAAAAATAATTTTAAATTTTCTTATACTTTTAGGATTTCAAAAATATAATTTTCATATTTGTGGGAGTTATATTTGACTGAATTCACGTTTAGTTTCGTACGTTTACGTTTATTCAAATTTAAACGTACATTTTATTTCTTTTTACATTTTTAGATTTTCTTAATTTTTAAATAAGTTAATAATTATAAAATAAATATTTTAAGTTTATTTAATTTGCATTTAAGCCCTTAAGGCATGCAAATTCCTACTATAGTTAAAATCGTTTTTTCATACGTTTACGTTTAAATATTAAACGTACGCGTTTTCCAGTTCCTTTTCATTTGTGCTTATCTGATTTCACGTATTAGTTGATATAGCTTATCAAAGCTATTCTAACTTATATTTCAGTAGTACAACCACTTGAACCCTTTTCCTGTTCAATTCACCTGATCTCAAAGTCATTTTATTTCAGATTTCATGCCTCGTTGGGATCTAACGACCCGGGGAAACACTAAACTCCACGGAGTATTGGTTTAGGCTGTTTGACTTATTGACCATTACTTGGTTGATATTTTCTAACTGCTTCACACCAATCAAAATTTGGCGCCGCTGCCGGGGAGGTGTGCTGCGTATTTCGACTTTTGAAGCATCTGTGAGTTTGAATTAATCACTCATTGTTATATATCATCTTTTGTCCATATATCTATATTATCTTATAAAAACAAAAATCCAAAAAGATTTTTCTTTTCTATTTTTAAATCCCTGTCACTCTAAGATTTCTTAGAGTCGTCTCTAGTGCATGCGCACTCGTTCTTCTAGGTCAACAAGCCCTTTTCGTGAGCTTGTTAGAATTCCTCGAAGATGCCGTAGACGTTCTGCCCCAACAGCCGTATCCGAGATACGTGCTGTTACCAATAAGAAAGTTATCATGGCGGAAGACCGTCCGATGAATGAGCTTCTCCAAGCACCCATCGAGGGTTACGAAGACGCTATTGTTGTCCCAGCCATTGTGGCTGAATACTTTGAGCTCAAAACCGGGTTACTAAATCTAGTAACCTCAAGCCAATTTTATGGTTTTGAGAGGGATGATCCTCATGCTCATATTCGATGGTTTAACAAGATTACATCTACCATCAAATACAAGAACGTCCCTTCCGAAGCAGTCAAGCTTCTTCTATTCCCATTTTCTCTTGAGGGGGCAGCCCGGATTTGGCTGGAAAAACAACCTCCTCGTTCAATAACATCATGGGAGGATTTAGTTACCAAATTTGTAAACGAATTTTTCCCCCTTCCAGAACGACAAGTCTTAAAAATGAAATCATCAAATTTACTCAAAGGTTTGATGAATCGTTTGGTGACGCATGGGATCGTTTCAAAGAATTGCTTCGTCGATGTCCTCATCATGGTTTCACTGAATTAATGCAAATTGACACTTTCTATAATGGTGTGAGTCAATCTGACCAAGATTCTCTCAATGCCTCTGCGGGAGGTAATTTTTTGAGTAAAACCACTAAAGAAGCTTTAGAAATCATTGAAAATAAGTCCAAGGTCCGCACTACACGCACAAAGCCATATGACTCCCAAGTGAGTGCTGGTCCTTCTACTTCATCTCCCGTGAGTACTTCTAGCACCGATGCTAAGATAGACAAACTCACGGACGTTATTCAAGCTTTGGTTCTCTCAAACCAAAAGAAAGTCACTTTCACACAAAACCCTTCACATGCTGAAGTAAAAAAGGTGGAAGTTTGTGTCACTTGTGGTGGCTCACATGCATACTACAACTGTACTGCCACCGATGGTAGTCCTTTTGAAGCCAATGCCTTAGCCGGTATTACAAATCAGGGAGGTAATCAATACCGCCCTCAAATGGAACCAAGTTACCGTGCTAACACACATATGGGACCACCCGGGTTCAACCAAAACCCAAATTTGCAAAATCGAAACCAGAACCAACCTCGAATGAACCAAGGTTATCAAAACCAAGGGAATTTCAATCCTGGACAGAATCAAGGTTTCCACAACCAAGGAAACTTTAACAGAAACAATTTCAACCCGGGAAATCACTTTCAGGGAAATGGTAATCCAAATCAGGGAAATTTTCAACCACAACAAGGTTATAATCAAAATAACCGAGTCCAAAATTTCCCCAACCAAACACAAGCCATTCTTCTAGCTCCACAATCATCATCTGATGAGTTGTTGAAGCAGTTCATGAAAACTCAAGAAGAAACAAACAGGTTGTTGGTCAGCCAGATTTCTGAAATCAAGAAATCTTTAAATGAACGACCCTCGGGATCTGGAAAACTTCCGAGCAACACGATCGTAAACCCGAGGGGCGATCAAAGGCGATCACAACCAGGAGCGGAGTTTCATATGACGGACCCACTGTTCCCACTACCACTTCTTCTCCTCCTCCCAAGGTAGTGGAAAATGAAACCGAGGTAAATAAGGACAAAGTACTTCCTACTCATAATGGAGGTACCCAAGACGTCCCACCTTATGTTGTCCCGAAACCCAAACCAAAACCTAGAGTTGTTTTTGAACCCAATGATATCCCAGTTGAAACACCTAAGTCCAAACCTTCTACCTCCTCTATTCCTTACCCCTCACGTTTGAATGAGCAAAAGCTCCGCGAAAAGGCTAGTCACCAGATGGAGAAATTCTTTCAAATCTTCCAAGATTTGCATTTTGACATTAGCTTTGCGGATGCTATTATTCTGATGCCCAAATTTGCATCAACAATCAAACACTTGTTAAGCAACAAGGAGAAACTGTTTGAAATGGCAAAGACTCCCTTGAATGAGAACTGCTCAACAGTTCTTTTAAAGAAGCTTCCCGAGAAGCTGGGAGATCCAGGAAAATTTCTAATACCTTGTGTATTTCCAGGAATGGTTGATTGCTATGCCTTGGCCGATCTTGGTGCAAGCATCAACCTAATGCCTTATTCAGTTTGGAAGAAACTTTCTCTTCCGGATCTTACTCCTACCTGCATGACTCTAGAGCTTGCAGATCGATCGATATCTCGTCCTCTTGGCATTGCCGTGGACGTGTTTGTGAAAGTAGGAAAGTTCCATCTCCCCGCTGACTTTGTGGTTGTTGATTTCGATGCTGACCAAAGGGTCCCTCTCATTGTTGGGAGGGGATTCCTTAGAACGGGCCGTGCTCTTATCGATGTATTTGAGCAAGAAATTACCTTGCGTGTGGGTAATGAAGCCGTTACCTTTAACCTCGATCAAACCTTGAGGTACTCCTCAAATTATGATTCTGAAGCAGTTAATCAAATAGATATCATAGACATTGCTTCAGAGGAGTACTCTCAAGAATTTCTTGGTTATTCTCATAATTCTATGAGTGGGGATTCCACTCCATCATCTGAACCTATCTTTTCCGACTCTTCCCCTTCTCTCACTCCGTTTGAGGGAAGTGATTTCCTTTTGGAAGAGGTCGAGGCTTTTCTCAAAAGTGATTCAGTTCCAGCGGGAATTGATAACACTGAGATTGATCTGGAGGGAGATATTCTTCTCCTTGAGAAATTGCTAAATCAAGACAATTCTCCTCCACTCCCTCCCGTACAACTTCATAATGAGGAAATTAAATCGGTTGATAAAAACGATGAATTTTCTGAGGTCGAGCTCAAGGACTTACCTCCTCATCTTGAATACGCATTTTTGGAGGGTAATGATAAATTACCCATCATTATTGCTAAAGGTTTAAGTGATGAGGAAAAGGTTGCTCTCATAAAGGTCTTGAAGTCACACAAGCAAGCAATTGCTTGGAAGCTCTCCGATATTAAGGGTATTAACCCAGATTTTTGTACACACAAAATCTTAATGGAGGATGACTTCAAGCCCGCAGTGCAACATCAAAGATGGGTGAATCCAAAAATCCATGATGTCATTAAACAAGAGGTTCTCAAACTTCTTGATGCAGGATTGATTTACCCCATCTCTGACAGTCCATGGGTTAGTCCCATCCATTGCGTCCCAAAAAAGGGTGGCATTACGGTTGTCACTAATAAGGAAAATGAGTTGATTCCAACTCGGCTGGTTAGCGGGTGGCGTGTTTGCATTGACTATCGTAAGTTGAATGACGCCACCTGCAAAGACCACTTTCCTCTACCCTTTATGGATCAGATGCTTGAGAGATTAGCGGGAAACGAGTACTATTGTTTCCTTGATGGTTTCTCAGGATACTTTCAAATCCCCATTGATCCATCAGATCAAGGAAAGACTACCTTTACATGCCCTTATGGAACCTTTGCTTATAAACGTATGCCTTTTGGCTTATGTAATGCTCCAGGTACGTTCCAGAGGTGCATGATGGCCATATTTACCGACATGATCGGTAAAACAATGGAGGTCTTTGTGTATGACTTCTCGGTCATTGAGGATTCATTCCAAACATGTCTCACCAATTTAGAAAAAATGTTGAAAAGGTGTGAAGACACCAATCTATGTCTAAATTGGGAAAAGAGTCATTTTATGGTCAAAGAGGGCATTGTCCTCGGCCATAAGATTTCCAAGAATGGGATTGAGGTTGACAGAGCTAAGGTTGATGTCATTGCTAAATTGCCTCATCCTACTACCGTCAAAGGTATTAGGAGTTTCTTGGGTCATGCCGGTTTCTATCGTAGATTCATACAAGATTTCTCTAAAATCTCCCGGCCAATGACTCATCTCCTCGAGAAGGATGCTCCTTTTATCTTCTCACCAGAGTGCATCGAAGGTTTTGAAACATTGAAGAAAAAGCTTATTGAGGCACCCATTCTTGTTGCCCCCGAATGGGATTTACCCTTTGAGCTCATGTGCGATGCAAGTGATTTTGCTATCGGTGCAGTCTTGGGGCAACGCAAATCAAAACACTTTCAGCCTATCCACTACGCAAGCAAAACTATGAACGAAGCTCAAACTCATTACACCACTACGGAAAAAGAATTATTAGCCGTGGTGTATGCTTTTGAAAAGTTTCGGACATACTTAATCTTGACCAAATGCGTAGTGTATACGGATCACTCGGCTCTAAAATATCTCTTTGCAAAACAAGATGCAAAGCCGAGATTGCTCCGTTGGGTTCTCCTCCTTCAGGAATTTGATATCATTATTCGTGATAAAAAAGGAGCTGAGAACCTGGTTGCTGATCATCTGTCCTGATTAGAGAACCCTCATCAAGATGTGTATGAGAAAAAGGAAATAAATGAAACATTTCCTCTCGAAACACTTAATGCGGTTGCTTTTCGTGGAGATTCTACTACCCCATGGTTTGCTGACTTCGCAAACTACCATGCGGGTAACTTTGTTGTGAAAGGGATGTCAACCCAACAGAAGAATAAATTCTTTAAGGATGTCAAACATTACTTCTGGGATGACCCCTACTTATTCAAAATCTGTACGGATCAAGTCATCCGACGGTGTGTGTATTGGCAGGAAGCCACTAAAATTCTCAAGGCTTGCCATGCTGGACCCACTGGGGGCCATCATAATCCCAACTACACCGCTAAAAAGGTGTTTGATTCCGGATTCTTCTGGCCCACAATTTATAAAGATGCCCAGGATCTCATTAAAACCTGTGACGCTTGTCAACGTCACGGGAACATTTCACAAAGAAATGAGATGCCACAAAATGCTATTAATGTCTGTGAGATCTTTGATATATGGGGCATTGACTTTATGGGGCCATTCCCATCATCTAGAGGAAACAAATACATACTCGTGGCTATTGACTACTTGTCAAAATGGGTTGAAGCGAAAGATTTTCCCACAAATGATGCCCGAGTTGTTGTAAAATTCCTGAAATCTCTTTTTGCCCGTTTTAGAACCCCACGTGCTATCATAAGTGATCGTGGTACGCATTTCTGCAATGACAAATTTGACAAAGTCATGAAAAAGTATGGTGTAACCCACCGTCTTTCTACCGCATATCACCCACAAACAAGTGGGCAAGTGGAGGTTTTAAACCGTGGTATCAAAAGGATACTTGAGAGGACTGTAGGAGAAAACCGTGCTGCATGGTCGGATAAATTGGATGACGCACTATGGGCCTTTCGTACAGCTTACAAAACACCCATTGGGTGTACGCCTTACAAGCTTGTGTACGGAAAGACATGTCATCTTCCGATGGAACTTGAGCACAAAGCCTATTGGGCATTGAAACATGCCAATTTTGACCTCAAAACTGCGGGTGATCACCGAAAAGTTCAAATGAATGAATTAAATGAACTACGTGATCAGACTTACGAGAACTCTTTAATCTATAAAGAAAAAACAAAGAAGATTCATGACTCAAAAATAAAGAACCGCGTTTTTAACGTTGGTGATCGAGTCCTTCTCTTTAATTCTAGATTAAAGATCTTCTCGGGTAAACTCAAAACCCGTTGGACTGGCCCATTCACTATCACTAAAGTTTATCCATATGGTACCGTTGAGTTATCTCAAAATGACGGTCCATGTTTTAAAGTGAATGGGCATCTGATGAGGCGAAAAATGATCCGTTTTTAGGGGGTCATTTAAGCCCGAATCCGAATTTATTTGATCAAATATTGCCCTAAATCGTTCCTTTTGTGATTTTAGGTGTTTGGAGAGCGAATTCTGGAAAAGAGGCTATTTTGGACGTTTTTGGAGCATAAAGTGAAGAAAACGACAAAGTACCAAAAATCCAAGCTGGAAATACAAGGTGACGGCGTCAAGGGTTTTCTCTTGACGGCGTCAGACATGAAGATTAATTTACCGTAGCTGGTGACGGCGTCAGATGGAGTTATGACGGCGTCAAAGTGACCAAGATTAATTTACCGTGGGTGGTGACGGCGTCACATAGGCCGTCACGATTGGATCTAGGGCGTCCGAGGAAGTGTATGGCGGCGAGTTGACGGCGTCAGATTTAACTCTTGACGCCGTCAGGACGATTTTCCTATATATAGTTTTCTAGTTTTTTTCATTAAAAAAAAGAAGAGAAGTTTTGGTGAAACCCTAAAGACGATTTTGGTGCCTCTTTTACAGGTTTTTCAAGGGTTCCAAACCCTTGAGACCTTGCATTGTAATTGAGATAAGTATACTCTTAATTCAATCAATATGTCTATGTGTTGGTTGTTTATCTTTTGTTCTTATCTTAATTCTACTATGCTAGGCTAGATCTCTCTTGTGTTTGCTTAGATCTAATGAAACCTAGATGTTGATTATGTGTTGATTACTTGTCTATTCTTGTTTTGAATGAATGATTTTATATGTTAGGCTTAAGAAAACTGGCAGATCTCCAAATGGTAACATGCTTGAACGTCTTAAGAAACATGAACCGAGGCGTACTAGGTCTTTATTGGTTGTATTTAATGCATGAGCCACTGTTTACAATCCCTATAGTTGTGCTGGGTCATGGTGTAGGAGGAGATAAGAGCTCATAGAGTTGGGGAGTTATGTATGCCACTCCACGAATGGTATTAAGGAATACAACCCGTCATTCATACAAGTGTAACAAGTAATTGACATGTAAAAGATATCTAGGGAGTAATGAAGTCTAAGTAAACACAATTTCTCCAATTACTGCTCACAACCTTAGTTTAATATTAGTTTAATTTTATTTTCATTAGTTTAGTTAGTTACAAAGTAGTTTTTGGGTTAGTTGAATAACAACTAATTCCGCCCACTCTTTCAAAACCCGAGATTTTAATTGCTTTCATAAAAAATATAAAAATACAAAAATAATCATCTTTCATCTCTAGAACTTTTAATTAGGTTTTCTAATCCTAGCGACACTATTCCTAAGCTGAACGATCAATCCCCCGGTACTTGTCACTATACTATACTACAACGATCAGGTACACTGCCTGGTGGGGGTTGTAAGCCTCGCGAGATCCCTCGAGAGGTAAAGCAAGGTGCGATTCCCACGCATCAAGTTTTTGGCGCCGCAGCCCGGGGAATAGTTATTGTCTAGGTTAGGATTTCTTTTTATTAGGTCTACTTGCTAGATTCCTTTCTAGTAAGATTTTTTATTTTTATTTTTAGGTCTTCTTTAGTCTATCTTATTTCTTCGTGCTTTTGTTCGTAACTCTTTACCATCCGACATCATAGAAGGTGGTAACATCTTTGAACCCATCATCCCACCACAACAAAACCCACCATTAGAACCCCTTAGGCCCCGAACCTTAGGAGAGTAATCCCGACCTAGCCACCAAGGCTACCGAAACACCATTGAGCTCACCGGAGCCAATGTGACCCCCTTGCGATCCGACACCATCCGGTTGGTGCAAAGCGGATGTGCATTCCATGGACTTCGTTCCGAAGATCCAAACCAACACCTTAAGGACTTCCTCAAAATCGTAGATTCCATAGACCTAGGTGTTGAAACTAGAGAGACTACCCATTTACGCCTATTCCAATTCTCTCTACGGGATCAAGCTAGTCAATGGCTTGAGCGTTTACCCGCGGGATCCATCACCACATGGGAAAATCTCGCCAATCGTTTCCTTACCCAATTCTTTCCGCCGGAAAAGACTGCAATGCTTAGAAGGGACATTTTGATGTTTGAGCAACAGCGGGGTGAACCTTTCTACGAGGCTTGGGCTCGTTTTAAGGATCTCCTCCATAAGATCCCTCATCATGGCATAAACACTTGGTTATTAGTTCAAATTTTCTACGACCATGTTGATTATCACACTAAGCGCATTATCGACAGGGCCGCGGGAGGAAAATTGCGTGATAAGGATGCTGAGGAATCATGGGCGATTATTGAAGAGCTCGCTATCGATAACAATGAGATTTGGGAGTTTAAACATACGGTGGAAGCAGCCATCAATGCAGTCTCGGCATCTGGAGGGACCACCGAAATCCCCGAGGAACTGTTATGCAAAATTGAGGCAAAAGTTGACTATTTCGAGGAAAGGCAAAGGAGACCCTTAAGTCCTAGACAAGCCACGGTCAATTCTGTCTCAAGATCAACCTCGATACCATTATCGGAATCACCCTCTAGAGAACATGTCGAGACTTTTCAGAGGTGCACTCCACCTTGTTCCCCTCCCAAGGAACTTAGCTCGGAATTTGAGGCTAGGATGAGAGAGTATATGGCGACCCATTCTGATCGGCTTGCTAGATTCGAAGAAGCAGTTTATAAGCAAAAGGAGGAGATGCAGGGGAAAATGAATGAGATGTTGAGTTTATTGGAGGAGTATGCCAGTCAGAAGTCCCCCGAACGAATACTGCTAAGGAAAGAAAGCGCCACTCCCACCACCCAATTTGTTAACTCCATCACCATTGTCCATAAAGATAACGAGAAGGTAAAAACTCCTGCTAAACAGACCTTAGAAAAACCACCTGAGTCACAACCTTTGAGTTACTACCTGAAACACGACATAAACAAAAACACCATAACAAATTGGATTAAGGATGATAGGCGTAATCAATCCTCCAAACAGGTCCCCGAAAAAGAGAAAGAAGAGGAAGATGAGTATGATACGCTTATTGGAGGATCAGTGGTGGAGAGGTTACTGGTACAGAAAGTGGCCACCAAGCAGGTAGCATGTGGAAATTTTGAATTACCAACGAGCATCGGGGACTTGAAACATCTTAGTGCTTTCGCCGACCAAGGATCGGAAGTAAATCTTATGCCCCTGACTATCTACATCCAACTGACGTCAAAGATGCCAATACCCACTCGTGTTAGGCTGTCTCTTGTTGGGCACTCGTACATATACCCCCTAGGAATAGCAGAAGATGTATTAGTCAATGTTGCAGGATTCATGTACCCCGTCGATTTTATGATCATTGATGATAAAGGAGATGGATGCATGCCAATAATCCTTGGGGCACCCTTCCTCACCACCGCTAGGGCTGTAATTAAGTATGAAGATAGGAAGATTGAGCTTAAATCTGGGAAGAGAAAGATTAGCTTCTACATGACTCCGCAAAGTGGGCATGAGAATTTGAGTTGGAGAATGATTAAAAACAACATTGGCACGACGCCCATTCGTGTTCAGAATAAAATTCTTGCATGGGAGGCAAGAATCAAGAGCTATAAGAAAGCTAAGGATGAAAGGAGAAAAAGCAATAAAGATCCGATAGAACTCAAACACACCCAACACAGAAGCAATCATACACCGTTTGAGGAAGGGAACTTAGTACTCTTGAGACACTTAGAAACCACAATACCACCCGATAAACCGAGTCCTTGGTGGTATGGGCGATTCACCATCGAAGGATTGAGCCAAGATGGGGTAGCTAACTTGAGAAGCAAATTAGGTGGGAAGGTGATTGCGAGTATTGATAGATTGAGGCACTACCACCATAACAGTAATGATCGCAATTATATGGGGTACATCATTTCAAATGATGAAATCACGTAGTAACCCACGACTTTGAGTCTAGCTACAAGACTCGTAAATAAAGAAAAGCGCTTCTTGGGAGGCAACCCATGTTTTGTGTGAATTTTATTTGTTTGATTGTTATTTGCTTCCGTATGCATGTTTTATTTTTATTGTTGGTTGATCATGTTTCTCAATTAAAATGTGAAATACTTTATTATGTTGTTTAGCCTAGTCTTAACTCCAACCTAAAGGTATTTTTGCAAAAGATAAGTGTAAGGGGAAACCCCAAATATGTTTTTAAGAAACAAACCGATCATGATTATCCACAATATTTAATGAACATGTATATTCGTATTTGTTAGAGTCAAATGCTTGTATTGAGTCATAATGAAGTTTTGCAGGATTTTCCAGGAAGTAGGACAAAGTTTTTCCAGAAATTTTCCGGAAACTTAACATAAGGATTTCTGCAGGTCCATTCTGACGGCGTCAGGCAATTGCTCTTGACGGCGTCAGGAGTCAAAAATCTGGAAATTTTACCGGTTTTGTTTTTCTAATGGAGTCTTATAGTTTTTGTGAATTATTAAGTTTTATAATCTCCAGGAAATCTGCAAACTTTATTCCACAAGCATTATATCTTATTTTGTTTTCTAGGATTTAGTAACTTATATAGGATGCCGCCGATTTTACGCAAGGTTGCCTTGTCTACTTTTTTCAGGATTTACAGGTTATTTGTAACAAGAAGATGATTTATATTCTGGAAGGGAAGCTTTGATTGTTCGTTTTCTTGGAGGAAGATTTAACTTGGCCAACCTAAAATCCATACCGAGCGAATCAGGGGAGTATTTGATTTCATTCTCTTTACTTTTTAACTTTTACATTCTTTACTTGAACATTGGGGACAATGTTCATCTTAAGTGTAAGGGGAGGGTAAAAAGATGATACCTTACATATGCACTTTCGCTTGAGTTTGTTTTGTTTGATAGTAGATGAGTAATAAAACTACGAGAAATACTTGTTAGTGTAATTTTAGCGCCAAATTTAAAATTTTTTACAACATTTAGGAGTGAAACTTTAGCCATAGCAAGCGTCTCATGGATAGGAGGTTGTATGACTAGCACATAACCGTATATTCAGAAAAATTTTCCACCCAAAAATGTGAGGTTCGCCTTTAGATTTGATAGGAAAAGCATTTACTATTAGTGCTTATGAGTGTACCGGTAGCATTTAGATTCTAGAACTTGCGTTAGTGATGCATCCCGAGACCGCTAGTGAGACTACAATCGTGTAGTAGGATTTACTACATGATAAGAGGCATTAGGATCACCCTTGTGTTAAACCCGTATTATAATTACTTGACCATTTAAGTCATATTACTTGGCTAGTTAAGTCAACTAATTTTTCCCACACCCTTGCGTTGTACTCATTTTTAGTACACGATACCCCTAGTACACCCCTCCGAGCCTATCTTTTCGTTTCTAACTTTAAGCATTTTACTTAAAGGAAGAATTTGTTACACCCCACTTAAATGTACACCCAAATCGCCTTAGCCTTCCGTGTATGCGCTCATTTTTAGTGCATTATTGTTATTTGTTAAACCCTAAGTTAACTTTCTAATTGATTACATGGTTGCTAAGTCGAGTCATATCCTTGTACATATTGTTTTGGGACGATTGGGACTCATGGGTAAGTACTTATTTTATGGAGTAATGGGGAAGAACATCACTTATTACCCCCATATGTACGTTAATCTTAAAAAGTGCTCAAAGTGTTTTGATTTTCTTAATTCGAGTCATTAGAATAGTTAAATGTAAAGTATGTAAAGATTCAAGTGTAAGGGGAATTCTCAAACCCCTATGATGTATTATTTTGGATGGTAGGGTAAGAGTGTATGCAAAAAAAAAAAAAAAAAAAAAAAAAAAAATCGAAAAAAAAATAGAAAAGTCAAGAAAAAGAAAAAAAAAATAGAAAAGAAGAAGAGAAAAAACATACGGACTACCATCCCGTTTTCATTTTATGTTCAGTTTATGTTTTTGTTATTTTTCATTTATTAGCTTAAGTCGAGTCTAGTCTTGGCTTAGCAACGCCATCTTGTACATGTAATTTACTAAGATTGTTAACTCGCCACCAGTAAAATTCCCTTTATCCAACAAACCCGTGTAATTCATATCCCTACACCTAACGATATAACCCTCTTTAAAAGACCTCTTTGATAGTTTATCCTAGGTGCTTACGCCATGTGGTGGAGGTTTGATCCTTTCCCAAGCCTATGGTAATCTATTTTGCTATGACAGGTAGTGAGAGATATCTTCCATTTCCATAATGTTATATTACTTTATTACACCCGAGAGATGTGAGTATCTAAACACTATTTGTGAGGTGCTTGTGTATGACCTCCGTGCTTGTCTATTGGTCTTTAGTGGAACGATTATTTGTTGTAATTACTTTTATATTAGTGTTAAATGACCCCTAACTTGTCTTTTGAGTAGAATAAAAGCTCATTTGCTTGAGGACAAGCAAATCTCAAGTGTAAGGGTATATGATGAGGCGAAAAATGATCCGTTTTTAGGGGGTCATTTAAGCCCGAATCCGAATTTATTTGATCAAATATTGCCCTAAATCGTTCCTTTTGTGATTTTAGGTGTTTGGAGAGCGAATTCTGGAAAAGAGGCTATTTTGGACGTTTTTGGAGCATAAAGTGAAGAAAACGACAAAGTACCAAAAATCCAAGCTGGAAATACAAGGTGACGGCGTCAAGGGTTTTCTCTTGACGGCGTCAGACATGAAGATTAATTTACCGTAGCTGGTGACGGCGTCAGATGGAGTTATGACTGCGTCAAAGTGACCAAGATTAATTTACCGTGGGTGGTGACGGCGTCACATAGGCCGTCACGATTGGATCTAGGGCGTCCGAGGAAGTGTATGGCGGCGAGTTGACGGCGTCAGATTTAACTCTTGACGCCGTCAGGACGATTTTTCTATATATAGTTTTCTAGTTTTTTTCATTAAAAAAAAGAAGAGAAGTTTTGGTGAAACCCTAAAGACGATTTTGGTGCCTCTTTTACAGGTTTTTCAAGGGTTCCAAACCCTTGAGACCTTGCATTGTAATTGAGATAAGTATACTCTTAATTCAATCAATATGTCTATGTGTTGGTTGTTTATCTTTTGTTCTTATCTTAATTCTACTATGCTAGGCTAGATCTCTCTTGTGTTTGCTTAGATCTAATGAAACCTAGATGTTGATTATGTGTTGATTACTTGTCTATTCTTGTTTTGAATGAATGATTTTATATGTTAGGCTTAAGAAAACTGGCAGATCTCCAAATGGTAACCTGCTTGAACGTCTTAAGAAACATGAACCGAGGCGTACTAGGTCTTTATTGGTTGTATTTAATGCATGAGCCACTGTTTACAATCCCTATAGTTGTGCTGGGTCATGGTGTAGGAGGAGATAAGAGCTCATAGAGTTGGGGAGTTATGTATGCCACTCCACGAATGGTATTAAGGAATACAACCCGTCATTCATACAAGTGTAACAAGTAATTGACATGTAAAAGATATCTAGGGAGTAATGAAGTCTAAGTAAACACAATTTCTCTAATTACTGCTCACAACCTTAGTTTAATATTAGTTTAATTTTATTTTCATTAGTTTAATTAGTTACAAAGTAGTTTTTGGGTTAGTTGAATAACAACTAATTCCGCCCACTCTTTCAAAACCCGAGATTTTAATTGCTTTCATAAAAATATAAAAATACAAAAATAATCATCTTTCATCTCTAGAACTTTTAATTAGGTTTTCTAATCCTAGCGACACTATTCCTAAGCTGAACGATCAATCCCCCAGTACTTGTCACTATACTATACTACAACGATCAGGTACACTGCCTGGTGGGGGTTGTAAGCCTCGCGAGATCCCTCGAGAGGTAAAGCAAGGTGCGATTCCCACACATCAGCATCGTGTGAAATACTACTTTGGAGAGGACATACCAACCATGGTTGTCCCAGATCTCCAAACTTTCCCCAAGGACAATTAAATTCGGGGTCGAGTCAAGCTAGCGACTCGGTAATCAAAAACAGTAGCAATATGGGTTTTCACCCATATTTATGTCTTCTTTCTCTTTTCTACCACCCTAGTGTGGGGGAGATGCCCCACATGTTGTATATATGTATATAGTTTCAAAAAAAAAAACCCATGTAAATAGCCTAAAATAAAGGTTATTAATATTTCCTTCTTACGTTCTAAGTGTCGGTTTAACACCCGGTGCTTTGAATATTGAGGGAAACACATGTTCCATCAAGCACCCTCATTTGATCAAAATTTAAAGTTTTTTCACACTTAGAAATGCAATAAATGGTTATCAGTCCGCCATGTCTAACCCACAAAAGGATTGGCTAATCCAGGAGCAAACGGCTCTTGGTAAAGATATCTCAAAACCGTTGACGGCTTGCAATTTGCCCAAAATTGTATGGTATCTCAACTCGCCATATCCTAAAAAGTGAAAGAGTTGGCTAGCCCGCAAGATTATGGCTTGTGGTAAAGGCAGTGGAAAAACCATAATTGGTAATCAGCTCACCAAGATGTTGACTATTCCATCAAGAGTTAGCTAGTCCAGAAGCAAACGGCTTTTGGTAAAGACAAAACAAATCCGTTGACAGCTGGTGGTTTGCTCAAAATCACATGGTTATCAAGTGGACCATAGTTCTTACTTGAACTAAGACATTTGGCTACTCCAGAAGTGATGACTTTTGGTAAAGAGACAAAAATCCATTAAAATTTTCTCAAAAGATTGCTAAGGACTAGCAATAGTTTAGTGTGGGGGATTGATGAGTGTGTAAATACTCATCATTTCAGTCACATTTAGACTGCAAAAATATCTGAAAACACACAGGAATGCCTTAAAATACATAAAATATCCCTGGATTGTGTTTTTATACAAAAGGATTGAAAACTGATGAAAAACAACATATTTAGTCCTTTAAAGTTGGCAAATCTAGTCCCTGGTAATCCGAAACACGTAAAATATCATCAAAGGTTCTTAGGGATTCATAAGTTGTCAAGTTTAGTCCTTTAAAGTTAAAAATTACAAAATGACAACTTTAGTCCCTCAAGTTTCAAAAATGTCAAAATTAGTCCTTAAGGTTTTAAAAATGGAAAAATATTAAAAACAAACCTTGTACTATTCATTAATGGCATAATTGGTCCTTGTTGTATTTATTGGGAATTTACAGGTTTAACCCTTCACAAATTCAGAAATTACAACAATGGTCCTCGGGCTTTTTATTACATAAACCAAACAGGACCCTTAATAAATAAATAAACAATCAAACCACAACCCACCCAATCCAGCCCACCCTTACCTTTTACCCAGGCCCAACACCTTAA
Organism: Artemisia argyi; assembly: GCA_030686995.1. Taxonomy (NCBI): domain Eukaryota; kingdom Viridiplantae; phylum Streptophyta; class Magnoliopsida; order Asterales; family Asteraceae; genus Artemisia; species Artemisia argyi. Next base: position 125,686,043 of record CM060687.1, read on the forward strand.
GCCCAACTCCCTTTTATAATACAAACGGGCGTTGACCCGTTGATCTCCCCAAACCACCAACACTGTACCACCTCCACCTCCACCCCTGCTTACCTAAAACCAGGGTGGTTTTCACCACCTCACCACCACCTGTCCACCTCCACCTCTAAACCTCATCATACCAACCCTCAATTGCATTTAATGCATCCCCACCACAATACTCCAACCTTTTCCCCCCTCCACTGAGAAAACTCACATCCCTGCTTTTCAGCTGCCAAATCACCCCTAGCTCCATATCTACTTCCCAACTTGTCCCTTACACCTCCACAACCTTCCAAAAATCCTTAATTGAAATAAAACTGCCCTAATCCACCTCAAAGACTTTTGGCGCCAAAAAGGTGTTTTAAACGGATGTGATTAATTTGGCCAATCCAACGGTTCTAATGAAGTGGGAAAGTCTCAGAGGTCGACAAGGAAGGATTAAAGTCTCTATAAGAGAGAAAGGAAGCAGAGATATAGACTATCTAGTGTAATTTTAGTTTCTTAATGTCGACTTATGTAATTTTCAATTTCCAGTGTATCAATTAACTTTCAAGCTTTGTATTTCATGTTCTCAGTATAATAAAAACCTCTTTTCAGTCTCAATTTCAAGTTATCTTTGTCAATTCAGTTTATGCATTAAAAAGCTCAAAATTTCATATTGGTGTGAATGGTGTTGTTTGATGTTATTCTTCACTCACAAGCTCATATAAGCTACTAACAAAGCTTATTTTAGCTTTTAGAAACCTTAAATATCAATATTACTTAAAAAAAAGAAAAATACTAAAAAATCAAGAAAATACCAAAAAAAAACAAAAAACAAAAATCAGTGTTAAATGATGAAGAAGCAGTGGAGCATGGTTGATTATGGATTGCCATGGTTTTAGAACCTCAGGGGAGGTGTTAGGATAGGAGTGACACTTGGTTCTTGGATTTGGATCACACAGGATCAATTTGTAAGCAATTTTCTATATTTAGTATTTTATTGTAGTAGTGCTTATGCACTTCTTATCTTTGATGTTTCATGCTTTTCTAGTGTATTTGAATGAGTCTATTGCTTAAATTAACCTGCTTGTTCAATGGTTTGCTTTGTTGCTTAAAATTGCTCTTAACTGCCATTTTAGAATAATTTCGATTTATAGGTAATTGTTGTTAAGAGTTGTGTTTTTATGGTTCAATTAGCTTGTTACATCATGATTAAATACTTGTGTATGCAAAACATGCCCTAAATCAGTCTCATGAATTGAAAATCTCAAAATCAGTTTAATAAAAGGGTGTTTGGATCAGTGGTATCCACTGTGTTATATGTTGTTATTGTTGATATTTTTGAGTTACACATGCTACACTAAGTCTGTTTAGGTCTTATAGACCATAAAATTCAGTGACCTTTTGAGAAAAAGTCAAAATCATCTTTGATCTCACTTAATTTGAAATCTGTGGTACTTAGCTTGTTAATTTTCATCATATAAGCTCAAAACTTGTTAGCATAGCTTAATTTAACATCTACTTAGCTTAAATTAACATAATTAGTTAGTTATTAAAGATCAAAATTCACTTTAGTCAACTTAGCTCAAAAATAGAAAAAGTCAAATTTGCATTATCTCAGATTTTCCAAAAATTGCAAGATTTTTCTTGATTTGTGTGTTTAGTTTTAAGACTTCTGCTTTTTAGGAGTAGTAGTATACCAGCTAGACTATTGAATCCTATCATCAAAATATTTTTGTGATTTTTTCTTGTGCAAGTTACACAGGCTCAAACACACTTGCAGGGGAACTGACTCCCTTGTGCACAGTCACACCACTACAATCACCACCACTTTGGTGGCTGATTCTGAGCTACTCAGTGGGTCCCAAAGGCCCCAAGTTGGTTCTTTCAACGCCCCTCCTACCCAAATTTAAGTTTTGAGCTTGATTTTGAGCTCAAGCTCAGTGGACCCCACCTGAATCATCCCACAAACTTTGTCCCATTTCTGTCTGAGTCCATCAATAAGCAATTGCTTATTGTGGCTTATTAGCTTATTCTGTGAGCTTATCTTATCAAATTTAGCTTAAACATGTCCAACTAACTTAGGTAAACCAGAATCCACCCTTGTGGACCCCACATAAGCTCATTTGAGCTTATTTCTTAGTTTGGTCAAACTTGGTCAACTGTCAAAGCTAATAAGCACTCACAGTGCTTATTTTTGATTTCCAAGTTAGTTGTTTTTACAAAAGTTTCATATTTTAAGTATTTTAGTAGTTCTGTAAAAGAAAATTTAGAAAAAGCCAAATTTAATTATAGTGATAGCTTCTATTTAATAGAAATTATCTTTTTTATTTTCTTTTTAGCTTATTTATAAGCACTTCTGCATTTTTATATTTTTATTAAATCTCTTTTATATTAAAGTACTTTTATAAATTTTTTCCAGATTTTTCCTTTGTCATTTAGTGATTTTTAGAATTAATACTAGTTTAATTAATTATTAATTAATATTAAAGATTAAATAGCAAAATTAGAATTTATTAAGTAACACATAGTTTTTATAATTTTCCTAGCTTTTATATAAGTAAAAACATTTTTAGGAATTTTTCTAGAATTTCTACTGTTCATTTTCTATTTTTTAGAATATAAATAGTTTAATTGGTAATTAATCAATAATTAGAATAATAATTAGTAAAATAAATTAAAAATACATAAAACCAACTTTTTATAATTTTTTTAGATTCCTGTGATGGTAATTAGATTTATAAAAATCTTATTAATTATCTAAATCTTTTTAGTATTTGTAATAATTAAAATCAGTTTAATTAGTTAATTAATAATTAAATAGTAATTAATTAATATTAATTAGATAAATAGTGTGAAAAATATAATTTTAGTTTTAAAATAAGTTTTATAATATTTTAGACTTTTATAAATTTTAATTTTATTTTTCCAAGACCTATTTTACATTTTCTTATTTATTAGTGTATTATAAATAATTAAAAATAGTTATTAAATAATAATAATTAATTAAATAGTTATAAAAATAATTTTAAATTTTCTAATAATTTTCTTATACTTTTAGGATTTCAAAAATATAATTTTCATATTTGTGGGAGTTATATTTGACTGAATTCACGTTTAGTTTCGTACGTTTACGTTTATTCAAATTTAAACGTACATTTTATTTCTTTTTACATTTTTAGATTTTCTTAATTTTTAAATAAGTTAATAATTATAAAATAAATATTTTCAGTTTATTTAATTTGCATTTAAGCCCCTAAGGCATGCAAATTCCTACTATAGTTAAAATCGTTTTTTCATACGTTTACGTTTAAATATTAAACGTACGCGTTTTCCAGTTCCTTTTCATTTGTGCTTATCTGATTTCACGTATTAGTTGATATAGCTTATCAAAGCTATTCTAACTTATATTTCAGTAGTACAACCACTTGAACCCTTTTCCTGTTTAATTCACCTGATCTCAAAGTCATTTTATTTCAGATTTCGCGCATCGTTGGGATCTAACGACCCGGGGAAACACTACACTCCACGGAGTATTGGTTTAGGCTGTTTGACTTGTTGACCATTACTTGGTTGATATTTTTTGACTGTTTCACACCAATCACTTCTCAAGATCCCTTGAGAAGTAAAACCTGTTGCGAGGGCGCAATCCCGCGTATCAAGTTTTTGGCACCGCAGCTCGGGGAATAGTTATTGTCTAGGTTAGAATTTCTTTTTATTAGGTCTACTTGCTAGATTCCTTTCTAATAAGATTTTTATTTTTATTTTTAGGTTTTCTTTAGTCTATCTCATTTCTTTGTTCCTTTGTTCGTAACCATTACCATCCGCCATCATGGCAAATAAAGATCTCTCTAACCTTGGAATCAATAGGAGTCGTAGTTCCGTAAGAAATCTTGTTTTACCATATGTAGAACCTGAAAGGGAAATGCATAGGCTAAAGAAATCTCTCCCAACACCCGAACCGTCTGGCATAGCCATCAACTTTGATGAGGCACTTTCTGAAGAAGATTCAGATAATCACCTCACACCCTCTAGCCCCCAATCCAACCACGATATGAGCACCCCTGAAACTCCCACCCCTAAGCGCCTTAAGGACTATTCTTCCCTGAATCCTCGCGGCTTCTCAAACGCCATTGTTTTCCCAAACGAACGCACTGATGAGGTCTTGCGTGCAAACGATGTTTGGCTTGTCCAAAGTGTATGCAAGTTTTGTGGACTGCAAACCGATGACCCAATTCAACATATTAGGGATTTCTTGAAGATAGTGGACACCCTCCATACGGAGCAACTTATATCCAAGTTTTATGAGAAGTTCTTCCCAGCAGGGAAAACCTCAGCGTTTAGGGATAGGATCCTCCGTTTCCGAAAGGGAAAGGACGAACCCATATATAAATCATGGATTAGATTCAAGGATCTAATAAGACAAGTCCCCCATCATGGCATAGAGCTTTGGCTTCTGGTCCAAATCTTCTACGACAACGTCTCCCTAAACGACCAGAACGGAATCAATAATTCGAGAAAAGGGAAAATAGCCAATCTAAGCGCCGAGGAAGGGTGGAATAGGATTGAGGAATATGCTTAAGACCAGGACGATACTTGGGATGAACCCAATTCGAGTATGAGCATATCCGAAATCACACAAACACCCTCGGATCGGCTGAGGAAACTTCACGAAAGGGTGTCATACCTTGCATGGTCGCGAACAACTAAATAACTTTCAAATCCTTACTTGATCTGTGACTACTGTGGGGGCCCACACGAAGTAGAAGAATGCGGAGGAGAAATCACTACCAAACATGCGTGTTTGTCGGGACATGACATCTTCGATGACACCTCCCTTTTACCTTTTTACCAAAACGATGATTATACCCTTTGGGGGAATCTGGTGAAAATAAAAGAAGGAGAGGAAGGCCCTGACTTCAAAATCAGGAGCACTTTTGAGGATGACCTTGGACACTTTACTCAGGAAAAAGGCTTACAATTGAAAGGGCTTGACGAGCTCATCACTGAACAACAGAATGACATGGAAAAATGGTTCAAAAAACTTAATGCCACCCTTGATGGCCATAACAGGCCCCCAGTAAGCCAAAAAGATCCCTTGCTCGTGGTTACTACTCGAGCTGGAACAACAACCAAGGACCCTCCTTATCCGAGCCAACATCCTGTCGCCGTTGAGCCAAATAATCCCCACGAGGAGGAAGGTAATGTGAGCAACAAGGCTCCCGAATAACCTCCTCTGATGACCCCATCTCCACCAACTCCACCTAACCAACCTGTGAGAATCCCATTTCCATCCCGCCTAAAAAATCAGAAGATTGAGAACGATAATAAGAGATTCTTGTCATATCTAAAAGATTTAGTGGTCACTATACCTCTCCTTGATGCTTGCTATCACATGCCCAAGTATAGCTCATACTTCAAAAGATTGCTTGCCAACCGAAAGAAACTCGAGGGTCTTGTGACTCTGGGAGAAGAATGTTCGGTGGTGACCCAACGAGTGCTACCAAAAAAGGTAGACGACCCAGGCAGGTTCACCTTGCCCTGTTCCATAGGATCTCTATCGATAAAGAATGCTCTTGCCGATTTAGGGGCAAGTATCAACCTCATGCCCTACTCCATGTTCCTAAACCCTATAACCTAGAAGACTCTAGGAATAGCCTAGATAACCCTAATTTGAAACACATAAGAGATTTCTATGCTAAGACATCACCCCTACCTCCCCTAAACCCTATTATACATCCACTTTTTCCTACCCATAAAATAGAACCCCATGGTTTCTTTCTCCCGAGAGAACCATATATACCTAAACACCCTATCCCCACCTATACCCCTAGATTTGACTTTAGGCAACCCTATAACTTAAACCCTACACCTTACTTAATAAACCCTCCCATTCCATCTTGGAAAGATGAAATTGGAGAAAAACCCTCTAGGTTGACTCTAGAAGATGAGGAAAACCAATTAGAGGAGATTTTAAATAACTTAGATGAAATTTTTCTTGATCTCCTTGAGAAGATAGATAAAGGTCATAATAATAATAACTTAGATAATCAACCTGACTACAGTAGTTTAAGAGAGAATTTACAAGAAAACCGTTTTAAAATAGCTAAAATATAGAAAAACCAAATGAAACATCACCATAAAATAGCTTTGCCCGCTTTAGGATTTGCACTTTAGAATAGATAATAGATAATGATGAGGAAAACTGAGAAAACACTAACACATGGAATTAGGTAATTAGGAAACTTTAGAAAACTTAGGTAGATAAATAACCCTAGGAGGCATGCCTTAGAATAGTTAGAGCCTTTAGGATAAGTAGAATATGAAATAAATAAAATAAGTTAGGATTTAGAAACTATCTGGTACCCATCAATAAGGATAGATTAGATAACTAGACTTAGGATTACCCTTCACATTAGAAAACCCTTAGGAAAACCCTTAACCCTTAACCCTTACCTTTAACCCTTAACCCTTACCCTTAACCTACCCCGATGTCTTAGGTAAATAGAATCTCTAAACTGTTTTAAATTTCTCTTACTCTAACCCTTTTCAACTCTTTTTCCCTTACCGATGGTGAGAATCCTCATTCTTCACCATAGAGATCTGAATTCTTTCTCCTCTGATCTCTAAACCTTGACTCCTTTCCTTGGCTTTCTTAAGCTATCTTCGTTCTAGTTAGAGATCTACCCCTAACTATTCCATATGCAAATATATGATCCTCATATATAAGTATATTCCTACTCTTAGATTACTGCGATACCCGAGCTAGTTTTCCCCAATCCCCTTTAGTAAACCCTAAAACCTTAGTTAGGATTTACATACTTGAGGTTAGATAGACCATTAGGATTTAGACCATTAGGATTAGAAAACCTTAGACCATTAGGATTAGAAACCAAAAACCCCTACCTCAATAGACCTAGGATAAAACTTAATAGGAAAACATTAGGATTATAATATAGATTAGGAAAAACCTAGGATTAGATAACCCTCACCCTAAGCCTTTAGAACCTTAGTTTAGGATAGACATACCTACCCCATAAGAATAAGTAGATTTAGGTCATAGATTACCCATACCTATCCCTTAGGATAACCATACTTATACACTTGAGGATTTTAGATTATACCTTAGGATTTGACAATTTTTAGAATACCCATTAGGAAATTTCACTTAGGAGATACTATGGATAGTGCCTTAGCTGGTTTCAAATCCCTAGGAATAGTAATACTCATAATAATAATAATAGTGGTAATAATAGACAACCTAAAACAAAAGAGAAAACCTGAAACAACACCTAAAAATAAGGATATTGATGAGGCGAAAAATGAACTGTTTTTAAGGGGTCATTTAAGCCCGAAGTCGAGATTATTTGATCAAATATTGCCCTAAATCGTTCCTTTTGTCATTTTAGGTACTTTTGGAGTGAAATCTGGAAAAGGAAGCATTTTGGACGTTTTTGGAGTATAAAAGTGAAGAAAACGGCAAAGTCTTAATTTTCCTTGCTGGGAACAGTACCTGACGGCGTCAAGAGTTTCCAAGTGACGGCGTCAAGAGTAATACAAGGGGTGGAAGTGGATGATACACGTGACGGTCCAGAGTGTTTTGTACATTGGAGATGACGGCGTCACCCAAGGCCGTCATGGTCCAAATGTTAGTGAAAAACTTATGCCCAGAACAATTTTACACATGACGGCGTCAAAAGTGGATCTAGGCAATCCGATTTCATTATGGGCGGCGAGTTGACGACGTCATAGATTTCTTCTTGACGCCGTCACCCTGTAAAATCTATATATAGTTTTCCAAATTTCATTCATTAGTGTGTAACTTTTAGGGTGCAACTTTGGAGAAAAACCCTAGTTCGATTTTCATAGCTTTTTCAAGGGTTTTTACCCTTTGAAACCTTTCATATCAATTTGAGATAAGTACTCTTTCAATTCAATCAATACGTCTATGTGTTGCTTGAATATATCTTACACTTGTCTTCAATTTAACATGCTTGGCTAGATCTCTTTTGTGTTTGCTTAGATGTAGTGAAACCTAGATGTTAATTATGGGTTGATTGTATTCGATGTTAGGCTTAAGAAAACTGGCATACTTCCATTGGTAACATGCTTGAACGTCTTAAGAAACATGATCAGAGGTGTACTATGATTTTTGGTTGTATTTAATGCGTAGGAGAATTCTAATGATCCCATGTTAGGAGCTTCTAACGGCTCGACATAGGAGTGAAGTAGGATCCTATAGAGTTAGGGAATATTGTACACGGCCCTACGACTAGTATTATGGAATATGACCCGTCATCCACGCAATTGTAACAAACTATCAACCTGTAAAAGATATCTAGGGAGTAATGAAACCTAAGTAAACACAACTTTCCCCATTATTGTTATACCACACTAGTTTAATTACATTTATTTTCATTTCTTTTATTTTATTTTGATTGCATCTTTAGTTATTGGGTTAGTTGACTAGCAACTAATTCCGCCCACTTTTCCAAAACTCGAGATTTTACTTACTTTAATAAAATATAAAAATACAAAAAGAATCATCCCTCACCTTTAGACTTAGTTTAGGAGATTTTCTAATCCTAGCGACACTATTCCTGAGTTGAACGATCAATCCCCCGGTACTTGTCACTATACTATACTACAACGATCAGGTACACTACCTGGTGGGGGTTGTAAGCTTCTCGAGATCCCTCGAGAGGTAAAGCCTGGTGCGATTACCACGCATCAAGTTTTTGGTGCCGTTGCCTGGGAATAGTTATTGTCTAGGTTAGGATTTCTTATTATTAGGTCTACTTGCTAGATTCCTTTCTAGTAAGATTTTATTTTTATTTTTAAGTTTTCTTTAGTCTATCTTATTTCTTCGTGCCTTTGTTCGTAACCTTTACCATCCGACATCATAGAAGGCAGTAACATCTTTGAACCCATCAACCCACCACAACAAAACCACCCATAAAACCCACCACTAGCAAACCAACCTCTTAGGCCCCGAACCTTAGGAGAGTATTCCCGTCCTAGCCACCAAGGCTATCGAAACACTATTGAGCTCACTAAAGGAGCCAATGTGTCCCCCTTGCGATCCGACACCATCCGGTTAGTGCAAAGTGGATGTGCATTCCATGGACTTCGTTCCGAAGATCCTAATCAACATCTCAAGGATTTCCTTAAAATCGTAGATTCCGTAGACCTTGATGTTACAACTAGAGAGTCGACCCGATTACGCCTATTCCAATTCTCTCTACGTGATCCAGCTAGTCAATGGCTTGAACGTTTACCCGCGGGATCCATCACCTCATGGGATGATCTCACCACTCGTTTCCTTGCTCAATTTTTCCCACCGGGGAGAACTACCAAGCTTTGAAATGATATCTTGATGTTCCAACAACGTCAAGGTGAAACTCTATATGAAGCATGGACTCGTTTCAAGGACTTACTCCAAAAAGTCCCTCATCATGGCATAGATCTTTGGCTCCAAGTCCAAATCTTCTATGACCATATCGACCTCTCCACAAGGCGAACCATTGACCAATCGGCCGGTGGCAAGCTACGTGATCTAAGTGCGGAAGAATCATGGGAACTCATAGAAGATCTTGCTCTCTATGACAACGAAAGTTGGAATGAGCCCCGTGATTTGAACAAAATGGTCAAGGCAATATCTTTGCCTTCGAACAATTCTAGCACTCCCGACCGTAGGATCATGGAACTTGAGGACCAAGTCAAGTTTCTCATGAAATCCTACGAAGCTCCTAAGCCTTCAAGCCAAGTGAACAAAATCACTTCTTCATGCGAATTATGTAGTAGTCCCCATGACACTCGTGATTGCGTGGAACTCCCCGGATAAGCTTTTGCGGACTACGCATCCTCGCGTACTGACGAAGCGGGAGACAAGTGGTACACTTTCAAACCCAAGCCAAACCCTTACGGTGATTCCTACAACCCTTCTTGGAAAAATCACCCGAATCTTAGGTGGAAACAAAACCAAAACAATTCTTCCAGTCCACCTAATCGTTACCAACCAAACGGTCCACCCTCTAACCGTACTTTCAACAACAATACTTCCAACAACTATGGTGGTACCAATAATCTTGAAGGATTGATGTCCAAGTTTATGGCATCTCAAGAAGCTCGCATAGATAAGTTTGAAGCTGATTTCAAACAAAAGTAAAGCGAGATGACCACCAAAATTGACACATTGTTGAAAGTTCTCAATGACCGAGAAATGGGAGCACTCACAAGTGACACGGTCAAGAACCCGAAACTAAACGTTAATGCTATATCATCGGTTTCATCACCTACTTCTTGTCCACAATACTACTCGGTCAAATCAATGAGCACGTGTTTCAAGCAAACCCAAATTCTTCAAAAGGACCAATTGAATAAAACATCCGATGTCAAACCGGTCAATCACATAGTTGAAACACCTCCTACACAAGACCTTGACGATGAATTCAAGGAGCTCCACCTTGAATGCCCCGTCATTGATGTCTTAGCCCGTGCTCCCTACTATAGTGCCCTACTAGAAAAATACGAGAAATTTAAATTGGGTAAAAATGGGACCGTCTTCGTTCAAAACAAGTTGCCTAAGAAGCTTGATGATCCGAGTATATTTGTTTTGCCTTGTAAGATAGGAAAATCTGAAGCTTTCGACACACTAGCCGACTTAGGATCAAGCCTCAACTTGATTCCCTTATCCCTTTTCACCACTCTTAAGCTAGGGAAGTTAGAGGATACGGAAGTAATAATTGGTCTAGCGGATGGAAGTATTGCCCATCCGGTTGGAATGATCAAGGATGTAGTGGTTCACGTAGGAAACTTAACTATTTTAGCGGATTTTCACGTCCTAGATATGGTTAGTGATACTAAATGCCCATTGTTAGTAGGAAGAGGATTTTTAGCAACCGCTAGTGCCATGATAGATTGTAAGGAGTCTAAGATAGCGGTAGGAGAGGGCGATACTTGGTCGGTTTATGATGTTAGGAAGCATAGCTACGATTGTGAGGACGAACCGACACCACATTGGGTAGAGATGAATAGGAGACCATCTAGATATGGGCCTTGGATAGAAAGAAACTTTATAGGACCTCAACGCCCATTCTATCTAGAAAAAGATTTCATCGATAAAACACATTCGGTGGAACAACTCATAGCTAGAGATGAGGAACTAGACCCTTTTGAGGATCCCCTAGTCTTTAGGAAAATGATTGAGTTCTTATGCGTAATGCCTATTAACATAGAGACGAACAAGTGGAAAAGGAAAGGGGATAAGTGTAAACGGAAGTGGGACAAACCACCTAAGGAAGGAGACGGATCATGGCATATGAAGATGGTTTTATATGATCCGGATGGAGAAAAGTTTGAAAGGTCATACCGTACCAAGAAAACAGATAGGAAGTTGAAACCCAAGTTTGATCCCAAAGATGTCCTCAATGAGGAGCTCACACATATAGGATAGCCCATGACCTTGAGTCTAGCTACAAGACTCGTAAATAAAGAAAAGCGCTTCTTGGGAGGCAACCCATGTTTTGTGTGATTTTTATTTGTTTGATTGTTATTTGCTTCCGTATACATGCTTTGTTTTTATTGTTGGTAGATCATGTTTCAAACTAAAATTGTGAAAATGCTTTATTTTGTTGTTTAACTTCGTCTTAACTTCATATAAAGGTATTTTGCAAAAGATAAGTGTAAGGGGAAACCCCAAATTTGTTTTTAAGAACAAAATTGATCTTGATTCGCCACAATATTAAATGGACATGTGTATTAGTACTTGTTAGAGTCAAATGCTTGTATCGAGTCATAATGATGTTTTGCAGGATTTTCCAGGAAGTAGGGCATAAGTTTTTCCAGAAATTTTCCAGAAACTTAACGTAAAGATTTCTGTAGGTCACTTCTGACGGCGTCATGTGTAAAATTCTGGAAATTTTGCGAGTTTTTTTTTTCTAACGGAGTCTTAAATTTTTTGTTAGTTCTTTAGTTTTATAAACTCCAGGAAATCTGCAAACATTCATTCCACAAGCTTTATATCTTAATTTGTTTTCTAGGACCTGTTAGTATATCTAGATTGCCGCCGATTTTATGCGAGGTTGCCTTGTTTGTTTTCTCAGGTTTAACATGTTACATATGACAAGAAGATGATTTATTTTTCTGGAAGGGAAGCTTTGAATGTTCATTTTCTTGGAGGAAGATCTAGCCATGTTACCACACTATCCACACCGAACGAATCAGGGGAGTATTTGCTTTCATTCTTTTACCTATTTCACTTTTACATTCTTTAATTGAACATTGGGGACAATGTTCATCCTAAGTGTAAGGGGAGGGTAAATGATGATACCTTATAGGATACTATTGCACTTGAGTTTGTTTGTTCGATAGTAGGTGTGTAATAAAACTAAGAGAAATACTTGTTAGTGTAATTTTAGCGCCAAATTTAAAATTTTTTACAACATTTAGGAGTGAAACTTTAGCCTTAGCAAGCATCTCATGGATAGGAGTTGTATGACTAGTACAAAACCGTACCATTCAGAAAAATTTTCCACCCAAATATGTGAGGTTCGCCTTTAGATTTGATAGGAAAAGCATTCACTATTAGTGCTTATGAGTGTACCGGTAGCATTTAGATTCTAGAACTTGCGTTAGTGATGCATCCCGAGACCGCTAGTGAGACTACATTCGTGTAGTAGGATTTACTACATGATAAGAGGCATTAGGATCACCCTTGTGTTAAACCCGTATCATAATTACTTGATCATTTAAGTCATATTACTTGGCTAGTAAAGTCAATTAATTTTTCCCACACCATTAGCGTTGTACTCATTTTTAGTACACGAAACCCCTAGTACACCCCTCCGAGCCTATCTTTTCGTTTCTACCTTTAAGCATCTTAGTTAAAGGAAGAATTTGTTACAACCCACTCAAATGTGCAACCAAATCGCCTTAGCCTTCCGTGTGTGCACTCATCTTTAGTGCATTATTGTTACATGTTTAAACCCTTAGTAATTGTCTAATTGATTACATGGTTGCTATCGAGTCATATCTTGTACATATTGTTTTGGGACGATTGAGACTCATGGGTAAAGTACTTATTTTATGGAGTAATGGGGAAGAATATCATATATTACCCCCATATGTGCGTTAATCTTAAAAGTACTCCAACTGTTTTGATTATCTTGATTCGAGTCATTAGATTAGTTTATTGTAAAGTATGTAAAAATTCAAATGTAAGGGGAATGTACATTCCCTATGATGTATTATTTCGGATGGTAGGGTAAGAGTGTATGCAAAAAAAAAAAAAAAAAGAAAAAAAAAGAAAAAAATCGAAAAAGTAAGAAAAAGAAAAAAAAGAGAAAAAAGAAAAGAGAAAAAACATACGGACTACCATCCCGTTTCATTCTATGTTTATTTCATGTTTCTGTTATTTTTGATTTATTAGCTTAAGTTGAGTCTAGTCTTGGCTTAGCAACGCCATATTGTACATGTAAATAACCAAGATGATTAACTCGCCACCAGTAAATACTGCCTTTATCCAACAAAACCGTGTATTCCATATCCCTACACCTAACGTTATAACCCTTTGAAAGACCTCTTTGATAGTTTATCCTAGGTGCTTACGCCAAGTGGTGGAGGTTTGATCCTTTCCCAAGCCTATGGTAATCTATTTTGCTATGACAGGTAGTGAGAGATGTTTTCCATTTCCATATTGTGATATATACTTTATTACACCCGAGAGATGTGAGTATCTAAACACTATTTGTGAGGTGCTAGTGTATGACCTCCGTGCTTGTCTTTGGTCTTTAGTGGAATGATTATTTGTTGTAAATACTTTTATATTAGTGTTAAATGACCCCTAATTTGTATTTTGATTAGAATAAAAGCGCATTTGCTTGAGGACAAGCAAATCTCAAGTGTAAGGGTATTTGATGAGGTGAAAAATGAACCGTTTTTAAGGGGTCATTTAAGCCCGAAGTCGAGATTGATCAAAAGGAAGCATTTTGGATGTTTTTGGAGCATAAAAGTGATGAAAACGGCAAAGTCTTAATTTTCCTTGCTGGGAACAGTACCTGACGGCGTCAAGAGTTTCCAAGTGATGGCGTCAAGAGTAATACAAGAGGTGGAAGTAGATGGTACATGTGACGGTCCAGAGTGTTTTGTACATTGGAGATGACGGCATCACCCAAGGCCGTCATGGTCCAAATGTTAGTGATGGCCCAGAACAATTTTACACATGACGGCGTCAAAAGTGGATCTAGGCAATCCAATTTCATTATGGGCGACGAGTTGACGGCGTCATAGATTTCTTCTTGACGCCATCACCCTGTAAAATCTATATATAGTTTTCCAAATTTCATTAATTAGTGTGTAACTTTTAGGGTGCAACTTTGGAGAAAAACCCTACTCCGATTTTCATAGCTTATTCAAGGCTTTTTACCCTTTGAAACCCTTCATGTCAATTTGATATAAGTACTCTTTCAATTCAATCAATATGTCTATGTGTTGCTTGAATATATCTTACACTTGTCTTCAATACAACATGCTTGGCTAGATCTCTGATTGAGGTAAAAGCAGTCAACTAAAGTCAACCACGGATGTGGTCAACAAGGCCAAACTGCTCAGAGTCAATCTCCGTTGAAGTATAGGGTTTCTCCGGGTCGTTATGTCCCGACGAGGTGTGGATTGTATTCAAACGGGTTTGTGATCGGGTGAATTTGGACAGAAAGGGTTTGTGAATGATTACACTACTGATTTATACAATGAAATAGCTTAAATAAGCTATAATAACAAGACTGTGCAATTAGGAAACCCATAAACGTTTTAAACCTAAAAACGCGTATGTTCAGTTTAAGTTTACGTGAACGTACAAAATAAAACGCGAGTTTTGGAGAAATAAAATACCTACGAATATGGAAATTACATTTTTACAATCCTAATGATAAAAGAAAATTTTTAGAAAATTAAAATTAATTTTTACACTAGTTATATAATTGTTATTAATTAATTACTATTTCCTATTTACTTTTAATTATTTAAAATACCCTAAAATACAAATAATTAGGAAATTAACCTAGAAAAATAAAATTTAAATTCGGAAAAATCTAAAATAATATAAAACTAATTTTCAAATTGAAAATATATTTTTCTTACTTTTTAAATAATTACTATTAATTAAAAACTAATTATTAATTAATTTAAACTATTTTAAATTAAGAAAAATAGAAAATGAACAGTAAAAATTATAAGAAAATTCCTAAAATTATTTTACAACATATAGAAGCTAAGAAAAATATAAAAACTAGGTGTTACTTTACAAAAACTAATTATGCTATTTAATACTTAAATATTAATTAATTAATAATAAAACTAATATTAAATCTAATAAATACTACATGACCATATAAAAATCTGAAAAAATTACTGGAAGTACTTAAAGATAAAAAGAAATTAAGAAAAATATAAAATTGCAAGTTACTTAATAAAAATCTAAAAAGGAAATTAAAAGTATAAATTAAATTAAATAGAAACTATCACTTATTTTAAAATTGGTTTTTCTGGATTTTTCTTTTACAAACCTATTTAACTAATAAAATTAAGCAACTTTAATGAAGGAAACTTAATTGGGGCTTAAAAATAAGTTGTGTGCACTCCAATAAGCTCAACAGTTGAGTTTTTAAGCTTGAAGGTGAGATTTTAAGCTCAAATAAGCTATCTAAGGCACACAAGCTAAAAAGTAAGCTGCAATCATCTTAAAGTAACTTAAATGAAGCTAAAACAAGCAAAAGGATACACTGAATAAGCCAATAAGCCAAATAAGCAAATCCAATTTACCACAAATTCACACAGGCCTGCAAGTTTTTATAAGCTAAGATTCAGCTTATTAAATAAGCTGAAAAACCAAAATGAAACCAGGAAGTGAGAAGATGGCTTGTTGGACTTTCCAAAAAGCTAAAGTTCACCCTGGGCAGAAGGGCTTTCCAAAAAGCCTACAAGCTCAGAAGAAGCTTGTGTGTGGAGCAATTAAGAGCCTTGAGAAAATGGTGCAAAACACTGAATTGGCTCAGTGTGCACAGGGCAAAAGGCTATGCCAAATAAGCTCAACAATGCAAATCACAAGAAAATACAAGCTAATACTAACTCAGGAAACCATAATCAAATAATAATCTCAATTCAAACACAAGGGTCACTCATGAATCATGAAACCAACAAGCTCTTTGTATGCTGATGAATCTAATTGAAACTAACAAGCTAAATGCTCTAAATGAAACTAACCTAGATGGAAATTTGAGCAAAAACAGTTTTGAGTGATGAAAATAAACTTGTGCCAAACACCCCTTAAGGGTTCACTGATTTCAAAATTAGGCTATAAGGCTTAGGTTCCTGAACTAGCACTTGAACATATAAGCTCAGAGAAGTACGACTAGGCTTAATAATCTAAATTGAATCAAAATAAGTATAAATGGATAAGCAGTTTTAAAAAAAATAGTTATATAGAATTAAAAGACAAGATAATTAAACAAGCTTAAACTGAAACTAGCATTGATTTAAAAAATGAAGAGTACACAATATTTAAAGGAAGTTTAAAATAAAACTAAAACTAAGAAAACTAATTATCTAACTACTGCCATCAGATGGCTACAATTGACCTATATATAATAAAAATTCTAGGGCTCCTATCTTCTTTCATGTTCCTGATTCTTTCCTTCTTCCATTTGGGACCATTGGATCTTTGAAAATCATCTAAACCGTTCATTTGGTGTTTTGGCGCCAAAAAGAAGTTTATCCACTAGCAGGTTGCTTGGAGGGATTTAGGAGCAATAAATGCTCCTTGGGGTTTAGTGGAGGTCAAGGGAACATAGTTTGGTGGAGGTGAGGTGGAGGGATGGGGAGTTGCAGAGCAGGTATTCAAGTGGGGAAGGAGAGGGTGAGAGGCGGTCAAAAGGTTTGACTGGGAGAGGGAGTAATAAAAAACGGGAGGTTTGTTTTTATTTTTATTTTTCTGGGCCTGAGGGTGGTATTGGGCCAAGGGTAGGGGTTTTGGGCTTGTGTTTGTGTTTGTTTGGACTAATAATATCCAAGGGTCCGTTTGGTTGTAGAAAGTATAAGTCCAAGGACCACTTTTGTAATTAGGCTGAAAATTGAGGGACCTAAAATGCAATTTTCCCAACTTCATCATAAGGACCATTTTTGTCAAGGTTTAATAACACAAGGACCTTGTTTGATAATTTCCTAAATTTAAAATCCCAGAGACTATTTTTGCCAAATTTGAAACTTTAGGGACCAATATTGTAATTTCTCAAAACTTTTTAGATTTTTCACCAAAGGACTAAATATGACAACTTATGATTTCAAAAGGACCTTTGGTGACTTTTCTTTCCAAATAAGTACTCAGGGACTATTTTTGCCAATTTTTGAAAGTTGGGGGACTGAAACTGCGAATTATGCAAACTTTGTACGTTTTTATCTGTTTTTACTCATTTTACATCTAAAACATATAAAACACAATTCCTGGAATATTTTCAGTATTTTGATGCCTTTTTGAGTGTTTTTAAATGTTTTTGCAGTTCAGATTGATCAAAAATGATGAGTGTTTGAGCACTCATCAATCCCCCACACTAAACTATTGCTAGTCCCTAGCAATAAACTGTTTTGAAAACTTAATGGATTTTAATCTCTTTACCAAAAGCCATTACTTCTGGAGTAGCCAAATGTTTCAGTTCAAGTAAGAACTATGGTCCACCTGATAACCATGTGATTTTGAGCAAACCACCAGCTGTCAACGGATTTGATTTGTCTTTACCAGAAGCCGTTTGCTTCTGGACTAGCCAACTCTTGATAGACATAGTCAACATCTTGGTGAGCTGATTACCAATTATGGTTTTCCACTGCCTTTACCACAAGCCATAACCTTGCGAGCTAGCCAACTCTTTCACTTTTTAGGATATGGCGAGTTGAGATACCATACAATTTTGGGCAAATTGTCAGCCATCAACGGATTTGATATATCTTTACCAAGAGCCGTTTGCTCCTGGATTAGCCAATCCTTTTGTCGTTTAGACATGGTGGACTGATAACCACAAAAATTTTGAAGCACAAGTGAAAAATTTTTAAAATTTTTGCCAAAACGGGGGTACTAGATGGTAAGATGTGATAAAATTCGCTAGAATACGCCCCACACTTAGAATTGAATATTGTCCTCAATATTCAAAGTCCTGGCTATTATCCCGACTCTTTGAACGTAAAAGGGGAACATTACAAGCTAAATGTGGAAATACCATTTTTCACTTTATTTTATTTATTGATATATATACATGGTGACACAGTAGGGGCACTCCCCCACACTTAGGGTGAAAATCCTAAGTACATGCTACTGTTTTTGTTTACCGAGTCGCTAGCTTGACTCGACCTCGAATTCATTTGTTCTTGGGGAAGCATGATGTGGAAGAAACAATCTCCATCAGACTTTCATTCAAGATGGTTGGACAAACATTTGAAGCACGTGAAAGTTCCACACCGATGAGATATAAAGACCCTGGCTTAAAATAGTATAAACTATAAGCGGCGATGCCGGGGTCAAAGATAATGTCTTCATTCCCGAAGGAGTGAAGAACAGGAGAAGTCACCCTATAGGTGAAGAAGGGAAGAAAGATCTTGATGACAATCAAGATAGAGTCATCATCATCAGAAAGAGAATTCATAATCGGTATATCATGAATCTCATCAGTAAAGCTCATATGATCTAGACATATGGGTGGGAGGGATGGGATTTTGATATCAATCAAATTCTCAAGGTTGAGAATATTTCCCTCCGAAACACAAAGATCATCTTTGTCTAGATCAAAGTAAAAGTTATCATACTCCGGTGGAGATATGATATGATGAGTGAGTTCACCGGAGAACTCCTCATGAAGAGAATCATTTGCATGATGTGAATCTGTGAATTCTTGTTCCATTGTGGACTCATCACTCTCCTCATCAAAGATTGGATTGTTAGAAATCACAGTGAATTCAGATTCGAATTCAAATAGAGGGTTGGTGAAAGTCGTATTAAAAGTTTCGGGAACAAGATGATCAATATTCTCTATTGGACTGTTAGGATCAGAAGTGAGTGGTGGATCATGATATAGGAGACTTTCAATTTATCCTAGATCGGCTTCGAAATCAAGGAGACCATCGTCACTTCCCGTTGAAAGTGGATTGATGTGAGTAAGTTCATCGGTGAACTCCTCAAGAAGAGGATCAACATCAGAATGTGGAACTGATGCCTCAACATACTCGATGTCTCCATAAGATGCACAATCTTCGCTACAATCGGAGAAAGTCTCAAATTGATCTTTGGGACACTCAAGAGGGGAAAGTAAATCACACATATGATCCAAAGTTCCCTGTGACTCTCTTGGGATTGGGACAAGGCTCTCAACAGTAGACTTTATGAATTCGTCCGATTCCTTTTCAAGAATAGTGCTTAGATGCTCGTCCCCCATTTCAGAGAGTGAGTGTGAACTTCGGGTATGATAGCAGTTGTTTGAGATGGAATCTCAACTGCTGGGATATCCATTGATGAACTTGATGAAGCTTTGTAAAATTGAAGGATATCAAGTGTATCGTCATCATCACTGTCATCAGGAATAAAACGGAACTGAGAGCTAGATCTGGCTGCTTTTTCTTTTGCAATTGATTCCCTAACATATTTTTCATAGGCATCTTGGGAATTTATTCTAGCAGCATGCTCTTCAGCTAGCAATTCTTCCATGGATTTCTCATGTGAATTTTGAATGAAAGAACATTGTGGGGATGGGGATTTGTCAAAACCGAAAGGTTGACATCGATAATCATCATGAGGACCCCCACAATATACACAAGAAAAACTGGGAGCATTTTGAAATGCTGTGCTATTCAACTCCTCCTTAAGTTCTTTTAATATTTCAAGAGCCTTTAGGCAAAGGTCTTGCTGAGTTTCTTGAGGAGTTGTGTGAATCATTTGGTATTGTGGAGTTTGGTCATGATACGGATAGTCATAATTGTTACAAGGAAATGGATTCCTTGTTTGACAATCCGAGCTGAAGTGTGGACCTCCACAGTAATCACAACAGTAAAACTGTTGAGTCTGGCTTGGTGAATCGTATGGATATTGGTCATAACCAAAATCCTGAGCATCGCCGGAAAACTGTTCATAGACAAATGTGTTTCCGGATTGACACTCAATTCCTTGGTGAGGGCCTCCACAAAACTCACACAGATATGTCTGTATCTCATGATGTGGTGGCTGGTAGAATGTATCAGATGTATCATGGTAAGGATAGGGAGCTTGTTTATAGACAGACCCATCTCCTGACTCTACCATACTACAGCTGGGACAATTCCCACCATTATGAGGACCACCACACCATTGGCAACCAAAATGGTGTGGATACGACATAGGAAAGAATCAAATGTTCATAGAGGGGTAGGGATGAAGAATCAAAGATGTGAGAGGGTAAAGGTGAATATTTTTGGAGTTTTTGGAAAACATTTTGTACAAATAAGAAAGAAAATCTTTTTGTGTTTTTGTGTTCGTTGAAAACTGATTTTAAAATGTTTTCGTGAACTGTTTTGTTTTTATATGATATGAAAATATGAACAAGGATGGTAAATATACAATGAGTGTATATCCCGATTCACTAATACGCAAAACCGTTTAGAATAACGCGCACAACCTCCCCGGCAGCGGTGCCAAAATTTTGATTGAGGCAAAAGCAGTCAACTAAAGTCAACCACGGATGTGGTCAACAAGGCCAAACTGCTCAGAGTCAATCTCCGTGGAAGTACAGGGTTTCTACGGGTCGTTATGTCCCGACGAGGTGTAGATTGTATTCAAACGGGTTTGTGATCGGGTGGATTTGGAAAGAAAGGGTTTGTGAATGATTACACTACTGATTTATACAATAAAATAGCTTAAATAAGCTATAATAACAAGTCTGTACAATTAGAAAACCCAGAAACGTTTTAAACCTAAAAATGCGTATGTTCAGTTTAAGTTTACGTGAACGTACAAAATAAAACGCGAGTTTTGGAGAAATAAAATACATACGAATATGAAAATTACATTTTTTACAATCCTAATGATAAAAGAAAATTTTTAGAAAATTAAAATTAATTTTTACACTAATAATATAATTGTTATTAATTAATTACTATTTCCTATTTACTTTGAATTATTTAAAATACCCTAAAATACAAATAATTAGGAAATTAACCTAGAAAAATAAAATTTAAATTTGGAAAAATCTAAAATAATATAAAACTAATTTTCAAATTGAAAATATATTTTTCTTAATTTTTAAATAATTACTATTAATTAAAAACTAATTATTAATTAATTTAAACTATTTTAAATTAAGAAAAATAGAAAATTTACAGTAAAAATTATAAGAAAATTCCTAAAATTATTTTACAACATATAAAAGCTAAGAAAAATATAAAAACTAGGTGTTACTTTATAAAAACTAATTATGCTATTTAATACTTAAATATTAATTAATTAATAATAAAACTAATATTAAATCTAATAAATACTACATGACCATATAAAAATCTGAAAAAATTACTGGAAGTACTTAAAGATAAAAGGAAATTAAGAAAAATATAAAATTGCAAGTTACTTAATAAAAATCTAAAAAGGAAAATTAAAAGGATAAATTAAATTAAATAGAAACTATCACTTATTTTAAAATTGGTTTTTCTGGATTTTTCTTTTACAAACCTATTTAACTAATAAAATTAAGCAACTTTAATGAAGGAAACTTAATTGGGGCTTAAAAATAAGCTGTGTGCACTCCAATAAGCTCAACAGTTGAGTTTTTAAGCTTGAATGTGAGATTTTAAGCTCAAATAAGCTATCTAATGCACACAAGCTAAAAAGTAAGCTGCAATCATCTTAAAGTAACTGAAATGAAGCTAAAACAAGTAAAAGGATACACTGAATAAGCCAATAAGCCAAATAAGCAAATCTAATTTACCACAAATTCACACAGGCTAGGCCTGCAAGTTTTTATAAGCTAAGATTCAGCTTATTAATTAAGTTGAAAAACCAAAATGAAACCAGGAAGTGAGAAGATGGCTTGTTGGACTTTCCAAAATGCTAAAGTTCACCATGTAGGTCCCACTATTAAGCTCTTGAGGGGCTTGGGGAAAAGCCTGAAATACTCTGATGGAGCAGTGTCTGAGTGAAAT
The DNA here is from genome assembly GCA_030686995.1 of Artemisia argyi. NCBI lineage: Eukaryota > Viridiplantae > Streptophyta > Magnoliopsida > Asterales > Asteraceae > Artemisia > Artemisia argyi. The sequence goes on from CM060687.1 coordinate 125,708,246, forward strand.
GGGACAAAGAATAAGCTACTTGCAGGCTTATCTAATAAGCTGATATGCTCAAAATAAGTTTAAATCCTACAAGCTGGGCAGAAGGGCTTTCCAAAAATCCTACAAGCTCAGAAGAAGCTTGTGTGTGGAGAAATTAAGAGCCCTGAGAAAATGGTGCAAAACACTGACTTGGCTCAGTGTGCACAGGGCAAAAGGCTATGCCAAATAAGCTCAACAATGCAAATCACAGGAAAATACAAGCTAATACTAACTCATGAAACCATAATCAAAAAATAATCTCAATTCAAACACAAGGGTCACTCATGAATCATGAAACCAACAAGCTCTTTGTATGCTGATGAATTAGCATTTATGGGTCCAAAATGGGCAAGTTTGAAAGGCAAGAATAAGCTAATGGATAAGCAGCTTAGGGAAATCTAAAAGCTCATGTTTAAGCACTACCTAGGATAGCTCATATAGCAACAAGATTCAACAAATTTGGTCCACCAATGACCAATTTAGAAACCTTAGAAATCTTACCCAGATCCAATTCAACTGGTTCAGGGGACTTTTGATCAAACAGGCCTCTTTAAGAGCCAAATAAGCTAACATAAAAAATTCAAAAAAATAAAATAAAAATAGGGACATGTAGGCAAGCTGACAAATAAGTAAACAATAAATTTTTAGGCAATAAGGATGAAAGATGAGCACATGAAAAATACTAGCATAACGGGCTGTAGGACTATACTAGAACAGTTATGCAGTTGGGTAAATGGGTACAAATGCGAAAGTTGTGACCTTGACAGTCAAAGACAATGCAACTACCTCTAATACTATCCTATCTTTGACAGAATTGAGCCAATAACTATAGTGAAATCTACCTAAATCTAATTTCTACCTAGGCTAATTGAAGGTAACTGATACATGGGAATCGCACCAGGTTTTACATCTGAAGGGATCTTGAGAAGCTTATAACCCCCACCAGGCAGTGTACCTGATCGTTGTAGTATAGTATAGTGACAAGTACCGGGGGATTGATCGTTCAGCTAGGAATAGTGTCGCTAGGATTAGAAAACCTAAATACTAGTTCTAAAGATGAGGGATGATTATTTTTGTATTTTTTTATATTTTTTAGAAATCAAGTAAAAATCTCGGGTTTGAAGGATTTGGGCGGAATTAGTTGCTAGTCAACTAACCCAATACTAAAGATGCAATCAAAATAAAATACTAGAAATGAAAATAAACTAAATTATACTAAGGTTGTGAGCAATAAGTGGAGAAAATGTGTTTACTTAGACTTCACTACTCCCTAGATATCTTTTACATGTTAATTACTTGTTATAGTTGCGTGGATGACGGATTGTATTCCTTAATACCATTCATGGGGTGGTGCACTTAATTCCCCAATCCTATGAGTGCCTACTTCACTCCTATGTCGAGCCGGCTAAGAAGCTCCTAACATGGGATCATTAGAATTTACTCATGCATTAAATACAACCAATAAAACCTAGTGCACGTCAGTTCATGTTTCCTAAGACGTTCAAGCATGTTACCAATTGGAGATCTGCCAGTTTTCTTAAGCCTAACATCGAAATCATTCATCCAATACAACCATAAACAAGTAATCAACACATAATTAACATCTAGGTTTCATTAGATCCAAGCAAACACAAGATGGATCTAGCCTAGCATGGTAGAATTAAGACAAGAACAAGATATAGACAACCAACACATAGACATATTGATTGAATTAAAAGAATACTTATCTCAATTACACATGAAAAGGATCAAGGGCTGAGAACCCTTGAAAAACCTGTAAAATTCGTACCAAGTTCGTACTTAGGGTTTCTCCCAAAACTTCTCTCTTTTTAATGTGAAAATTAGAAAACTATATATAGGAAATAGGGTCTGACGGCGTCAAGAACAAATTTGTGACGCCGTCATCTCGCCGCCAAAATACTTCTCGGACTGCCTTGATCTACTTTTGACGCCGTCATGTGTTATGTGTTTCCAGGCCGTCATGCACTTTACTCTTGATGCCCTACCTTGTGATGCCGTCAATTCTGTACTGGGTCGTCATGGAAATTACTCTTGACGCCGTCAGAAATTCCTTCTTGACGCCGTCACCTACTGTTCCCAGCAAGAAAAATTAAGACTTTGGCGTTTTCTTCACTTTTATGCTCTAAAAACGTACGAATTGCTTCCTTTTCCAGATTTCTCTCCCAAACTACCTAAAATCACAAAAGGAACGATTTAGGGCAATATTTGATCAAATAAATTCAATTCCGGGCTTAAATGACCCCCTAAAAGTGGTTCATTTTTCGTCTCATCATATACCCTTACACTTGAGATTTGCTTGTCCTCAAGCAAATGCGCTTTTATTCTAGTCAAAATACAAGTTAGGGGTCATTTAACACTAATATAAAAGTAATTACAACAAATAATCGTTCTACTAAAGACCAAAGACAAGCACGGAGGTCATATACTAGCACCTCACAAATAGTGTTTAGATACTCACATCTCTCGGGTGTAATAAAGTATAAATTACAATATGGAAATGGAAGATATCTCTCACTACCTGTCATAGCAAAATAGATTACCATAGGCTTGGGAAAGGATCAAACCTCCACCACATGGCGTAAGCACCTAGGATAAACTATCAAAGAGGTCTTTTAAAGGGTTGTAATGTTAGGTGTAGGGATATGAAATACACGGTTTTGTTGGATAAAGGAAGTTTTTACTGGTGGCGAGCTAACAATCTTGATTAATTACATGTACAATGTGGCGTTGCTAAGCCAAGACTAGACTCGACTTAAGCAAATAAATGAAAAATAACAAAAACATAAAAATGAACATAGAATGAAAAGGGATGGTAGTCTGTATGTTTTTTTTCTCTCTTTTTTTTTCTTGTTTTTTCGATTTTTTTTTTTTTTTTTTTTTTTTTTTTTTTTTTTTTTTTTTGCATACACTCTTACCCTACCATCCAAAATAATACATCATAGAGAATGAACATTCCTCTTACACTTGAATTTTTACATACTTTACAATAAACTAATCTAATGACTCGAATTTAGAAAATCAAAACACTTGGAGCACTTTTAAGATTAACACACATATGGGGGTAATATATTATGTTCTTCCCCATTACTCCATAAAATAAGTACTTTACCCATGAGTCCCAATCGTCCCAAAACAATATGTACAAGGATACGACTCGACTTAGAAACCATGTAATCAATTAGATAGTTAACTTAGGGTTTAACAAATAACAATAATGCACTAAAGATGAGCGCATACACGGAAGGCTAAGGCGATTTGGTTGTACATTTAAGTGGGGTGTAACAAATTCTTCCTTTAAGTAAAATGCTTAAAGTTAGAAACGAAAAGATAGGCTCGGAGGGGTGTACTAGGGGTATCGTGTACTAAAAATGAGTACAACGCTAATGGTGTGGGAAAAATTAGTTGACTTACACTTAGGATGAACATTGTCCCCAATGTTCAAGTAAACTCAAGCGAAAGTGTATTTGTAAGGTATCATCATTTTACCCTCCCCTTACACTTAGGATGAACATTGTCCCCAATGTTCAAGTAAAGAATGTAAAAGTGAAAAAGTAAAAAGAATGAAATCAAATACTCCCCTGATTCGCTCGGTATGGATAATAAGGTGGCCAGGTTAAATCTTCCTCCAAGAAAATGAACAATCAAAGCTTCCCTTCCAGAATATAAATCATCTTCTTGTCATACATAACCTGTAAATCCGGAGAAAATAGACAAGACAACCTCGCATAAAATCGGCGGCAACCTATATAAGTTACTAAATCCTAGAAAACAAAATAAGATATAATGCTTGTGGAATGAAGTTTGCAGATTTCCTGGAGATTATAAAACTTAATAATTCACAAAAACCATAAGACTCCGTTAGAAAAACAAAACTGGTAAAATTTCCAGATTTTTGCACGTGACGCCGTCAAGAGTTAACTCGTGACGCCGTCAGAAGTGACCTGCAGAAATTCTTATGTTAAGTTTCCGGAAAATTTCTGGAAAAACTTGGTCCTACTTCCTGGAAAATCCTGTAAAACTTCATTATGACTCAATACAAGCATTTGACTCTAACAAATACGAATATACACGTTCATTTTATATTGTGGAGAATCATGATCGGTTTGTTTCTTGAAAACATATTTGGGGTTTCCCCTTACACTTATCTTTTGCAAAAATACTTTTAGGTGGAGTTAAGACTAGGCCAAAACAACAAAGTAAAGTATTTCCACTATTTAATTTAGAAACATGATCTACCAACAATAAAAATAAAGCATGCATACGGAAGCAAATAACAAACAGACAAAATAAAAATCACACAAAACATGGGTTGCCTCCCAAGAAGCGCTTTTCTTTATTTACGAGTCTTGTAGCTAGACTCAAGGTCATGGGTTAACGTGTATCGCTTATGCTCACATAACCAAGTGTGAGCCATCTAATAGTCGCCTCATCTTTCTTATAATCATCTCCTAACTCTAAGCATCCGCGATAGTATCTTTTATTCTTTTCATGAGTATACTTAAGTCCTTTTCTCTTATCATTCTCACTTAGCATCTCTATGGGCGGATACCTACTACACTTTTCCATGGAAAAATCCTTGAACCTAGGGTGTGTGCGGGGCATTTGATAGACAAAATCTTCTTCCCCATCCGAGAATGTAATTAACCCTTCTATGAGTTTTTCATCAAGGTTGGTCAACTGTTTGAAAGGTTTTCCAAACACAACTTGGGTCAACTTATTTTCAATAAACTCTCCTAGATTCTCCATAACCATGAACTCAACAAGATAAACCAAGCTTCCTACAAACACATGCAATGGTATTGCCCTAGCAATAATGTTTTCTCCTTTGTATTCTAACTCATCTACCATGATTTTATTGTATTCATTACGCGAGATTACGTTCATTGGAAGAGATGAGTTAAGATAGGCGTTAAAGCTCTTAAATCCGATCTTACAAGGAAATTGCATGTTAAATGAACTATCACACTCAATCCTAGTTCTAGGGTCGACATACCTAAGAGGGTTTATTTCTTCTTCCATTCTATCCTCATTAATCACATCACCATCATCAAGATCCTCGTCGGAGTTTGAATAGTAAAAGGGGCTAGCCCTACGGTCATCATCATGATCAGACTCCTCTAACTCAGAATTATTGTCAAAGTGGTGGTTGGGCGAGAGGTTAGGTGGGTTCTCATTCTCCACTAAAGGGAGTGGGGCGGGCATTTGGAAAATCCTACGACGAAAAACACGAATAACAGGAATCAAACGATCAATGTTATTGTTATCCATCGAAATAGTTTACGAACAAAGGACACAAAGAAATAAGATAGACTAAAGAAATCTTAAAAATAAAAATAAAATCTTACTAGAAAGGAATCTATCAAGTAGACCTAATAAAAAGAGATTTTAACCTAGACAATAACTATTCCCCGGCAGCGGCGCCAAAAACTTGATAGCGCCGCACTCTTTTGAGAAAGTTTAGGAATAAATGTAAAGATGGACAATCCCCGGCAACGGCGCCAAAAACTTGATACGTGGGAATCGCACCAGGCTTTACCTTTCAAGGGATCTTGAGAAGCTTACAACCCCACCAGGCAGTGTACCTGATCGTTGTAGTATAGTATAGTGACAAGTACCGGGGGATTGATCGTTCAGCTAGGAATAGTGTCGCTAGGATTAGAAAACCTAAATACTAGTTCTAAAGATGAGGGATGATTATTTTTGTATTTTTTTATATTTTTTAGAAAGCAAGTAAAAATCTCGGGTTTGAAGGATTTGGGCGGAATTAGTTGCTAGTCAACTAACCCAATACGAAACATGCAATCAAAATAAAATACTAGAAATGAAAATAAACTAAATTATACTAAGGTTGTGAGCAATAAGTGGAGAAAATGTGTTTACTTAGACTTCACTACTCCCTAGATATCTTTTACACGTTAATTACTTGTTATAGTTGCGTGGATGACGGATTGTATTCCTTAATACCATTCATGGGGTGGCACACTTAATTCCCCAATCCTATGAGTGCCTACTTCACTCCTATGTCGAGCCGGCTAAGAAGCTCCTAACATGGGATCATTAGAATTTACTCATGCATTAAATACAACCAATAAAACCTAGAGCACGTCAGTTCATGTTTCCTAAGACGTTCAAGCATGTTACGAATTGGAGATCTGCCAGTTTTCTTAAGCCTAACATCGAAATCATTCATCCAATACAACCATAAACAAGTAATCAACACATAATTAACATCTAGGTTTCATTAGATCCAAGCAAACACAAGATAGATCTAGCCTAGCATGGTAGAATTAAGACAAGAACAAGATATAGACAACCAACACATAGACATATTGATTGAATTAAAAGAATACTTATCTCAATTACACATGAAAGGGATCAAGGGCTGAGAACCCTTGAAAAACCTGTAAAATTCGTACCAAGTTCGTACTTAGGGTTTCTCCCAAAACTTCTCTCTTTTTAATGTGAAAATTAGAAAACTATATATAGGAAATAGGGTCTGACGGCGTCAAGAACAAATTTGTGACGACGTTATCTCGCCGCCAAAATACTTCTCGGACTGCCTTGATCTACTTTTGACGCCGTCATGTGTTATGTGTTTCCAGGCCGTCATGCATTTTACTCTTGACGCCCTACCTTGTGACGCCGTCAATTCTGTACTGGGTCGTCGTGGAAATTACTCTTGACGCCGTCAGAAATTCCTTCTTGACGCCGTCACCTACTGTTCCCAGCAAGGAAAATTAAGACTTTGGCGTTTTCTTCACTTTTATGCTCTAAAAACGTCCGAATTGCTTCCTTTTCCAGATTTCTCTCCCAAAGTACCTAAAATCACAAAAGGAACGATTTAGGGCAATATTTGATCAAATAAATTCAATTCCGGGCTTAAATGACCCCCTAAAAGTGGTTCATTTTTCACCTCATCAGTAACAGTTATAACTAAAATATTTTGAAGAAACTACATAAAAGGCTATAGTTTATAGTAGCTGATCATTTGAGTTCAATAATAGTTTTGGATACTTATCAGCTCCTTGTTGATATGAATTGAGGTCTGAATCAGTTTGATGTAGTGTATAGTTACAAATAAGGGAGTGTTTGGAACTGTATGCTTCTGTATTTGGCTATTGTTATCTAGCTGATTCAAGGTTACATTTAGGTGTCTTAGGTGTTATAATAGAGTAATATAGCTTAATATTGGTAGAGTAATTCATAAATAGTCAAAATAGAATGTTAAATCTCTTTAGAAGTTAGGTGAATAAAATCAGTCAGTGTAATTGTAGAAATAGATACAAGTTAGTATAATTAAGCTTAATCTAGTGTAATCTCAGCTTATTATTACAAGTACTAGCAGATATAATCAGTAGAATTTAAAATAAGTCAAAGTTAGATTGCTTTTCAAAAAGTCAAACTGTTTCATGCTTATTCTTGTGGCTGAGAGCTGCTGAGCTTGAGTGAATTTAGAGTAGCATTATGTAGTTAATAATTGGTATTTTTGTAATCTCAGTATTGCTAGCTTCTATTAGCCCCCATTTGCTTAATGTTTTGAGCTAATATCAACTACTTATTGAGCCTTGGAAGTTGACTAAGTGAATCAAAGGTATGCTATTGTATATAGGGCTGCAATTATTAGTTTTAGCTTGTCTTTGAGTTCTGATTGCATATTTGAGTCCCTTTTAGTGTAAATTAGTTGTTTACATAGTTATTTGCTTACTGCTTCAAGCTGGCTTATCAGCTTATAGTTTAGCTTATTCCTAGATTGCTTATTTGCTTGTACATCTGCATCTGTGCTTATATCTGTGATTTTTGAGCATCATTGTCCTTATTTTGGTATATTACATATGTGTTGAGAGTTTGACAAAGTTTTGTGGCAAGTGCTTATAAATAAGCACTTGCCATAAGCTGTTTAAGCACTGAATAAGCATTTTTGCTTTTAGTTTTTAATCCAAAATTTTTCTGCAACATTTTCATATTATTTTTGTTTTTCTGGAATTTTTCCAGATTTTTCTGAGGCTTTTTACTATTTTTCTTATTTTCTTTTGATTTTATTCAATTTTTAAATAGTTTTTAATTACCAAAAAGAAATAAAAAATCAGAAAAAGCTTTGAAAAATACAAAAATATTTTTAGAAATTCTTTTATAATATTTTAGAATTTTTAGAATTTAATTTTCATTTTTCCACTTTAATTTTCTATTTTTCCTTATTTTTAATTCATTTTAAATTCCAAAAAAATCAATTTTTATTCATAGAAAATAAAAGAAAAGTCAAAAAAATACTTTTCTTTTTCTTAAAATTCTTTTTAATAGTTTAAAATTTTTAGAAAATTGTTTTACATTCGTAGGTTCATTTTTCAATAAACGTTACGTTTTAAATAACGCGGTTGCATTTTCGTTTTTACATTTTTAACTTTGGTGCATAATTAGCTTGTACTCTTTGCATATTTCATCTTTGTTTGTTATTACTTGAATAATTTGATTGCTATTTTCACTTTCTCACTTTTCAATTCACGGTTTCACGAATCGATATTCTCGATTCCATTCGCCTTCGTTGGGAAACGACTCGGGTGATCCGTATTTTACGCGGATCACTTCGATACTATACTATATATTATATAATTGGTTTTCACACGAATCAATTTTTGGCGCCGTTGCCGGGGAAGGCCGAAGTGAATTTTTGAATATCGTTTTAAAAAATCGTGTTTTGTTAAGCCTTCCTCTACTTTGTATATATATCTATATAAAAATTGAAAAAATCAAAACACTTTTCCTAAAGTGTTTACAAAATACCAAAAAAATAATAAAAGTTACAGCCTCGACTCGACCGAAAGGAAGGGAGTTGTAAACCAAAAAAGTCTCACAATATAACGAAAACGTAAAATTAGTTGATTATCGGATTATTTCAATTACTACAACCGAATAAGCGGGAAATACGGATAGCTAAGACACTAAATTGCTAGCTGAAGAGAGATCCATTCTTCTCTCCCGTCCCGTCGCGCGTGGTTTTGAAAGAAACGGTTTTCAATTAACGTTACGTTTTAAGAAAAGAAAAACAAAAGAAATAAAAAGTTTTTGTGATAAAAATATAAAAAACAAAAAGATTTTATTTTCTTTTTTCTTTTTCATTTTCTTTTTGCTTGTGGTGTATGCACACCCGTTCTTCTTTTGAGAGTCTTACGTCTCCGTTCTCTAACCCCGAGCGGGTTTTACGACATACGAGTCGGGTTCATTTCCTTGACGACGAGGAGATGAACCAAAATGAACACAACGGACCCCCGCCGATGGGTGGTCCGCAGCACAATGTTATCCCGCCGATGGGACAGCAACCGGCATTTGATCCACGTCCGATGGAAGAACAACTCCAATCACCATTCGATGGTGTGAGGAGAGCTATTGTGATTCCGGACATCAATGCCAACTTTGAGATCAATCACGGATTACTCAATTTAATCACGGGTATATCCTTTCACGGGTTCGATCACGAAGACCCCTATGCTCACATCAGAAATTTCACCGACATCGCTGAGACCATTAGAATGAACCAAGTTCCTCACGATGTGGTGAAATTGAAGTTATTTCCTTTCTCCTTAAAAGGAGCAGCCCGGACTTGGCTGGAAAAGGAAACGCCCAATTCGATTCACACTTGGAATGATCTCGCTTCTAAGTTTGTGAATTACTTCTATCCTCCCTCTAAAACTTCTAACCTACGTTCTCAAATCTTTCGGTTCCAACAAGCTTTTGATGAGTCGTTTAGTGAAGCTTGGGACCGATTCAAAGATTTGAAGGAAAAATGTCCGAACCATGGGTTTACCGACCTTCAGCAGATTGATACTTTTTATAATGGGTTATGTCATGCTGATCAAGATTCGCTTAACTCTGCTGTGGGTGGTAACTTGTTGGCTAGGAACACCATTGATGCTTTTACGATAATCGAAAATAAGGCTCATGTTAGAATGTCAAGAAATAAACCACAAGTGTCTAACAATGGTAAAAATAATGATGAATTGGTAAATATGATTGTGGCTTTAACAAAGAAAGTTGATGCAATGTCTATGGAAAAATCAAGTCAACAAGTCAGTGTCGTTAATCAAGGTTGTATTACTTGTGGTGGTCCACATCCGTATTATGAGTGTCCGACGACCGGCTCTTTTGCTCAAGAGAACGTGTATGCTGCGAATATGGGTGGCAACGGTTACCCACCTCTTCAAGGAGACCGTAATCTCCTCAGCTACCGGTCGAGCCATTATCATGGACCACCCAGGTTTAATCAACCTAATCAAGTGAATCAGAATAACAATGTGCAAAACCGTAATCATCAATTCAATAACAATCAAAATTACAACCGCGGAAATAATGGTTTTCAAGGACAAAATCAGAATTTTCAACAAAATCAAGACCGTGGAAATTACCACCAAGGCCCGCCTCAAGGGAACAATTTTCAAAATAATGGGAATTTTCAGAATAATAATCATGGAAATCAGAACAATGGCAATTTTCAAAACCGTGGGCAAAATTTCAATAATCAAAATCAAGCTGTTATTCCAAATCCGACGCCCACGGAAGAGTTGATTAAACAATTGATTCAGATTCAACAAGCTTTAATTGCTAAACAAGATGAAACAACGAGATTGTTTGCGACTCAAATCAACGATATTAACAAGCGTTTAAATGATCGACCCTCGGGCTCTGGAACATTGCTAAGCAACACGATCGCTAACCCGAGGGGCGATGCAAAAGCGATCATAACAAGGAGTGGTGTTACTTATGATGGACCGACGGCTCCGACTACCTCTTCTTCTCTACCTCCCAAGGTAGTCGCCCGTGAACCCGAGGTGACAACGGATACGGAAATTCCTATTAATAATGGAAGGACCGAAGACATCCAACCTCCGGTGGTCCCGGCGTCTAAAGTAAAAGAAAAGGTTGTTAATGATAATGAAAATGAAACACCGGTTAAAACAAAGTTGCCATATCCGTCACGCTTAAACGAACAAAAGCACCGCGAGAAGGATAAAAACCAAATGGAGAAATTCTATCAGATTTTTCAAGAGTTACACTTTGATATAAGTCTCGCGGATGCTATACTTTTGATGCCCAAATTTGCTTCGATGCTAAAAGGTCTTTTAAATAATAAGGAAAAGCTTTTTGAAATGTCAAGGACTCAAATGAACGAGAATTTCTCAGCGGTTCTTCTTAAAAAGCTACCCGAAAAGCTTGAAGACCCTGGCAAGTTTCTTATACCGTGCAATTTTCCAGGTATGGTTCAATGCTTCGCCTTGGCCGATCTTGGTGCTAGCATTAACCTTATGCCATTGTCGATATGGAAAAAGTTGTCTCTACCTAACTTGACACCGACGCTTATGACCCTCGAGCTTGCCGACCGATCTACGTCTCGTCCAATTGGCATAGCTGAGGATATTTTTGTCAATGTTGGGAAATTCCATTTCCCTGCGGATTTTGTGGTTGTTGATTTCGATGCCGATCCACGGGTTCCTCTCATTCTCGGGAGAGGTTTCCTACGGACCGGTCGTGCTTTAATTGATGTTTACGATGAAGAGATTACTTTACGTGTTGGAAATGAAGCCGTCACTTTTAACCTTGATCAAACCGCGAGATACTCCTCCGATTACGATGTTTCTTCCGTCAACCGTATCGATGTTATTGATGAACTTACGGAGGAGTATGCTCAAGAATTTCTTGGTTTTACCGAAAATGCTTCGAGTGGCAATCCCACTTCTTCTTTTGAACCAATCGTCTCTGATTCTTCCCCTTCTCTCACTCCGTTTGAGGGAAGTGATCTCGCTTGGGAAGAAATTAATGCTTGTCTTTCAAATGAATCATTTTCACCGGAAATTGATAATAATAACTTTGATCCGGAGGGGGACATTTTATTAATTGAGAAATTGTTAAATGAAAAACCAATTGTTTCTTCCCCTCCGGTGGACTTAAAAATGGCAGACGTAAAAGAAGTTAAGCCGTCAATAGAGAATCCTCCGGAGCTCGAGCTCAAGGATTTGCCTCCTCATCTCGAATACGCATACTTGGAAAAAAATGATAAATTACTGGTTATAATATCAAAAGGCCTTAAAGATGAGGAGAAGACACGACTCTTAGATGTGCTTCGAAAGCATAAAAGTGCGATTGCTTGGCAAATATCCGACATTAATGGAATCGACCCTCGATTTTGTACTCATAAGATTCTACTTGAAGAAAATCACAAAGCTTCCGTCCAACAACAATGACGGGTTAATCCACAAATCCACGAAGTGATCAAAAAGGAAGTTATTAAACTCCTTGACGCTGGAATGATTTATCCAATCTCGGATAGTTCATGGGTTAGCCCGGTTCATTGTGTGCCAAAGAAGGGCGGAATCACTGTTGTGAAGAATGACGATAATGAGCTTATACTGACTCGACTTGTGACCGGATGGAGAGTTTGTATCGACTACCGCAAGTTGAATGATGTGACACGAAAAGACCATTTCCCGCTCCCTTTTATGGACCAAATGCTTGAACGTTTAGCGGGAAATGAGTTCTATTGTTTTCTGGGTACTTTCAAATCCCCATTGATCCCCAGGATCAAGAAAAGACCACTTTTACTTGCCCGTATGGAACGTTTGCTTATCGTAGAATGCCCTTTGGCTTATGTAACGCTCCAGGCACGTTTCAACGGTGTATGATGGCTATTTTCTCCGATATGATTGAAAAAACCATGGAAGTGTTCATGGGCGATTTCTCCGTTTATGGAAATTCTTTTGACTCTTGCCTCTCCCATTTGGAAAGTATGCTAATTCGGTGTGAAAACACTAATTTAGTTCTAAATTGGGAGAAGTGCCACTTCATGGTTAAAGAGGGTATAGTCCTCGGCCATAAAATATCCAAATCTGGGATTGAGGTGGATCTTGCAAAAGTCAACGTTATTGCTAAGTTACCTCACCCGACTACCGTTAAAGGAATCCGAAGTTTCCTTGGTCATGCTGGCTTTTACCGATGTTTTATTCAAGACTTTTCCAAAATAGCCCGGCCTCTGACCCACCTTTTGGAAAAAGACACTCCGTTTAACTTCACAAATGAATGCGTCGATGCATTTAATATTTTGAAGAAGAAGTTAACGGAGGCACCAATCTTAGTTGCCCCCGATTGGAACTTACCATTTGAGCTAATGTGTGATGCAAGTGATTATGCCATTGGTGCAGTTCTGGGGCAACGTAAGAATAAGTATTTTCAGCCGATACACTATGCAAGCAAGACCATGAATGACGCCCAACATCACTACACAACTACCGAAAAGGAAATGTTAGCGGTTGTCTATGCTTTTGAGAAATTTAGGTCTTATTTGCTTCTTAAAAAGTGCATAGTGTATACGGACCACTCAGCCCTAAAGTATTTAATGGCGAAGCAAGATGCTAAGCTACGCTTAATGCGGTGGGTTTTTTTGCTCCAAGAATTTAATGTCGAAATACGAGACAAGAAAGGAGCTGAGAACCTTGCTGCTGATCACCTTTCACGACTTGAGAACCCCCATCAAAGTGTTCTTGAGAAAAAGGAAATTAGCGATGCATTTCCTCTCGAGACACTTGGGAGTGTGACTAAAACTGACCAAAGTACCCCATGGTTCACCGATTTTGCGAATTACCATACGGGGAAATTCATTAGGAAAGGGTTGTCGTCTCAGCAAAAGAAAAAATTCTTTAAAGATGTCCAACATTATTTTTGGGACGACCCCTACTTGTTCAAAGTCTGTGCGGATCAAGTGATCCGGCGGTGTGTTCACGGTATGGAAGCCGTTGAAATTCTTAAGGCATGTCATAGTGGACCCACGGGGGGACATCATGGTGCCAATTTCACCGCAAAGAAAGTGTTCGATTCCGGCTTCTATTGGTCGATGATATATCGGGATGCCCATGAATTGGTGAAAACATGTGATTCTTGCCAACGTCAAGGGAAAATTTCTCAAAAAGTTGAAATGCCGCAAAATGCGATTCAAGTTTGTGAAATTTTTGACGTTTGGGGCATCGATTTCATGGGGCCATTCCCGTCATCTAGAGGAAACAAGTACATTCTCGTGGCCGTCGATTACTTATCAAAATGGGTTGAAGCGAAGGCGCTCCCCACCAATGACGCCCGAGTTGTTGTAAAGTTCTTAAAGAGTCTCTTTGCCCGATTTGGTGCACCTCGAGCCATCATAAGCGATCGTGGGACCCATTTTTGCAATGATCAATTTGCCAAAGTTATGCTTAAATATGGTGTCACACATCGTCTTTCCACAGCTTATCATCCACAAACGAGTGGACAAGTTGAGGTCTCCAATCGTGGTTTAAAACGTATACTAGAAAGGACAGTAGGAGAGCACCGTGCCTCTTGGGCCGATAAATTAGAGGATGCATTATGGGCTTTCCGGACCGCTTACAAAACTCCCATTGGGTGTACACCATATAAGCTGGTTTACGGGAAAGCTTGTCATTTGCCCATTGAACTAGAGCACAAGGCCTACTGGGCCTTAAAACATGCTAATTTTGACTTGCAAACCGCGGGTGATCACCGAAAAGTTCAATTGAATGAGTTAGTCGAACTCCGTGATCAAGCTTACGAGAATTCTTTGATATATAAAGAGAAAACAAAAAGAATCCATGATGCCAAGATCAAAGACCGCGTTTTTAACGTTGGTGATCAAGTGCTACTTTTTAACTCTCGTTTAAAGATATTCTCGGGTAAGCTTAAAACCCGTTGGTCTGGACCATTCACAATAACCCAAGTTTTCCCTTATGGTACCATTGAGTTATCTCAACAAGATGGTCCCAACTTTAAGGTGAATGGTCACCGATTGAAACACTACTTTGGAGGGGATGTACCGACCATGGTAGTCCCGGATCTCCAAACTTTCCCCAAGGACGATTGAATTCGGGGATCGAGTCAGGCTACGTGACTTGGAAATCAAAAACAAAGTGCTTCGTGGGTGGCAACCCATGCTTATCCAATTTCATCTTCTTATTTTCTATTTTCTAACAAATAACGTGAGGAGGGGGTGCCTCTTCTACTCTTGTGTTCCGTGGTTGTTTGTGATGTTTGTTAGGATTGTCCGCAAATTATGATGACTCTCGTGCTCGTTATCTTCTCTCCGCTCGAGTTTCATTCATCGGTGCTAATTGGAAAATCCTATATCCGTGAATCTTATCGACTAACGTTTTCTTTGGCATAATTAATAAACGGCCTAGAATTTTGTTAGGATTACCTTAACCCATAAAACATTGAGGACAATGTTTCATTCTAGTCTGGGGGAGGGTGAATCTTCGATTCGATTTTGATTTTGCATTTTTCACAAATGTCGTGCACTCTTGCAACTCACCAAAAATAAAAAAATTGAAAAAATTGAAAAATTTCAAAAATTTTAATGAAAAAGTCATGAAAAGTACAAAAATAGGAAGTGTAAGTGGAATAAAGAATAAATTTTGGAAAACGGAGCGTTTTCGGGAATAAATGATTTTATTACTTCTTTCGAACCTCCTTGCTACTTTACAAAGTTAGTAGGAAGAGTTTTGAAATTATTTATCCAAAAAGCGTGAATTGATCACATTGCGTGAGGACACGACAATACTTTAGTCGGGGGGATTTTGGTGTGTATTAATTTACACACCTTTTCATGGCCAAATATCAACCCAAATTGACTATATGAGCTAACAAATGCCAAGAAAACATGTGTTTTTATGTTGTGAACATTGATTGAGCCCGAACCACCTAACTTATATTGACCACGGATGGTCAACAAAGTCAAACAGCTCAGAGTCAATGCTCCGCGGAAGTTTAGTGGTTTCCCCGGGTCGTATGTCCCGACGAGGTGTGAATTGTAAACAAACGGTTTCGTGATCGGGTGAATTTGGACGGGAAAGGGTATATATGGGTGAGTGATGTGATTACACTAAGGGAATACGAAGGAAAATGATTTAAACAAACTATACTAACAATTAAGTGAAAACTAGTTAACTTAAAATGTAAACTGAAAACTTAAAATCAGAAATTGCTTATACGTAAGCAGAAAAATAAGCCAAACGGCTTAAATAGAAGCTATCACTTAATTTATGTTTTTGGTTTTTCTTATTTTACAAACTACTTTTACAAACATAACCTAAATTTAAAAACGTAAAAGTTAATTAATTAAAACGCGAGTTAAAATTAAAATAAACGCGAGTGCGCGAAATAAAAAGTGAATTTTACGCTACGCAAACCCTACGAACTTGAAAATTATATTTTTACGATCCTAACGATAAAAGAAAATTTCAAGAAAAAGAAAAATATTTTTTTGACTTTTTAATTATTTATTATTAATTAAATACTAATTAAACTAAATATAATTATTAAAAATACTAAACTAATTATGAAAATTACCAAATTTTTCCTAAAATTACTTTATAATATTATTAAGCTAAGAAAAATAAAAAAGTGGGGAAAAGTTTATAAATAAGCTGGGAAATAAGCTAAAAAAGCTTATTAAGCTTATTGAAACTAGGAATATTATAAAAAGAAGGGTGGAAATTATAAACACTAAATACAACTAAGCCCAGATGGTGCACCCTTTTGGTCTGAATGTTGACCAGTCAACACTAGAGGTCCAAGGTTCGAATCTGGCCAAACCCCATTTTTGCTAAACTATTTTTTTTTCAATTTTTCTTTTACACACTAATTAAACACATGGAAATAAGCAAAAAGTAAAACTACAACTATTTCTAAAGAGTAATGGATAAGCAGTTTAAGGGACAAAGAATAAGCAGTTTACTAATAAGCTAAAAAGAAGAAATTGTGAAATCCTAAAAGCTATACAAAGGCTTCTACAAGCTGATCTCAGGGGGGAAATAAGCTAAGGGGACCTAAGGGTAGACCTAATAAGCTAGAAGGAACATTATTAAGCTGGTTCAAAAGCGTAAATGGCTGAAAAATAAGCTAAAGTGGTCTAATGACTGCAAGTGCAAACACAGTTAAGGGCCTAGGTTTGGGGGCCTAACAAGCTGTGAAAATCAATAAGCTACCACACCAAAACACCCAAACTACATAGAAAAGCTATCAAAGAGCTTGTAAACTGAAATTCAGACCTCCACAAGCTTATATGAGCTTATGAAACAAGCTAAGAAAATGGGGGGTTGGAATGGTTGACTGTTTGCAGGGTAAGAATAAGCTAGCACATGGGGTGAAATAAGCTCATGAATTTTAAAGTAACAACAGTAATAGTAACTAAATACAACAATAAAAACAATAACAACAACAAAAGTAATCATCAAACAGTGATAATAAACAGATTCAATAATAACAAAAGATTATCAAGAACACCAACAAGCTGTTACACCAGCAGACCTCAGAAAAAAAAAACGAGCCACATGAGGGCCAAAATACGTACTCCAAACAAGCAATAAAGCCAAATCTAAAACCTAAATCTTAAAGATTACCTAAGGGGCTATTCAAAACAACAATGATCAAACATTTACACCAAAGATTGAGCAACTTATGGCCTTTTGAAATCTTACAAAAACCTGGAAGCAGGGGAATTAGTGGGTCAACTAGGTCACTTTAGAAGCAAATTCAAGTGATCAAAGCTATTCCAAATTGCAAATCTCTTTTTTATCTAGTTTTCCTTACTGCCAAACTCCCTGAATCAGGAATCCAAACTAATTTCTAATCACAAATGAACTTTAAAATTGATCCCAAAACCTTGACAAAATCTGTCTAACAACTTATTTTGACTTTTAACTTTTCCATGAGGCTTTGACTTAATTGAATTTTACTCTACTCTAACTACTAAATTATGTAATGCTAATTTAATTTTAAGCTAATTTAAGCTAATAAGCCACTACTTAAGTGATTATCTACCTAGTATCTTGACTGATGCACAATTGAAAGGTAGGATCAAACAGACTAACAACTAATATGGCTTTTTATTACATGAACAACTAACTTATGCTATTCTGAACCTAAATGCAGCCTAAGTGTTGTGTTAAATCTATCAATATCCTTAGCACCCCAAATCTCACAGCAATAAACTAAATCCAAACACTCCTTAACTGGTTTACAGTTGAGATTTTTAAACTAAGACCAAGGTATTAAGCAGACTTTTGATGCAAATGACAGTAAACCAGGCTTGACTTCACTTAAATTAACAATGGTAAAGAAAATTTGAGCATTAAACATAAACAGAAGATGAGCAGCAATAGTGATAAAAAGAAAATTCAAACTTTCATTGATTAAAAAAAAAATTACAACCTCAGATTGAAAACTAACAATATTTTTAAAATTAAACTAAACTACTTACTACACTACTTTCTACTCTAACATCCTAATGCCAATATATGGCTTACAATATTTTCTATAAATACTAAGAAAAAAAATACATTTAACCAGGGGTCCTTGTCTTCTTTTCCACTTTGTGTGCTCTTTGTCCCCTGTGCTTTTTTTCTGAATGAATCCCAGCTGTCCATTTTGCCCTTTGTCTCATCTCTGCCATCAATTTTAACTGTGGTACCATTAGGAGTTGTGGAGGGGGTGGTAATGATAATGTTTGGGGGTTGTAGGGTGACTGGTAGGTTATGTTGGGGGGACAAGGTTGTTGGAGTTGCAGGGGTATGTTTGGGGGCTAGGTATTTAGGCGGGGAAGAAGTATGGTAGGGGAAGGAGAAGGTCAACAAGTTTGACCCTGGGTGTTTATTAAAAACGGGTGAGGGGGCTTGGTGGGCTTTTGGTGGAAGACTGGGCCAGGGATAGGGGATTGGATTGGGTTAGTTTTCATTTGGATTGGTTGGTTTGGGTTTATGTAGTAACACAAAAGGGTCCGTTAGTTTTGTTTGGCATTAGTCACAAGGACTAATTTTGTACATATGCTGAAATTAAGGGACCAGAATTGCCATCCATCCAAAGTATTCCAAGGGACTGATTTTGCCATATTTCAATAACACAAGGGCTACAAAAGCCATTTTTCATTTTAACATTCCCAGGGACTGATTTCGTCAGTTTCCCAAACTGCAGGGACCAAAAGTGTAAATTTTCCAAAGTTTTTGCCTAAGGATTAAATTTGATAAGTTTTGACTTTTAAATGCCTTAGGTTGACTTTTCTTTCAAAACACATGCTCAGGGACTAGTTTTGTAAATTTTTGAAAGTCGGGGGACTAAAACTGCCAATTGTGTAAACTTTGTTCGTTTTTCATTGTTTTTGCTCATTTTGCATCTGAAACGTATAAAACACAATCCCTGGGATAATTTAAGTATTTTGATGCGTATTTGAGCGTTTTCGGATGTTTTGGCGGTTTAAATATGATAAAAATGATGAGTGTTTGAGCACTCATCAATCCCCCACACTAAACTATTGCTAGTCCCTAGCAATTTTTTTGGAAAACTTGATGGATTTTAAACTCTTTACCAAAAGCCATCACTTCTGGAGTAGCCAGGTGTAAGAACTGTGGCACACCTGATAACCGTGTGATTTTGAGCAAACCACCAGCTTTCAACGGATTTGAGTAGTCTTTACCAAAGGCCGTTTGCTTCTGGACTAGCCAGCTCTTGATGGAATAGTCAACATCTTGGTGAGCTGATTACCAATTATGGATTTTCCACGGCCTTTACCACAAGCCATAATCTTGCGGGCTAGCCAACTCATTTGTTTTCGGGGAGTTGAGGAACCATACAATTTTGGGCAAATTGCCAGCCGTCAACGGATTTGATATGTCTTTACCAAGAGCCGTTTGCTCCTGGACTAGCCAATCCCTTTTGTCGCTTAGACAAGGCGGACTGATTACCACGAAAATTTTGAAGCACCAGTGAAAAATTTTTAAAATTTTTGAAATTTTGGCAAAAACGGGGGTATTATATAGTAAAATGTGATAAAATTCGCTAGAATAGCGAATACCCCCCCCACACTTAGCATGAATATTGTCCTCAATATTCAAAATCCCGGCTATTATACCGACATTTTGAACGTAAAAGGGCAACATTACAAGCTAAGCGTGGAAAACACCATTTTGTTTTTTCACTCATTTGTAACCATAGCATGGGGGACTCCCCCACACTTAGGGTGAAAACCCTATATGCATGCTATTGTTTTTGTTTACCGAGTCGCTAGCTTGACTCGACCCCGAATTCATTTGTCCTTGGGGAAGCATGATGTGGAAGAAGCAATCTCACTCGGACTTTCATTCAAAATGTTTGGACAAACATATGAAGCACGTGAAAGTTCCACACCGATGAGATAAGTGTCCGGCTCAAGATAATGATACATGAAAATGCCGGGATCAAATATAGTGTCCTCACTCCCGAAGGAGTGAAGGAGAGAAGAAGTCACCGTATAGGTGAAGAAAAGGAAGAAAATCATGATAAAAAGCATGATTTGATCTTCTTCCTCAAGAGGAGGCTCCGTAGCCTGAGTTTGGATTTCAAAGGGTAAGCTCGTAAACAACCCGGGAGGGTGGGTGGGAATTTGCAAATTCTCATAATTGAGAGCATCTCCCCCCGGGATATCAAACAGATGAGCGAGTTCACCGGAGAACTCCTCATGAAGAGAATTATTCACAAGATGTGAATTTGTGAACTCATGTTCCATTGTGGACTCATCACAATCCTCGTCAAAGATTGGATTGTTAGAAATCATAGTGAATTCAGATTCGAATTCAAATAGAGGATTGGTGAGAGTGGTATTGAATGTTTCGGGAACAAAGTGAATATTATTCTCTATTGGACTGCTGGGATAAGAAGTGAGTGACGGATCACGAGATAGGAGACTTTCAATTTCTCCCAGATCGGCTTTGAAGTCAAGGAGACCATCATCACTTTCCAAGGAAAGTGGATCGATGTGAGCAAGTTCATCAGCGAACTCCTCAAGAAGATGATCAGCATCAGTTTGCGGAACTGATGCCTCAACATACTCGATGTCTCCATAAGATGTGCAATCATCGCTAAAATCTGAGAAAGTCTCAAATTGATCTTTAGGACACTCAATGGGTGAAGGAATATCACACATATCATCCAAAGTTCCCTGTGACTCTCTCGGGATTGGGACAAGGATCTCAACACTAGACTTTATTAATTCGTCCGATTCCTTATTAGGAACAGTGCTAAGATGCTCATCCCCCATGTTCAGAGAGTGAGTGTGAACTTCGGGTGTGATAACAGCAGACTGAGGGAGATAAGAAAGACTAGCACACATAGATTCTATATTTTTCATGTGTTCTTCTGCTAGCAATTCTTGCATACTCTTTTCTCCCTGATTTTCCGAGGAAGGAATCACAACAAATGAACTTGATGAACCCTCACAAAATTGAGAAATATCAAGGGTAACATCATCATCATCATCGTCGAGAAGAGCAGCATTGCGAAATATGGCACGTGTTTTAGCTGCTTGTTCTAAGACAAGTAATTCTTCCTTGCTTAATTCGTTTTTAGCATCTCGTTCTTCAGCAAGCAATTCTGCCATGGATTTCTCACGAGAGCTTTGAAACGATGAAGTAGCCAACTCCTCCTTAAGTTCTTTTAAAATATCAAGAGCCTTTAGTAAAAGGTCTTGCTCGGTTTCTTGAGGAGTTGTGTGAATCATATCGTCCTGTGGAGGTGGGTCTGAAAACGAATAGTCGTAATTGTTACAAGGAAACGGATTCCCTGTTTGACAATCAGAGCTAGTGTGTGGACCTCCACAATACTCACAACAGTAAAACTGATGTGGCTGTGAGTCGTATGTGCTTGTGTCATAATTGTTATCAGGAAACTGCTCATAGACAGGCGTGCTTCCTGATTGACAATCAGAACTGTAGTGCGAACCACCACAGTACTCACAACAGTAAAACTGCTGAGACTGATGGTGTGGTAGCTGGTGGAATGAATCAGTGGTGTCATGGTAAGAATATGGATCTTGGTTATAGACAGACCCGTTTCCTGACTCTACCATGCCACAACTGGGGCAATTACCACCATTATGAGAACTACCACACCACTGGCAAACCAGAAAGTGTGGATGAGACATAGAAAGAATCAAATGTGTATGGAGGGTGAGGATATGAGAATCAAAGGGGTAAGAGGGTAAAGGTGAGTATTTTTGGGTTTTTGGGTAAACATTTTGTACAAATGAGAAGGAAAATCTTTTTGTGTTTTGTTTTTATGAAAATATGAACAAGGATGGATAAATGTACAATGGAACGAATTCCAAAGACACTAATCAGAAAAACCGTTTAGATAAACGCGCACAACCTCCCCGGCAGCGGCGCCAAAAGTTGATTGAGCCCGAACCACCTAACTTATATTGACCACGGATGGTCAACAAAGTCAAACAGCTCAGAGTCAATGCTCCGCGGAAGTTTAGTGGTTTCCCCGGGTCGTATGTCCCGACGAGGTGTGAATTGTAAACAAACGGTTTCGTGATCGGGTGAATTTAGACGGGAAAGGGTATATATGGGTGAGTGATGTGATTACACTAAGGGAATACGAAGGAAAACGATTTAAACAAACTATACTAACAATTAAGTGAAAACTAGTTAACTTAAAATGTAAACTGAAAACTTAAAATCAGAAATTGCTTATACGTAAGCAGAAAAATAAGCCAAACGGCTTAAATAGAAGCTATCACTTAATTTATGTTTTTGGTTTTTCTTATTTTACAAACTACTTTTACAAACATAACCTAAATTTAAAAACGTAAAAGTTAATTAATTAAAACGCGAGTTAAAATTAAAATAAACGCGAGTGCGCGAAATAAAAAGTGAATTTTACGCTACGCAAACCCTACGAACTTGAAAATTATATTTTTACGATCCTAACGATAAAAGAAAATTTCAAGAAAAAGAAAAATATTTTTTTGACTTTTTAATTATTTATTATTAATTAAATACTAATTAAACTAAATATAATTATTAAAAATACTAAACTAATTATGAAAATTACCAAATTTTTCCTAAAATTACTTTATAATATTATTAAGCTAAGAAAAATAAAAAAGTGGGGAAAAGTTTATAAATAAGCTGGGAAATAAGCTGAAAAAGCTTATTAAGCTTATTGAAACTAGGAATATTATAAAAAGAAGGGTGGAAATTATAAACACTAAATACAACTAAGCCCAGATGGTGCACCCTTTTGGTCTGAATGTTGACCAGTCAACACTAGAGGTCCAAGGTTCGAATCTGGCCAAACCCCATTTTTGCTAAACTATTTTTTTTTCAATTTTTCTTTTACACACTAATTAAACACATGGAAATAAGCAAAAAGTAAAACTACAACTATTTCTAAAGAGTAA
This sequence comes from Artemisia argyi, assembly GCA_030686995.1. Taxonomy (NCBI): domain Eukaryota; kingdom Viridiplantae; phylum Streptophyta; class Magnoliopsida; order Asterales; family Asteraceae; genus Artemisia; species Artemisia argyi. The sequence goes on from CM060687.1 coordinate 125,731,521, forward strand.
TGGATAAGCAGTTTAAGGGACAAAGAATAAGCAGTTTACTAATAAGCTAAAAAGAAGAAATTGTGAAATCCTAAAAGCTATACAAAGGCTTCTACAAGCTGATCTCAGGGGGGAAATAAGCTAAGGGGACCTAAGGGTAGACCTAATAAGCTAGAAGGAACATTATTAAGCTGGTTCAAAAGCGTAAATGGCTGAAAAATAAGCTAAAGTGGTCTAATGACTGCAAGTGCAAACACAGTTAAGGGCCTAGGTTTGGGGGCCTAACAAGCTGTGAAAATCAATAAGCTACCACACCAAAACACCCAAACTACATAGAAAAGCTATCAAAGAGCTTGTAAACTGAAATTCAGACCTCCACAAGCTTATATGAGCTTATGAAACAAGCTAAGAAAATGGGGGGTTGGAATGGTTGACTGTTTGCAGGGTAAGAATAAGCTAGCACATGGGGTGAAATAAGCTCATGAATTTTAAAGTAACAACAGTAATAGTAACTAAATACAACAATAACAACAACAAAAGTAATCATCAAACAGTGATAATAAACAGATTCAATAATAACAAAAGATTATCAAGAACACCAACAAGCTGTTACACCAGCAGACCTCAGAAAAAAAAAAACGAGCCACATGAGGGCCAAAATACGTACTCCAAACAAGCAATAAAGCCAAATCTAAAACCTAAATCTTAAAGATTACCTAAGGGGCTATTCAAAACAACAATGATCAAACATTTACACCAAAGATTGAGCAACTTATGGCCTTTTGAAATCTTACAAAAACCTGGAAGCAGGGGAATTAGTGGGTCAACTAGGTCACTTTAGAAGCAAATTCAAGTGATCAAAGCTATTCCAAATTGCAAATCTCTTTTTTATCTAGTTTTCCTTACTGCCAAACTCCCTGAATCAGGAATCCAAACTAATTTCTAATCACAAATGAACTTTAAAATTGATCCCAAAACCTTGACAAAATCTGTCTAACAACTTATTTTGACTTTTAACTTTTCCATGAGGCTTTGACTTAATTGAATTTTACTCTACTCTAACTACTAAATTATGTAATGCTAATTTAATTTTAAGCTAATTTAAGCTAATAAGCCACTACTTAAGTGATTATCTACCTAGTATCTTGACTGATGCACAATTGAAAGGTAGGATCAAACAGACTAACAACTAATATGGCTTTTTATTACATGAACAACTAACTTATGCTATTCTGAACCTAAATGCAGCCTAAGTGTTGTGTTAAATCTATCAATATCCTTAGCACCCCAAATCTCACAGCAATAAACTAAATCCAAACACTCCTTAACTGGTTTACAGTTGAGATTTTTAAACTAAGACCAAGGTATTAAGCAGACTTTTGATGCAAATGACAGTAAACCAGGCTTGACTTCACTTAAATTAACAATGGTAAAGAAAATTTGAGCATTAAACATAAACAGAAGATGAGCAGCAATAGTGATAAAAAGAAAATTCAAACTTTCATTGATTAAAAAAAAAAATTACAACCTCAGATTGAAAACTAACAATATTTTTAAAATTAAACTAAACTACTTACTACACTACTTTCTACTCTAACATCCTAATGCCAATATATGGCTTACAATATTTTCTATAAATACTAAGAAAAAAAATACATTTAACTAGGGGTCCTTGTCTTCTTTTCCACTTTGTGTGCTCTTTGTCCCCTGTGCTTTTTTTCTGAATGAATCCCAGCTGTCCATTTTGCCCTTTGTCTCATCTCTGCCATCAATTTTAACTGTGGTACCATTAGGAGTTGTGGAGGGGGTGGTAATGATAATGTTTGGGGGTTGTAGGGTGACTGGTAGGTTATGTTGGGGGGACAAGGTTGTTGGAGTTGCAGGGGTATGTTTGGGGGCTAGGTATTTAGGCGGGGAAGAAGTATGGTAGGGGAAGGAGAAGGTCAACAAGTTTGACCCTGGGTGTTTATTAAAAACGGGTGAGGGGGCTTGGTGGGCTTTTGGTGGAAGACTGGGCCAGGGATAGGGGATTGGATTGGGTTAGTTTTCATTTGGATTGGTTGGTTTGGGTTTATGTAGTAACACAAAAGGGTCCGTTAGTTTTGTTTGGCATTAGTCACAAGGACTAATTTTGTACATATGCTGAAATTAAGGGACCAGAATTGCCATCCATCCAAAGTATTCCAAGGGACTGATTTTGCCATATTTCAATAACACAAGGGCTACAAAAGCCATTTTTCATTTTAACATTCCCAGGGACTGATTTCGTCAGTTTCCCAAACTGCAGGGACCAAAAGTGTAAATTTTCCAAAGTTTTTGCCTAAGGATTAAATTTGATAAGTTTTGACTTTTAAATGCCTTAGGTTGACTTTTCTTTCAAAACACATGCTCAGGGACTAGTTTTGTAAATTTTTGAAAGTCGGGGGACTAAAACTGCCAATTGTGTAAACTTTGTTCGTTTTTCATTGTTTTTGCTCATTTTGCATCTGAAACGTATAAAACACAATCCCTGGGATAATTTAAGTATTTTGATGCGTATTTGAGCGTTTTCGGATGTTTTGGCGGTTTAAATATGATAAAAATGATGAGTGTTTGAGCACTCATCAAACATGCAGGTACGGATTTATCACAAAATGATGAAAAATCAAACAAAAACCAGAAAAACGGGCACGAGAGTGGGAGATGGTCAGAAAGTCAAGCTGGAAATCAAAGTTGAGCTTATCAAGTCCTCAGTAATTGATTTATGTGCAAAAGTGATCCTTGTGAGAAGTTTGAAGAAATTGCAGATTTAGTCCTCATACTTTCAAAGTTGTCAGATTTAGTCCCTATTGATATTATTTTGAAGGAAAGTCAAAGTCAACCTTGGGAAATCATAAAGTGACAATAATGATCCTTGGAATAAGTTTTGAAGAATTACAATTTCAGTCCTTGAAGTTTTCAGATTTTACATATATGGTCCTTGATATAAAAGCTGGAAATGTATAAGCCTTGATCCAATAATCAAATCCATTACCACCTCTAGCCCAAAATACCAAAGGCCCATTCCACCTATATCTAACCCGGGCCCAACTTTATTTTACCCACAACCTGGATCCACCCTTGTAATATACCCGGTCAACCCACTTCAGTCAAACAATTATAATAAAAAGTAACCCCGCTTTCCACTTTCCCCCAATTCCCAAATTTACCCAGGTCCCTTAGAACCCTAACTCTGCAATTCCAATAATTACCGTAATTAAGGGTATATTTGTACAATCAACTAAGTTTCTAGAAGCTCAGTGATGTCAGATGTTGTCAGAGACTCAAACAAGCACACGGAGGGGCTACATGGCGATATATTATTGGGTGGAACGCGTCACGATTTGCAATCCAAGGGCTTAAATCAAAGGAGCAATGATTAGAGGCAATCTAAAGGTTCTGAATGGATATCAACAAGCACAGGTCACACGGATTGCCAGCTTGGCAATCCGAGACCCCAACTCTCACTCTTCATCTATAAATAGGACCTCTATTAGCTCATTTGAGTAGTTAGCATAGGAGTAGCGAAGCTATGCAGAATTTTCTTTAGATTGTATTAGATTAGCATTTGTAATTTTTCACATTATTGATTTAATAAAAGTCTTATTTCCTTTTAATCTCTATTAGCTTATTTTGAATTTCAGAATGCTTATTTGATCTTATACCTTTCTCAATATGTTTAAATTCAACTTCTAAAAAGCTTAACTAGTATAACTTTTCATTTAGCTTTACTCAATTTTAGAAAAATAAATAAAAATCAGAAAATAAAATAAAAAATATAAAAAATATTTTACTGTTCATTTTGTTTAGATAAGCTTTCATATAAACTCATTTAGCTTCTATATAATCCATATAAGCTCTGTAGCATTTATTGGATCTGATAAATTCAAAATATCACAAGAGATTGATGACAGTCAACAAAAGTCAAAGAAGGTGAATCATTGGTTGCTGTGGTGAATTTGGTTAGACTGAGACAGAAAGTGATGAACTCAGCCTATCTTAGAGATAGGCTTCTGTGAATTCCCTCTGTTCTTGTTGAGGGAGAGGTTTTGGTAATTCCTGTTTGATCTCTATTATTAGAATTTGATTTGGCTTTTTAGCTGTAGTATCTGTACTGTTTCATTGAAATTTATTTGAGATTTTGTAGTTTGCTGATATTCAGTTAAGAGATTAATTGATAAGTAGTTTGCATCTGTTTTTGGATCTGTATCATCTTCATAATTCTGAGTAACTGTTTCATTTGGATTTTAATTGTTGCTTAGCTGTTATATTGTTGTTATTAATTTCATTGGTATTGATATTGTTTGTATAAGTGGAATCTGTGGTGTGATATTGCCTTGTAGATCTGACTTGCTTGTGGATTTTTATATCTGACATATTGAGATCTGTGAGTGTAAGTGATTGCTGGTTTTAGTTTATAGTAGCTGATCATTTGAGTTCAATAATAGTTTTGGATACTTATCAGCTCCTTGTTGATATGAATTGAGGTCTGAATCAGTTTGATGTAGTGTATAGTTACAAATAAAGGAGTGTTTGGAACTGTATGCTTCTGTATTTGGCTATTGTTATCTAGCTGATTCAAGGTTACATTTAGGTGTCTTAGGTGTTATAATAGAGTAATATAGCTTAATATTGGTAGAGTAATTCATAAATAGTCAAAATAGAATGTTAAATCTCTTTAGAAGTTAGGTGAATAAAATCAGTCAGTGTAATTGTAGAAATAGATACAAGTTAGTATAATTAAGCTTAATCTAGTGTAATCTCAGCTTATTATTACAAGTACTAGTAGATATAATCAGTAGAATTTAAAATAAGTCAAAGTTAGATTGCTTTTCAAAAAGTCAAACTGTTTCATGCTTATTCTTGTGGCTGAGAGCTGCTGAGCTTGAGTGAATCTAGAGTAGCATTATGTAGTTAATGTTAGAATAATTGGTATTTTTGTAATCTCAGTATTGCTAGCTTCTATTAGCCCCCATTTGCTTAATGTTTTGAGCTAATATCAACTACTTATTGAGCCTTGGAAGTTGACTAAGTGAATCAGTGGTCTGCTATTGTATATAGGGCTGCAATTATTAGTTTTAGCTTGTCTTTGAGTTCTGATTGCATATTTGAGTCCCTTTTAGTGTAAATTAGTTGTTTACATAGTTATTTGCTTACTGCTTCAAGATGGCTTATCAGCTTATAGTTTAGCTTATTACTAGATTGCTTATTTGCTTGTACATATGCATCTGTGCTTATATCTATGATTTTTGAGCATCATTGTCCTTATTTTGGTATATTACATCTGTGTTGAGAGTTTGGCAAAGTTTTGTGGCAAGTGCTTATAAATAAGCACTTGCCATAAGCTGTTTAAGCACTGAATAAGCACTTTTGCTTATAGTTTTTAATCCAAAATTTATCTGCAACATTTTCATATTATTTTTGATTTTCTGGAATTTTTCCAGATTTTTCTGAGGCTTTTTACTATTTTTATTATTTTCTTTTGATTTTATTCAATTTTTAAATAGTTTTTAATTACCAAAAAGAAATAAAAAATCAGAAAAAACTTTGAAAAATACAAAAACTATTTTTAGAAATTCTTTTATAATATTTTAGAATTTTTAGAATTTAATTTTCATTTTTCCACTTTAATTTTCTATTTTTCCTTATTTTTAATTCATTTTAAATTCCAAAAAAATCAATTTTTATTCATAGAAAATAAAAGAAAAGTCAAAAAAATATTTTTCTTTTTCTTAAAATTCTTTTTAATAGTTTAAAATTTTTAGAAAATTGTTTTACATTCGTAGGTTCATTTTTCAATAAACGTTACGTTTTAAATAACGCGGTTGCATTTCCGTTTTTACATTTTTAACTTTGGTGCATAATTAGCTTGTACTCTTTGCATATTTCATCTTTGTTTGTTATTACTTGAATAATTTGATTGCTATTTTCACTTTCTCACTTTTCAATTCACGGTTTTACGAATCGATATTCTCGATTCCATTCGCCTTCGTTGGGAAACGACTCGGGTGATCCGTATTTTACTCGGATCACTTCGATACTATACTATATATTATATAATTGGTTTTCACGCGAATCAAGCATCTTACTTAAAGGAATAATTTGTTACAACCCACTTAAATGTACAACCAAATTGCCTTAGCCTTCCGTGTATGCACTCATCTTTAGTGCATTATTGTTACATGTTTAAACCCTTAGTTAATTATCTAATTGATTATATGGTTGCTAAGTCGAGTCATATCCTTGTACATATTGTTTTGGGACGATTGGGACTCATGGGTAAGGTACTTATGTTATGGAGTAATGGGGAAGAACATCTATTATTACCCCCATACGTGCATTAATCTTAAAAGTACTCCAAGTGTTTTGATTATCTTGATTTGAGTCATTATATTAGTTTATTGTAAAGTATGTAAAAATTCAAGTGTAAGGCGAATGTTCATTCCCTATGATGTATTATTTTGGATGGTAGGGTAAGAGTGTATGCAAAAAAAAAAAAAAAATCGAAAAAAGTAAGAATATATATATATATATATATATATATATATATATATATATATATATATATATATATATATATAGAAAAAGGAAAAAGAGAAAAAACATACGGACTACCATCCCGTTTCATTCTATGTTTGTTTTATGTTTTTGTTATTTTTCATTTATTAGCTTAAGTCGAGTCTAGTCTTGGCTTAGCAACGCCATATTGTACATGTAATTAACCAAGATTATTAACTCGCCACCAATAAAGATTGCCTTTATCCAACAAAACCGTGTATTCCATATCCCTACACCTAACGTTATAACCCTTTAAAAGACCTCTTTGATAGTTTATCCTAGGTGCTTATGCCATGTGGTGGAGGTTTGATTCTTTCCCAAGCCTATGGTAATCTATTTTGCTATGACAAGTAGTGAGAGATGTTTTCCATTTCCATATTGTGATATATACTTTATTACACCCGAGAGATGTGAGTATCTAAACACTATTTGTGAGATGTTAGTGTATGACCTCCGTGCTAGTCTTTGGTCTTTAGTGGAACGATTATTTGTTGTAATTACTTTTATATTAGTATTAAATGACCCCTAACTTGTATTTTGATTAGAATAAAAGCGCATTTGCTTGAGGACAAGCAAATCTCAAGTGTAAGGGTATATGATGAGGCGAAAAATGATCCGTTTTTAGGGGGTCATTTAAGCCCGTAATTGAATTTATTTGATCAAATATTGCCCTAAATCGTTCCTTTTGTGATTTTAGGTACTTTTGGAGTGAATTCTGGAAAAGGAAACATTTCGGACGTTTTTGGAGCATAAAAGTGAAGAAAACGGCAAAGTCTTAATTTTCCTTGTTGGGAACAGTACCTGACGGCGTCACCAATTTCTTAATGACAGCGTCAAGAGGAAAACAAGAGGTAAAGAGGGTAGAGTCCATGACGATCCAGAATGTTTTTACACTAGGGCCTGACGGCGTCACCATAGGCCGTCATGGCCCCATTACTCATGACGGCCCAGAGGAGATTTACTCTTGACGGCGTCAGATCTGGATCTAGGCAATCCGATTTTATTATGGGCGGCGGGTTGACGGCGTCAGAATTTTCTTCTTGACGCCGTCACCTTGGAAAATCTATATATACTTTTGTAATTTTCATTCATTAAGAGAGAACAATTTTAGGGACGACTTGAATAAACCCTAGCACGATTTTAACAGTATTTTCAAGGGTTTTCACCTCTTGAAACCTTTCATGTTCAATTAAGATAAGTATCCTTTCAATTCATTCAATATTTCTATGTGTTGTTTGAATATATCTTACGCTTGTCTTGATTTTAACATGCTAGGCTAGATCTCTTGTGTGTTTGCTTAGATGTAATGAAACCTAGATGTTGATTATAGGTTGATTGCTTGTTTATAGTTGTAATGGATGAATGATTTCGATGTTAGGCTTAAGAAAACTGGCAGACTTCCATAGTGTAACTTGCTTGAACGTCTTAAGAAGCATGAACCAATGCGTACTAGGTTTTTATGGTTGTATTTAATGCATGAGCGAATTCTAGTGATCCCAAGTTAGAAGCTTCTTACAGGCTCGACATAGGAGTGAAGTAGGAGCTTATAGAGTTGGGGAAGTACGTACGCCACCCCACGATTGGTATTAAGGAATATAACCCGTCATCCACGCAACTGTAACAAACTATCAACCTTTAAAAGATATCTAGGGAGTAATGAAATCTAAGTAAACACAATTTTCCCATTTATTGTTCATACCACATTAGTAATTAGTTTATTTACATTTTTGTTATTTTATTTTGATTGCATCTTTAGTTCTTGGGTTAGTTGATTAGCAACTAATTCCGCCCACTCTTCCAAAACCCGAGATTTTAATTGCTTTTATAAAATATAAAAAAATACAAAAAGAATCATCCCTCACCTCTAGACCTAGTTTTTAGGCTTTCTAATCCTAGCGACACTATTCCTGAGTTGAATGATCAATCCCCCGGTACTTGTCACTATACTATACTACAACGATCAGGTACACAGCCTGGTGGGGGTTGTAAGCTTCTCAAGATCCCTCGAGAGGTAAAGCCTGGTGCAATTCCCACGCATCAACCCCTAATTACCCTAAACCACCCTTAAACACCCTAAGCAGCTTACAAGCACCTCCAAGCACCCAAGAAAGGAGGTGTGTAAGCTACTTGTCACCTCCTTTCCCCTAAACCGCCTCTACGGCCTCACCTCCTCCACAAACACCCCACACCGCCATATAGGCTAGCCTCATCACCATGGTAGCTCCTATTAGTCACCATGTAGCTGTGGTTAGTCACTCCCCCTCCTCGTGACACCATGCCTCCTCAAACTTGGTCACCAAGGCTTGCGACCCTATAAATACCGCGACCCCCTCTCCATTTCATTCACCCCTCTCCTCTTCTTTTCACTTCAAAAATTCTGTAGTACTAGTTGTATACGAGTTGTAGTAGACATAGGAGTCGAGCAAACCAAGCCTTGAAGCCTTGTTGAGTCGTGTTGCCATCGAGAAAACCCTAACACCCTCGTAAAAACCCTAACCCTAGTTCTAACCCACGTAAACCCCCCAGCCAAGTAAGTCTTACTTTTAGTTAATATAGCTTTAGTATAGTCTTAGGATAGATTTAGGATGCCTTAGATACTTTAGATACCCTTGAATGAGCCTAGAACCATTCTAGTTGCTAGTTTACATTTTAAAACCCTAGATCAAGTCATATACTTGCATGCATGCTATAAGTAGTTAAATTAGGTCATACACCAGTTAAACATAACTTAGATAACTTAAAATAAGTAAAACATAGGCTAGAAAACTTAAATACTAGATAAAATATAAGTTACATGCATATTAGGACTAGTTTTGCAATAGTTTACATGCATAGGGGTATATATCATAAATTCCTAAAATTATAAAGTCTAAGGAGTGTTTTTGACCTTTCCTAGAAGTTATAAGTAGTGAGGATTAGTTTTGCATAATATTAAAACCCTAGGATAGACAATAACATAAGTATAAACTAAAAAGGACTAAAAACGTAAATAGTATAAAGTTAAAGGTCTAAAATGGTAATTATAGAAAAATTAGGAGTCTTAGGTTAATATAGAAGTCTAGGGACTAGTTGTGTCAAGTATAGATAGTTATTAGTATAAGTAATATAGTAATATAAAACTTATGGTAGAAAACATAAATATATAAACTATAAGGGTAAAAAGTGAAAATATCATACAAGTATAAAACCTAAATAAAGTTAGAAGCATAACACAATACTAGGGAGCTTCATGCGAGGAGTACTATGTGGATATTTCATTTTTGATGAGTTTGTTGGGTTTACGAATTAAAGTGCCCTGACTCCTCGAACGATTATTGCATATACTTCTGAGATATGATGGCCCGAATGGTGATATGATTATAACTAAACCCTAATAACAACATAACTTAATAATAGGGAGCTTTGTGTGAGGAGTATTAACTTCTAAATTATGATGGCCCGAACGGTATTATGTTGATAACATAATACAATAGTAGGGAGCTTCATGTGAGGAGTCATATACTTCTGAATTACAATGGCCTGAACGGTGTTATGTTATATCTAAAACATTAACAAACCTAAAAACAATAACTTAAGAAACATAAACATGATAACTAAAAGCTTGACATACATACAAAACCAACAACAACACACTAGGATATGTGAGTAAGGCGGTCTAATTCCCGAGTCACTATTTGCATTACTTAGATTACTTTACACCCAGGTGAGTCTTTATAGCCTTACATCTTTTTAAACTTTCTCTCTAAATGCTTTTATAAACCCTGTAAGGGGGATACATGCTAAATGCTTTACTTAAAACCGAATACAAGTCTTTTTCTTTGGTTGTTTGCAAGAGTAAACTAACTGCCACCACTACATAACCAAAATTCATGAATCTAATCGTTTGGGAGGTTTTACCCAATCGAACGCGAATATAGTTGATAGATCTATTGGAGTTTGACAACTCCCGTTGGTATTAACACCCCACTAGGTGGTACCAATAAGTACTATATTTTAATCCACTCAAGGTATAACTTTGGAAAGTTATCCTTCTATCCCCTCATGTTGGGTCTGCAGCCCACATGACCCGGATCGTTAAGGTGTGATTCATGAGCTTAGTGCAACCTACTAAACTCCTGATAATTGTGCATGCATCACAATTATCACAAAAACTTGCATTTTCCCAGATGGGTGTAACAACTGAACCCAGGGAACTTGTATTCACTAACCCCTAAACCTATGATTCTCACTCAACACCTAGTGTTGACTTTTTAAGCATGTATTCTAGGTTTATTACTTCTATGGACCTATGGTGGAAGGAGGTACTGAACTCGGAGGACTTTTCATGGTTATCATTCAAACACCACCAACCTAACTCTTAGATTTTTGGGACCTCAACAAAATAAAAGTATATCTTTTATAATTAAAACTCTGATAATTATGAATGATAACTAAAATTTCAAAACGTCTCTTTTCGAGTCGTTTTCTATTACTGTATCTGTGATTCTATGAAGTAATACCCCAAACACTTTATCCGCTGCAATTAGTGAAAAATGGGGGTGTTACACTGATGTCATTGACAACTGTGTTGATGAACAAATTGAAGAGGGTTGGTTGCGGGATGAGGTCTTCCTCCCCATAATGGAGAAGGAGAAGACGGAGGGCGCTAGCACAGTCTCCTTCTATCCCAGACAAGAGACCACTGAACCGCTCGAACTCCGTAAACCCAAAAACAAGCTAAAGCCCTCCATTATCGAACCACCCAAGCTAGAACTTAAAGAACTCCCAAACCACTTGGAATATGCTTTCCTCCATGGAGAGGATCAACTGCCAGTGATCATAAATTCTTCCCTTGAACATGGGCAAAAGGATAAACTCTTAGGAGTTTTAAAGAAATATAAGGGAGTCCTTGCATGGAGTGTAGCCGACATTAAGGGGATTGACTCAACCTTCTGCACACATAAGATTCTTATGGAAGAAGACTATAAACCAGCCGTGCAACCCCAGAGGCGGGTAAATCCCAACATTAAGGAGGTGGTGAAAAAGGAAGTTATCAAACTCTTGGATGCAGGGCTGATCTACCCGATTTCGGATAGCCCGTGGGTTAGTCCTGTACAGGTTGTACCAAAGAAAGGAGGGATGACTGTGGCGAAAAATGACAACGGTGAAATGGTACCCCAGAGAACGGTTACTGGTTGGTGGGTATGCATCGATTATAGAAAGCTCAATGATGCCACTAGAAAGGATTACTTTCCCCTCCCGTTCATTGACCAAATGTTGGAAAGATTAGCCGGGCATGAGTACTACTATTTCTTGGATGGATTCTCAGGATATTTCCAAATCCCCATAGCCCCTGAGGACCAAGAAAAAACCACATTTACTTGCCCTTATGGAACATTCGCCTATAAGAGAATGCCTTTTGGGCTATGTAACGCTCCGCCACTTTTCAGCGATGTATGACCGCAATCTTTCACGAGTTAATGGAAGACAGCATGGAAGTTTTCATTGATGATTTCTCGGTCCACGGGGACTCTTTCAATCGCTGTCTCACTAACCTTGAAAAAATGCTCAAACGTTGCGAGGAGACCAACTTGGTCCTAAATTGGGAGAAATGCCATTTTATGATAAAAGAAGGGATTGTCCTTGGGCATAAGGTCTCAGGAAATGGGATTGAGGTGGACCAAGCAAAGGTTGAAGCTATATCTAAACTACCTTATCCCACTACTGTCAAGGCAACACGTAGCTTCTTGGGTCATGCCGAGTTCTACAGGAGGTTCATTAAGGACTTCTCTAAAATAGCTCGGCCAATGACTCAATTGCTTATAAAGGATGCCCCTTTCGATTTCTGTCAAGAATGCAAGGATGCATTCAATCTCCTGAAAAAGGAACTCACACAAGCCCCAATCATGGTTACACCTAACTGGGAATTACCTTTCGAGATCATGTGTGACGCTAGCAACTATGCTGTTGGATAAGTATTAGGCCAAAGGTTTAACAAACAATTCCAACCAATATCCTACGCTAGCAAAACTATGAATCCCACTCAAGAGAACTATTCTACCACCAAAAAGGAACTATTAGCCGTGGTGTTCGCTTTCGACAAATTCCGCCAACATCTTGCCCTTTAAAAAACGGTCGTTTTTACTGATCATTCGGCTCTTTGATACCTGATGAGGCGAAAAATGAACCACTTTTAGGGGGTCATTTAAGCCCGGAATTGAATTTATTTGATCAAATATTGCCCTAAATAGTTCCTTTTGTGATTTTAGGTACTTTGGGAGTGAATTATGGAAAAGGAAGCAATTCGGACATTTTTGGAGCATAAAAGTGAAGAAAACGGCAAAGACTTAATTTTCCATGCTGAGAACAGTACCTGACGGCGTCAAGAAGAAGATCATGACGGCGTCAAGAGTAAAATCCATGACGACCCAGTGAAAACCTGAAGGCGTCACAAGAAGGGCGTCAAGACAATTTTTGATGACGGCCTGCATAAGGAGTATACATGACGGCGTCAGACCCAAATCTAGGCAGTCCGAGAAACTATTTGGCGGCGAGATGACGGCATCAGACTTTTGTTCTTGACGCCGTCACCTATCAAAATCTATATATAGTTTTCTATTTTTCATTCATAAAAAGAGGAACTTGTGTGGAGAATACTAGGGCCGAACTTAGTAAACCCTAGGTCGTATTTTACAGTATTTTCAAGTGTTTTCACCCCTTGAATCCTTTCATGTTCAATTGAGATAAGTCTTCTTTTAATTCATTCAATATGTCTATGTGTTGTTTGAATATATCTTGTGCTTGTCTTGATTTCAACATGCTAGGCTAGATCTATCTTGTGTTTGCTTAGATGTAATGAAACCTAGATGTTAATTATGTGTTGATTACTTGTTTATAGTTGTATTGGATGAATGATTTCAATGTTAGGCTTAAGAAAACTGGGAGATCTCCATTGTGTAACATGCTTGAATGTCTTAGGAAACATGAACCGATGTGTACTAGGTTTTATTGGTTGTATTTAATGCATGAGCAAATTCTAGTGATCCCATGTTAGGAGCTTCTTAGCCGGCTCGACATAGGAGTGAAGTAGGCGCTCATAGGATTGGGGAAGTAAGTACGCCACCCCATGAATGGTATTAAGGAATACAATCCATCATCCACGTAACTGTAACAAGTAATTAACATGTAAAAGATGTCTAGGGAGTAGTGAAATCTAAGTAAACACAATTCTCCCATATATTGCTCACAACTTTAGTATAATTTAGTTTATTTTCATTTTAGTATTTTATTTTGATTGCATCTTAGTATTGGGTTAGTTGACTAGCAACTAATTCCGCCAAACTCCTTCAAAACCTGAGATTTTTACTTGCTTTTCATAAAATATAAAAAATACAAAAAGAATCATCCCTCATTTCTAGACCTAGTCTTTAGGTTTTCTAATCTTAGCGACACTATTCCTAGCTGAACGATCAATCCCCCGGTACTTGTCATTATACTATACTACATCGATCAGGTACACTCCCTGGTGGGGGTTGTAAGCTTCTCGAGATCCCTCGAAAGGTAAAGCCTGGTGCAATCCCTACGCATCAAGTTTTTTGCGCCGCAGCCTGGGGAATAGTTATTGTCTAGGTTAGAATCTCTTTTTATTAGGTCTACTTGCTAGATTCCTTTCTAGTAAGATTTTATTTTTATTTTTAGGTTCTCTTTAGTCTATCTTATTTCTTTGTTTCTTTTGTTTGTAAACTAACTCGATGGATAACAATAACATTGATCGTTTGATTCCTGTTATTCGTGTTTTTCATCGTAGGATTTTCCAAATGCCCGTCCCAATCCCTTTAATGGAAAATTAGAACCCACCTAACCTATCGCCTAACCACCAATTTGACAATAATTCTGAAATGGAGGAGTCTGACCACGATAATGACCATAGGGCTAGTCCTTTTTACTATTCAGACTTCGATGAGGATCTAGGTGATGGTGATGTGATTAATGAGGATAGGATGGAAGAGGAAGTGAACCCTCTTAGGTATGTCGACCCTAGAACAAGGATTGAGAGTGATAGCTCATTCAATATGCAATTTCCTTGTAAGATTGGATTTAGGAGCTTTAATGCCTACCTTAACTCATCTCTCCCAATGAATATAATCTCGCGTAGTGAATATAATAAAATCATGGTAGATGAGTTAGAATACAAAGGAGATAATAGCATTGCTAGGGTAATGTCATTGCATGTGTTTGTAGGAAGCTTCGTTTATCTTGTTGAATTCATGGTTATAGAGAATCAAGGAGAATTTATCGATAGTAAGTTGACCCAAGTTGTGTTTGCAAAACCTTTCAAAAGGTTGACCAACCTTGATGAAAAACTTATGGAAAGGTTAATTACATTCTCGGATGGGGATGAAGATTTTGTCTACCAAATGCCCCGTGCACACCCTAGGTTCAAGGATTTTTCCATGGAGAAGTGTAGTAGGTATCCGCCCATAGAAATGCTAAGTGAGAATGATAAGAAAGAAGGGCTTAAATATACTCATGAAAAAAATAAAAGGTACTATCGTGGATGTTTAGAGTTAGGTGATGATTATAAGAAAGATGAGGCGACTATTAGATGGCTCACACTCGGTTATGTGAGCATAAGCGACACACGGTAACCCATGACCTTGAGTCTAGCTACAAGACTCGTAAATGAAGAAAAGCACTTCTTGGGAGGCAACCCATGATTTGTGTGATTTTTATTTTGTTTGTTTGTTATTTGCTTCCATATGCATGCTTTATTTTTTATTGTTGGTAGATCATGTTTCAAAACTAAAATAGTGAAAATACTTTGCTTTGTTGTTTGGCTTAGTCTTAACTTCATCCAAAGGTATTTTTGCAAAAGATAAGTGTAAGGGGAAACCCCAAATATGTTTTTAAGAAACAAAAACCGATCATGATTCTCCACAATATTAAGTAAACATGTATATTCATATTTGTTAGAGTCAAATGCTTGTATCGAGTCATAATGAAGTTTTGCAGGATTTTCCAGGAAGTAGGACGAAGTTTTTCCAGAAATTTTCCGGAAACTTAACATAAGAATTTCTGCAGGTCACTTCTGACGGCGTCACGAGTTTACTCTTGACGGCGTCACGTGTAAAAATCTGGAAATTTTACTAGTTTTGTTTTTCTAACGGAGTCTTAAAGTTTTTGTTGAATTATTAGTTTTATAATCTCCAGGAAATCTGCAAACATCATTCCACAAGCATTATATCTTATTTTGTTTTCTAGGATTTATTAGCATATGTAGATTGCCGCCGATTTTATTCGAGGTTGCCTTGTCTGTTTTCTCAGGTTCTACAGGTTATGTATGACAAGAATATGATTATTATTCTGGAAGGGAAGCTTTGATTGTTCATTTTCTTGGAGGAAGATCTAACCTGGCCACCTTATTATCCATACCGAGCGAATCAGGGGAGTATTTGATTTCATTCGTTTTACTTATTTCACTTTTACATTCTTTACTTAAACATTTGGGACAATGTTCATCCTAAGTGTAAGGGGAGGGTAAAATGATGATACCTTATAGATACACTTTCGCTTGAGTTTGTTTGTTTGATAGTAGGTGTGTAATAAAACTATGAGAAATACTGGTTAGTGTAATTTTAGCGCCAAATTTAAATTTTTTTACAACACTTAGGAGTGAAACTTTAGCCATAGCAAGCGTCTCATGGATAGGAGATTGTATGACTAGCACAAAACCGTACCATTCCGAAAAAATTTTCACCCAAATATGTGAGGTTCGCCTTTAGATTTGATAGGAAAAGCATTTATTGTTAGTGCTTATGAGTGTACCGGTAGCATTTAGATTCTAGAACTTGTGTTAGTGATGCATCCCGAGACCGCTAGTGAGACTACATTCGTGTAGTACGATTTACTACATGATAAGAGGCATTAGGATCACCCTTGTGTTAAACCCGTATCATAATTACTTGACCATTTAAGTCATATTACTTGGCTAGTAAAGTCAATTAATTTTTCCCACACCATTAGCGTTGTACTCATTTTTAGTACACGAAACCCCTTGTACACCCCTCCGAGCCTATCTTTTCGTTTCTGACTTTAAGCATTTTTTACTAAAAGGAAGAATTTGTTACACCCCACTTAAATGTACACCCAAATCGCCTTAGCCTTCTGTGTATGCACTCATCTTTAGTGCATTACTGTTATGTGTTAAACCCTAAGTTAACTATCTAATTGATTACATGGTTGCTAAGTCGAGTCATATCCTTGTACATATTGTTTTGGGACGATTGGGACTCATGGATAAAGTACTTATTTTATGGAGTAATGGGGAAGAACATCATATATTACCCCCATATGTACGTTAATCTTAAAAGTACTCCAAGTGTTTTGATTTTCTTAATTCGAGTCATTAGATTAGTTTATTGTAAAGGATGTAAAAATTCAAGTGTAAGGGGAATTTACATTCCCTACGATGTATTATTTAGGATGGTAGGGTAAGAGTGTATGCAAAAAAAAAAAAAAAAATCGAAAAAATCAAGAAAAAGAAAAAAAAAATAGAAAAAAAGAGAAAAAACATACGGACTACCATCCCTTTTCATTCTATGTTCGTTTTATATTTTTGTTATTTTTCATTTATTAGCTTAAGTCGAGTCTAGTCTTGGCTTAGGAATGCCATATTGTACATGTAATTAACTAAGATTGTTAACTCGCCACCAGTAAAGACTGCCTATATCCAACAAAACCGTGTATTTCATATCCCTAAACCTAACGTTACAACCCTTTAAAAGACCTCTTTGATAGTTTATCCTAGGTGCTTACGCCATGTGGTAGAGGTTTGATCCTTTCCCAAGCCTATGGTAATCTATTTTGCTATGACAGGTAGTGAGAGATATTTTCCGTTTCCATATTGTGATATTACTTTATTACACCCGAGAGATGTGAGTATCTAAACACTATTTGTGAGGTGCTAGTGTATGACCTCCGTGCTTGTCTTTGGTCTTTAGTGGAATGATTATTTGTTGTAATTACTTTTATATTAGTGTTAAATGAGCCCTAACTTGTATTTTGATTAGAATAAAAGCGCATTTGCTTGAGGACAAGCAAATCTCAAGTGTAAGGGTATATGATGAGGCGAAAAATGAACCACTTTTAGGGGGTCATTTAAGCCCGGAATTGAATTTATTTGATCAAATATTGCCCTAAATCGTTCCTTTTGTGATTTTAGGTACTTTGGGAGTGAATTCTGGAAAAGGAAGCAATTCGGACGTTTTTGGAGCATAAAAGTGAAGAAAACGGCAAAGACTTAATTTTTCATGCTGAGAACAGTACCTGACGGCGTCAAGAAGGAGATCATGACGGCGTCAAGAATAAAATCCATGACGACCCAGTGAAAACCTGAAGGCGTCACAAGAAGGGCGTCAAGACAATTTTTGGTGACGG
This sequence comes from Artemisia argyi, assembly GCA_030686995.1. Classification (NCBI taxonomy): domain Eukaryota; kingdom Viridiplantae; phylum Streptophyta; class Magnoliopsida; order Asterales; family Asteraceae; genus Artemisia; species Artemisia argyi. The sequence continues at coordinate 125,749,491 of CM060687.1, forward strand.
CCTGCATAAGGTGTATACATGACGGCGTCAGACCCAGATCTAGCCAGTCTGAGAAACTATTTGGCGGCGAGATGATGGCGTCAGAGTTTTGTTCTTGATGCCGTCACCTATCAAAATCTATATATAGTTTTCTATTTTTCATTCATAAAAAGAGGAACTTGTGTGGAGAATACTAGGGCCGAACTTTGTAAACCCTAGGTCGTATTTTACAGTATTTTCAAGGGTTTTCACCCCTTGAATCCTTTCATGTTCAATTCAGATAAGTCTTCTTTTAACTCATTCAATATGTCTATGTGTTGTTTGAATATATCTTGTGCTTGTCTTGATTTCAACATGCTAGGCTAGATCTATCTTGTGTTTGCTTAGATGTAATGAAACCTAGATGTTAATTATGTGTTGATTACTTGTTTATAGTTGTATTGGATGAATGATTTCAATGTTAGGCTTAAGAAAACTGGCAGATCTCCATTGTGTAACATGCTTGAACGTCTTAGGAAACATGAACCGATGTGTACTAGGTTTTATTGGTTGTATTTAATGCATGAGCAAATTCTAGTGATCCCATGTTAGGAGCTTCTTAGCCGGCTCGACATAGGAGTGAAGTAGGCGCTCATAGGATTGGGGAAGTAAGTACGCCACCCCATGAATGGTATTAAGGAATACAATCCATTATCCACGTAACTGTAACAAGTAATTAACATGTAAAAGATGTCTAGGTAGTAGTGAAATCTAAGTAAACACAATTCTCCCATATATTGCTCACAACTTTAGTATAATTTAGTTTATTTTCATTTTAGTATTTTATTTTGATTGCATCTTAGTATTGGGTTAGTTGACTAGCAACTAATTACGCCAAACTCCTTCAAAACCCGAGATTTTTACTTGCTTTTCATAAAATATAAAAAATACAAAAAGAATCATCCCTCATCTCTAGACCTAGTCTTTAGATTTTCTAATCCTAGTGACACTATTCCTAGCTGAACGATCAATCCCCCGGTACTTGTCATTATACTATACTACATCGATCAGGTACACTGCCTGGTGGGGGTTGTAAGCTTCTCGAGATCCCTCGAGAGGTAAAGCCTGGTGCAATCCCTACGCATCAATACCTTTTTGCTAAGCAAGACGCTAAACCACGACTAATTCGGTGGATCTTGTTGTTACAAGAATTTGATGTTGAAATTCATGATAAAAGGGGGGCAGAGAATTTAGCTGTTGATCATCTCTTTCGTCTCGAAAATCCCCTCCTTAGTGAACTTGACAAGAGTGAGGTTCGGGACTCATTTCCTTACGAGCAACTCATATTAATAACAGATTCTGAGCCATGGTACACTGATTATGCTAATAATCTTGCAAGCATACTCATTCCGGAACACATGACTAGACACGAAAGGAAAAGGTTCTTTACCCAACTAAAATACTACTTTTGGGACGAACCCTTCTTATTCTGAAGATCTCCTGATCAAGTAATCTGGCGCTGTGTTTCGGGAAAAGATGCAATGAAGATTATGAAAGAATGTCATTCGGGCCCTTCTAGGGGCCATCATGGAATAAACACCACCGCACAAAAGATTTTCGATGCAGGATTCTACTGGCCTACAATATTTCGTGATGTGAAGGGAATGATACATGCATGCGATGCATGTCAACGAGCCGGGAATATATCGAGAAGAGAAGAAGCGCCTCAGAATTTTATACAAGTTTGTGAGGTTTTCGATGTTTGGGGAATAGATTTCATGGGACCCTTCCCATCTTCAGGGGGAACGAATACATATTAGTGGCCATTGATTATGTTTCAAAATGGGTGGAGGCACAAGCCCTTAGGACCAACGATGCTAGGGTAGTCTTTCATTTTTTGAAAAAGTTGTTTGTTAGGTTCGGCATTCCTAAAGCTCTCATTAGTGATAGGGGAACCAACTTTTGCAACACGCAAATGGAAAAGGTCATAAAAAGATATGGAGTCTCCCACCGGTTCTCCACCGCTTATCACCCGCAAACCAACGGTCAAGTTGAAAACACCAACATAGCGATTAAGAGAATATTGGAAAAGACGGTCAATCAGAACAGAAAGGATTGGTCATTTAAACTCGATGAGGCCTTATGGGCATTCCGAACGGCCTACAAGACACCTATAGGAACGACCCCGTTCCACATGGTTTATGGCAAGGCGTGTCACCTTCCAGTAGAACTTGAACACAAGGCTTATTGGGCACTTAAGGCATGTAATTTGGATTATACGGTCGCTAGGACGAATAGGTTCTTACAACTCCATGAGCTTGATGAATTAAGGCTAGAAGCGTATGAATCCTCCGTTACATATAAAGAAAGGGCAAAAAGATGGCATGACCAACGAATTAAAAAACCTAAGGAGTTCTCAGAAGGGGACAAATTTCTATTATATAATTCCCGTTTAAGGTTATTTCCCGGGAAACTTAAGTCTAGATGGTATGGACCCTTTACGGTGAAAAGCTCCTCTAAAGCGGGCGCTGTTGTGTTAATGGAAGATGAAAATAGAGAATTCACTGTGAATATACAACGCGTAAAACATTATCAAGAAAGTGGTAATGAAATGATCAGTGAGGAGGATGTAACATTTGATGACGAGGTCACGTAATAGCCCGAGACCTTGAGTCTAGCTACAAGACTCGTAAATAAAGAAAAGCGCTTCTTGGGAGGCAACCCATGTTTTGTGTGTTTTTATTTGCTTGATTTTTATTTGTTAGATTTTATTTGTTTCCGTATGCGTTTCTTATTTTTATTGTTGGTAAATCATGTTTCAAAGTAAATTGTGAAAATGCTTTATTTTGTTTTTAACTTCGTCTTTATTACATATAAAGGTATTTTGCAAAAGCTAAGTGTAAGGGAGATCCAAATTTGTTTATAAGAACGAAAATGAGCATGATCCACTACAATATTAAATGAGCATGTATATTAGTAATTGTTTGAGTCAAATGCTTGTATCGAGTCATAATGATGTTTTGAAGGATTTCCCAGGAAATAAGGCATAAGTTTTTCCAGAAATTTTCCGGAAACTAAACATAAGATTTTTCCAGGAACATTCTGACGGCGTCAGGAGTTACAATCTGACGGCGTCAGGTACTAATATTCTGAAAAATTTTGCGAATTTTGTTTAAACCGGAGTCTTAAAGTTTTTGTTGATTCTTTAGTTTTATAAACTCCAGGAAATCTGCAAACATTCATTTCACAAGCATTATATCTTAATTTGTTTTCTAGGATTTTTTAGTATATATAGATTGCCGCCGATTTTACGCGAGGTTTTCCTTGATTGTTTTCTCAGGTTTAACAGGTTATATATGAAAAGAAGATGATTTATATTTCTGGAGGGAAGCTTTCAAAGTTCATTTTCTTGGAGGAAGATCTAACCTTGTTAACACACTATCCACACCGAACGAATCAGGGGAGTATTTGTTTTCATTCTTTTACCTGCTTTACTTTTACATCCTTTAATTGAACATTGGGGACAATGTTCATCCTAAGTGTAAGGGGAGGGTAAATGATGATACCTTATAGGATACAATTGCACTTGAGTTTGTTTGTTTGATAGTAGATGTGTAATAAAACTGAGAAAATTACTTGTTAGTGCAATTTTAGCGCCAAATTAAAATTTTTTTTACAACATTTAGGAGTGAAACTTTAGCCTTAACAAGCGTCTCATGGATAGGACTTGTATGACTAGCACAAAACCGTACCACTTAAAAAATTTTCCACCCAAATATGTGGTTCGCCATTAAATTTGATAGGAAAAGCATTCATTATTAGTGCTTATGAGTGTACCGGTAGTATTTAGATTCTAGAACTTGCATTGGTGATGCATCCCGAGACCGCTAGTGAGTCTACATTCGTGTGGTAGGATTTACTACATGATAAGAGGCATTAGGATCACCCTTGTGTTTAAACCCGTATCATAATTACTTGACCATTTAAGTCATATTACTTTACTAGTAAACTCAATTAATTTTCCCACACCTTTGCGTTCTACTCATTTTTAGTACACGATACCCCTAGTACATCCCTCCGAGCCTATCTTTTCGTTTCTAACTTTAAGCATCTTACTTAAAGGAAGAATTTGTTTACAACCCACCCAAATGTGCAACTAAATCGCCCTAGCCTTCCGTGTATGCACTCATCTTTAGTGCATTATTGTTACATGTTTAAACCCTTAGTTAATTATCTAATTGATTACATGGTTGCTAAGTCGAGTCATATCTTGTACATATTGTTTTGGGACGATTGGGACTCATGGGTAAAGTACTTGTGTTATGGAGTAATGGGGAAGAACATCATATATTACCCCCATATGTGCGTTAATATTTAAAAAGTACTCCAAGTGTTTTGATTATCTTGATTCGAGTCATTAGAGTAGTTTATTGTAAAGTATGTAAAAGTTCAAGTGTAAGGGGAATGCAAATTCCCTATGATGTATTATTTTGGATAGTAAGGCAAGAGTGTATGAAAAAAAAATCGAAAAAGTTAAGAAAAAAGAAAAAAGAAACAAAATAGAAAAAGAAAGAAAAAAACATACTGACTACCATCCCGTTTCATTTTATGTTTGTTTCATAGTTTGTTAGATTTTGATTAGCTTAAGTCGAGTCGAGTCTTGGCTTAGCAACGTCATATTGTACATGTAATTAACCAAGATGATTAACTCGCCACCGATAAATATTGACTTTATCCAACAAAACCGTGTTTTCCATACCCCTACACCTAACGTTATAACCCTTTAAAAGACCTCTTTGATAGTTTATCCTAGGTGCTTACGCCAAGTGGTGGAGGTTTGATCCTTTCCCAAGCCTATGGTAATCTATTTGCTATGATAGGTAGTGATAAACGTTTTCCATTTCCATATTGTGATATATACCTTATTACACCCGAGAGATGTGAGTATCTAAACACTATTTGTGAGGTGCTAGTGTATAACCTCCGTGCTTGTTTTTAGTTTTTAGTGGAATGATTATTTGTTGTAATTACTTTTATATTAGTGTTAAATGACCCCTAACTTGTATTTTGATTAGAATAAAAGCGCATTTGCTTGAGGACAAGCAAATCTCAAGTGTAAGGGTATTTGATAAGGCGAAAAGTGTACCGCTTTTAAGGGGTCATTTAAGCCCGAATTCGTGATTATTTGATCAATTACTGCCCTAATTCGTTCCTTTTGTCATTTTAGGTACTTTTGATAAGAAATCTGGAAAAGGAAGCATTTTGGACGTTTTTGGAGCATAAAAGTGAAGAAAACGGCAAAGTCTCAAAATCCTTGCTGGGAACAGTACCTGACGACGTCAAGACTTCACACATGATGGCGTCAAGCTTGGCAAAAGAGGTGGAAGTGGAAAATACATGTGACGGCTGATGAGGCGAAAAATGATCCGTTTTTAGGGGGTCATTTAAGCCCGAATCCGAATTTATTTGATCAAATATTGCCCTAAATCGTTCCTTTTGTGATTTTAGGTACTTTGGGAGTGAAATCTGGAAAAGGAAGCAATTCGGACATTTTTGGAGCATAAAAGTGAAGAAAACGCCAAAGTCTTAATTTTCCATGCTGGGAACAGTGGGTGACGGCGTCAAGAGCAAATCCTTGACGGCGTCAAGAGCAAATTTCATGAATTTCCATGACGACCCAGTGGAGTTTTGACGGCGTCACGTGAGAAGGGCGTCAAGAGTAAAAGAGTCATGACGGCCTGGAAGTGCATAACTCTTGACGGCGTCAGAAGTAGATCTAGGCAGTCCGAGGAGAGTTTTGGCGGCGAGGTGACGGCGTCACAAGATTACTCTTGACGCCGTCAGACCTGTTTTTCTATATATAGTTTTCTAATTTTTCACATTTTAAGAGAGAAGTTTTGGAGAAACCCTAAGTACGATTTTGGTGCAACTTTTACAGGTTTTTCAAGGGTTCCAAACCCTTGATACCTTGCATTGTAATTGAGATAAGTGTTCTTCTAATTCAATCAATATGTCTATGTGTTGGTTGTCTATATCTTGTTCTTGTCTCAATTCCATTATGCTAGGCTAGATCTCTTTTGTGTTTGCTTAGATCTAATGAAACCTAGATATTGATTATGTGTTGATTACTTGTTTATTCTTGTCTTGGATGAATGATTTATATGTTAGGTTTAAGAAAACTGGCAGATCTCCAAATGGTAATATGCTTGAACGTCTTAAGAAACATGAACCGAGGCGTACTAGGTCTTTATTGGTTGTATTTAATGCATGACCCACTGTTTACAATCCCTATAGTTGTGCTGGGCATGGTGTAGGAGGAGATAAGAGCTCATAGAATTGGGGAGTTATGTATGCCACCCCATGAATGGTATTAAGGAATACGATCCGTCATCCATGCAATTATAACAACTAATTAACGTGTAAAAGATATCTAGGGAGTAGTGAAATCTAAGTAAACACATTTTCTCCAATTACTGCTCACAACCTTAGTATAAATTAGTTTAATTTCATTTTTAGTATTTTATTTTGATTGCATCTTAGTTTTGGGTTAGTTGAATAGCAACTAATTCCGCCCACTCTTCCAAAACCCGAGATTTTTACTTGCTTTCTATAAAATATAAAAATACAAAAATAATCATCCCTCACCTTTAGAACTAGTATTTAGGCTTTCTAATCCTAGCGACACTATTCCTAAGCTGAACGATCAATCCCCCGGTACTTGTCACTATACTATACTACAACGATCAGGTACACTGCCTGGTGGGGGTTGTAAGCTTCTCGAGATCCCTCGAGAGGTAAAACCTGTTGCGATTCCCACGCATCAAGTTTTTGGCGCCGCAGCCCGGGGAATAGTTATTGTCTAGGTTAGAATTTCTTTTTATTAGGTCTACTTGCTAGAATCCTTTCTAGTAAGATTTTATTTTTATTTTTAGTTTTCTTTAGTCTATCTTTTTCTTTGTGCCCTTTGTTTGTGAAACCATTTTCATTTGTCTCCATGGCGGATGAAATTCCATTTAGATCATTAACTATAGAGGAACAATTAGTTTACTCGAATAGATTTGCCTCCTGTTGTTCCAATGAATTTTTAAGTGATCTTACATATATACAAGAGGAGATGGGTGTAAAGTTAGATGGGTTTGATGAATTTTATGCATGTGTGTTTTCTATTAGACGATCATTTTTAGGATCAATTCCTTTTAGTGAGACCCTTTGGACGAATTTTGAGAAAAGCTTCCTAACCATAACCCATAAGTTCAGCGAATTGGTGGATTTGTATGAGCAAGATGACCTAGTTTCTAAGAACATGAACTTAGAATCAAACCAAGATTATGATATGGTTAGTGTTGAACTACCTAGTTGCATGAGCGGGATAGATTTCACCAAAACATACGACACACATGAGGTTAGAGTTGAGCCACCTAGTTGCATGTCATGGTTAGGCACTACCATAATACAAGATGAACACATAGGTGATATTGATATGATGGAAGAGATAGTAGAAAACCCAAGCCCACTAAGTACCCCACAAGTCCTACCATCATTTGAGGCACACACACCGCCCGTGACTTACCCGGAAGAAGTAAAAGAAACTTTAGGAATTCCGATAGAGGTAAAACCCTTGGACCAGGCACCACTTGAGGATGTAGGTTTGAATACTTGTAGTGATAACCTTACTCCTAGTTCTAGGGAATTTCCTAGTGTTGATGAACCAGAACCTCAACCTTTACACAACTTTCCATCCTTAGATATATTTCTGGGAGACAAAAGAGGAACCGACCCACCCATCAACCAATATTATCCGGGTAGTTTTAGGATGAAGGAAGCCATTCACTCACCCCCTTCACCTCACGTGGCATATTCACACCCTAAGGGTGTGTATCGCTACTTTCACCCACACTTAATCCTAAGTGTAGGGAGAACCTCCCCTATTTCCGTTAAATAAGGATAGAGTCAGGCTCGTGACTCGAACAAAAACAAGCGCTTCTTGGGAGGCAACCCATGTTTTGTGTGTTTTTATTTGTTTGTTTGATTTTATTTGTTTCCGTATGCATGTTTTATTTTTATTGTTTGTGGCTCATGTTTCAAAGTAAATTGTGAAAATGCTTTATTTTGTTTTTAACTTCGTCTTAATTGCATATAAAGGTATTTTGCAAAAGATAAGTGTAAAGGAGATCCAAATTTGTTTATAAGAACGAAATTGAGCATGAACCACAACAATATTAAATGGACATGTGTATTAGTACTTGTTAGAGTCAAATGCTTGTATCGAGTCGTAATGATTTTTTGCAGGATTTTCCAGGAAGTAGGACCAAGTTTTTCCAGAAATTTTCCGGAAACTTAACATAAGAATTTCTGCAGGTCCATTCTGACGGCGTCAGAGTTTTACTCTTGACAGCGTCAGGAGTTAAAAATCTGGAAATTTTACCGGTTTTGTTTTTCTAACGGAGTCTTATGGTTTTTTGTGAATTATTAAGTTTTATAATCTCCAGGAGATCTGCAAACTTCATTCCACAAGCATTATATCTTACCTTGTTTTCTAGGATTTAGAAACTTATATAGGATGCCGCCGATTTTACGCGAGGTTGTCTTGTCTATTTTGTCAGGTTTTACAGGTTATGTATGACAAGAAGATGATTTATATTCTGGAAGGGAAGATTTGATTGTTCATTTTCTTGGAGGAAGATTTAACCTGGCCATCCTATTATCCATACCGAGCGAATCAGGGGAGTATTTGATTTCATTCTTTTTAACTTTTTCACTTTTACATTCTTTACTTGAACATTGGGGACAATGTTCATCTTAAGTGTAAGGGGAGGGTAAAAAGATGATACCTTACATATGCACTTTCGCTTGAGTTTGTTTTGTTTAATGGTAGATGTGTAATAAAACTATGAGAAATACTTGTTAGTGCAATTTTAGCGCCAAATTTAAAACTTTTTACAACATTTAGGAGTGAAACTTTAGCCATAGCAAGCGTCTCATGGATAGGAGATTGTATGACTAGCACATAACCGTATATTCAGAAAAAATTTCCACCCAAATATGTGAGGTTCGCCTTTAGATTTGATAGGAAAAGCATTTACTATTAGTGCTTATGAGTGTACCGGTAGCATTTAGATTCTAGAACTTGCGTTAGTGATGCATCCCAAGACCGCTAGTGAGACTACATTCGTGTGGTAGGATTTACTACATGATAAGAGGCATTAGGATCACCCTTGTGTTAAACCCGTATCATAATTACTTGACCCTTTAAGTCATATTACTTGGCTAGTTAAGTCAACAAATTTTTCCCACACCCTTAGCGTTGTACTCATTTTTAGTACACGAAACCCCTAGTACACCCCTCTGAGCCTATCTTTTCGTTTCTAACTTTAAGCATTTTACTTAAAGGAAGAATTTGTTACACCCCACTTAAATGTACAACCAAATCGCCTTAGCCTTCCGTGTATGCGCTCATTTTTAGTGCATTATTGTTATTTGTTAAACCCTAAGTTAACTTTCTAATTGATTACATGGTTGCTAAGTCGAGTCATATCATTGTACATATTGTTTTGGGACGATTGGGACTTATGGGTAAGTACTTATTTTATGGAGTAATGGGGAAGAACATAATATTATTACCCCCATATGTACGTTAATCTTAAAAGTGCTCCAAGTGTTTTGATTTTCTTAATTCGAGTCATTAGATTAGTTAAATGTAAAGTATGTAAAGATTCAAGTGTAAGGGAAATGTTCATTCCCTATGATGTATTATTTTGGATGGTAGGGTAAGAGTGTATGCACAAAAAAAAAAAAAAAAAAAAAAAAAAAAAAAAAAAAAAAGAAAGAGAAAATAACATACGGACTACCATCCCTTTTTATTCTATGTTCATTTTTATGTTTTTGTTATTTTTCATTTATTAGCTTAAGTCGAGTCTAGTCTTGGCTTAGCAACGCCATATTGTACATGTAATTGACCAAGATTGTTAACTCGCCACCAGTAAAACTTCCTTTATCAAACAAAACCGTGTATTTCATATCCCTACACCTAACGTTACAACCCTTTAAAAGACCTCTTTGATAGTTTATCCTAGGTGCTTACGCCATGTGGTGGAGGTTTGATCCTTTCCCAAGCCTATGGTAATCTATTTTGCTATGACAGGTAGTGAGAGATATCTTCCGTTTCCATATTGTAATTTACACTTTATTGCACCCGAGAGATGTGAGTATCTAAACACTATTTGTGAGATGCTTGTGTATGACCTCCGTGCTTGTCTATTGGTCTTTAGTGGAACGATTATTTGTTGTAATTACTTTTATATTAGTGTTAAATGACCCCTAACTTGTCTTTTGAGTAGAATAAAAGCGCATTTGCTTGAGGACAAGCAAATCTCAAGTATAAGGGTATATGATGAGGCGAAAAATGATCCGTTTTTAGGGGGTCATTTAAGCCCGAATCCGAATTTATTTGATCAAATATTGCCCTAAATCGTTCCTTTTGTGATTTTAGGTACTTTGGGAGTGAAATCTGGAAAAGGAAGCAATTCGGACGTTTTTGGAGCATAAAAGTGAAGAAAACGCCAAAGTCTTAATTTTCCATGCTGGGAACAGTGGGTGACGGCGTCAAGAGCAAATCCTTGACGGCGTCAAGAGCAAATTTCATGAATTTCCATGACGACCCAGTGGAGTTTTGACGGCGTCACGTGAGAAAGGCGTCAAGAGTAAAAGAGTCATGACGGCCTGGAAGTGCATAACTCTTGACGGCGTCAGAAGTAGATCTAGGCAGTCCGAGGAGAGTTTTGGCGGCGAGGTGACGGCGTCACAAGATTACTCTTGACGCCGTTAGACCTGTTTTTCTATATATAGTTTTCTAATTTTTCACATTTAAAGAGAGAAGTTTTGGAGTAACCCTAAGTACGATTTTGGTGCAACTTTTACAGGTTTTTCAAGGGTTCCAAACCCTTGATACCTTGCATTGTAATTGAGATAAGTGTTCTTCTAATTCAATCAATATGTCTATGTGTTGGTTGTCTATATCTTGTTCTTGTCTCAATTCCATTATGCTAGGCTAGATCTCTTTTGTGTTTGCTTAGATCTAATGAAACCTAGATATTGATTATGTGTTGATTACTTGTTTATTCTTGTCTTGGATGAATGATTTATATGTTAGGCTTAAGAAAACTGGCAGATCTCCAAATGGTAACATGCTTGAACGTCTTAAGAAACATGAACCGAGGTGTACTAGGTCTTTATTGGTTGTATTTAATGCATGAGCCACTGTTTACAATCCCTATAGTTGTGCTGGGCATGGTGTAGGAGGAGATAAGAGCTCATAGAATTGGGGAGTTATGTATGCCACCCCATGAATGGTATTAAGGAATACGATCCGTCATCCATGCAATTATAACAACTAATTAACGTGTAAAAGATATCTAGGGAGTAGTGAAATCTAAGTAAACACATTTTCTCCAATTACTGCTCACAACCTTAGTATAAATTAGTTTAATTTCATTTTTAGTATTTTATTTTGATTGCATCTTAGTTTTGGGTTAGTTGAATAGCCACTAATTCCGCCCACTCTTCCAAAACCCGAGATTTTTACTTGCTTTCTATAAAATATAAAAATACAAAAATAATCATCCCTCACCTTTAGAACTAGTATTTAGGCTTTCTAATCCTAGCGACACTATTCCTAAGCTGAACGATCAATCCCCCGGTACTTGTCACTATACTATACTACAACGATCAGGTACACTGCCTGGTGGGGGTTGTAAGCTTCTCGAGATCCCTTGAGAGGTAAAACCTGTTGCGATTCCCACGCATCAACGGCCCAGAACATTTTTAGTGTAATTGACCTGACGGCGTCACCAAGGCCGTCAGGGTCATTTTGCAAGTGACGGCTCAGAGCTCAATTTCTACATGACAGCGTCAAGACTGGATCTAGGCAATACGACCCTTAATTTGGCGGTGAGTTAACGGCGTCACAAGCTATAACGTGACGCTGTCAGGATGTATTCTCTATATATATTTTCTAATTTTTCATTCATTATGTGTGGAACATTAGGAGGAACTTTACCACAAACCCTATGTCGAATTTTCATCATATTGTAGGGGTTTCAAACCCTTCTTTCATCCATGTTTGAATAAAGATAAGTCTTCCAATAATCATTCAATATGCCTATGTGTTATTTGATTCTATCTTGTGCTTATCTTTCTTTTAACATGCTAGGCTAGGTTTTTATTGTGTTTGCTTAGATGTAGTGAAACATAGATGTTGATTATTTGTTGATGGTTTGTTTATAATTGTTGCGGATGATTGTATTCGATGTTAGGCTTAAGAAAACTGGCAGACTTCCATTGGTAACTTGTTTGAACGTCTTAAGAAACATAATCGGAGGTGTACTACGATTTTTGGTTGTATTTAATGCATAAGTGAATTCTAATGATCCCATGTTAGGAGCTTTTAGTCGGCTTGACATAGGAGTGAAGTAGGAGCTTATAGAGTTAGGGAATATTGTACACGGCCCTACGACTAGTATTAAGGAATATAACCGTCATCCATGCAATTGTAACAAGCTAATCAACCGGTAAAAGATATCTAGGGAGTAATGAAATCTAAGTAAACACATCTTCTCTCATTATTGTTTCCACCACATTATCACATTAGTTTCATTTTATTTATTTTTATTTTATTTTGATTGCATCTTTAGTTATTTGGGTTAGTTGACTAGCAACTAATTCCGCCCACTCCTTCAAAACCCGAGATTTTACTTGCTTTCATAAAATATAAAAAATACAAAACAGAATCATCCCTCACCTCTAGACCTAGTTTAGTAGGCTTTCTAATCCTAGCGACACTATTCCTGAGTTGAACGATCAATCCCCTGGTACTTGTCACTATATTATACTACAACGATCAGGTACACTGCCTGGCGGGGATTGCAAGCTTCTCAAGATCCCTTGAGAGGTAAAACCTGTTGTGAGGGCGCAATCCCGCGTATCACCTATAAAAAACAATTCAAAGCGGCGGGGGCCTTTGCTCCATGATCTCCTGTTTGGAACTGTAAAACTGGCATTTGCAAGCAATACAACTTAACTTTAACCTAAACTGGTTTTTATATTAGAGGTGCCGCAGAATAGCGAAAGTTGAAGGCTTGTACATGAGTGCCTTTGGGAAAACTGAATTAAAGGCCTCCTGTTTATGCGGCAGTTGGTGGGGATGTTACATCCCGGGTTACATCACTTTAGTTCTACTTACTGCGCATACTACATACTACACATACTACATACTACATAACCTTCGTTTACTGCATCATTCGTGCTTTGGCTTTTTAGCATCAGACGCAGATGGTGTTTCTTCTATGTCTTTGAATGGCTCTCTTCGGACATTTGTAGACTAGACACGCGGTTCTGATTTTTCTGCCCCTTAGTAAGCTTTCTTTAATAAAAAAAAAGGAAGCAAGTAAATATTTAGAGTACCAGTTAGTGAGGCTGGGGGGTGGGTTAATAAAAAACGTTAGAGTAAAGGGAGTGGTAACTTGAGTTAAAAAAAATAACACTACGCCACGTCAGCGCCACATCATCTCAGCACCAAATAACATAACACCAAAAAACACCAGAAAATCATAACACCAAATAACACCACTTTTTACAAATTTACAAATTCCACCCTCAACAATTTCATTCATTAAACATTCAAACACTATATTATTAAATATATATCCCGCTCATATTTGAATTTGAATTTTAAATATATATCCCACTTATATTTAAATTTGAATTTTAAATATATATCCCGCTCATATTTGAATTTGAATTTTAAATATTTATCCCGCTCCTATTGTTTTAAACGGCTATAAATAGCATACCAATTTACAATTCTTTTTCAAACTTCAAACATTCAAAATGAGTAATCGTTGGTCAGTAGAAGAAGAAATCTTGCTAGCTCAAGCTTGGGTTGCAGTTCATGAAGATCCTTTCCAACACGATGCATACTCTTTTTGGAACTGGGTTGTTATCATTTTCAACAATCTTTCTGACGGTCCCAATCGAACCAAAGATATGGTGTCGAGTAAATGGAGCAGACTCAACAGTGAATCTATTGTATTCAATGGTATTTACAAACACTTGCGGCTAACAACCGGGGACGATGACATAGTTTGTCTCACAAATGCAATGAGAACTTTTAAAGATCGCTATGGTGGGAAAAGCTTCAAATATGTTCACGTGTGGCAGGTTTTGAGAAACAACCCCAGATGGGCCGAATTGTAATGTCTTTTGTGTCGTATGTCTTGTTTCTCGTATCGTATTTGTTATTTGTGTTGTATGTCTTGTTTCTCGTATCGTATTGTAATGTTTTTTTAGGAAATGAATTTATTTAACATAAATACTAAAACATTACATAATCCTAGCTTAAAACATCACATAAATTAAAAACGATACTAGATTAAAACATCACATAACCCTAGTTTCAGTTGTAGTCCGAGTGATCCCAGGTCTGAGAGTTGTTTGAGTCGTAACCGTCGTCGTAAGGATCAAAGCTCGCCAACCTCTCTGCTTCTAACTCAACTTCCATCCTGCTCAGCTCACGCTCTTTGTCAGAGTTCTAGCCATATCATCAACACCTCTTGGTGTAGATGAACTTGATGCACCTTTCTGTTGTTGCTCAACCATAGCAGCTTTCACATTTTCTTCATAACTCCAACGAATCTTGTTTGCTTTTTGGGCATGTATCTGACTCACATAGGCCCTCAATTTCTCAACAACGGTATGATCTTTGCGAAATTCAGCATACAAAAAATCATTAATCACAAATTTTCTTTCGTCAGAGATGTGATTGCACTCTGAGTACTGTGTTCTCAGTTGTTGTTTGAGTGCCTTTGCTTGCTCAAACTTGTTAATAAGTTCGACAAGTGCCTCTTATCGAGCCGTGTCGTCTATCTCGGCCTGTTTGTAGACATATTCTTGAATTTGTTCGACGGTATGAGGGAGTTTGTTGCAAGCCATTGTTTTTTTTTTTTTTTTTTTTTTTTTTTTTTTTTTTTTTTTTATGTGAATAACATAAGTATAATAGTTGTATTTATAAGGGTTTGAAAAACATAACCGTTGTATTCAAACGGTAAGTTTCAAAAAAAATTTAAATCAAAACTTATAACGGCTATATAAAAAGGGGTGTTTGTATTTTTTTTTTTTAAATCGTGCCTTCCACACCAAATAACAGGCGTTGCTATGCCAACGTGCGTTAAAACGCAGGCACAACGCATAGACCAGGAAACCATATTAACGTGATAACGTGCGTTGATATTATGCCAGCTAGGAATAACGCCTCAACAGCGTCTCCCTCTACTCTTATGGGAAGATAAGTTTTGAACTTTTTACCACCATATTCCCAGCATCAGGTGCCTTGCAGTTGAATACCTGTGGAAGCCATATTGAACGACCCATGATCTTCTTTGGCTTCCATGCTGGACCAAAAATCAACTGGTTCTGTTTCACAATAAACAAAAATAAATAAATAAATAAAATCAAGAGACAATAACTTGCTCGAACAATGTAGCTTCCAAACGTGTGAAAATATGCCATTGATGTAATGAAAATGAGAAACCTGTGACACCGTTACTTACATCAAATAAAGAAATTTCAAAGACCTCAAGTACCTCCCGTACAAAAACTGTCATATCCTCAGACACCCCATAAGCAGTTTAACCACGCATTCCCAAACAGCTACCAATCCTGCGGTACCGGTTTACTCATATATTAAATTATGTATTTTTATGTATGTTGCTGCACAACGAATTTACACTTTCATAAATCAAAGTCATTTAAAAAAAATGTTGACCAATGAAAGTTACCATGTTGATAATATTGTGGCACCATGATGAGGCGAAAAATGATCCGTTTTTAGGGGGTCATTTAAGCCCGAATTCGAATTTATTTGATCAAATATTGCCCTAAATCGTTCCTTTTGTGATTTTAGGTACTTTGGGAGTGAAATCTGGAAAAGGAAGCAATTCGAACGTTTTTGGAGCATAAAAGTGAAGAAAACGCCAAAGACTTAATTTTCCATGCTGAGAACAGTACCTGACGGCGTCAAGAGCATTTTGGTGACGGCGTCAAGAGTAAAAGTGGTGACGGCCCAGAGAGAACTTGAAGGCGTCACCCAAGGCCGTCACGTGTTAACTTGTCAAAACTTGCGCGCGAAGTAGCTGATATTGTTTTGGTCATAACTTTTGCATACGAACTCGGATTTAAGTGATTCAAAAGCCCACGCGAAGAGGACGAAGAGATCTACAATTTGGTGAAAAAATGGTCTTGACGGCGTCAAGAGTAACGGGCTGACGCCGTCAAGAAGGGCTGACAGAAAACATGCCTATAAATATAATATCATAACTTCACTTTTTGTAAGCCCTAAACCCTAAGGTCGATTCCTGGGTTTAGGTGGGTGTTTTTCCAGCAACTTAGAGGGTTTCAATCACTCCATAAACATCATGTATTGGTTTGATGATTCTATCTTAATTATGTTTTCCATTATCATTGTTGTTTGCTCTTCTTTGATGATGATTTGCTAATTCACCTTGTGTCTACTTATGATTATGTGAAACTTGTATATAATTGATTAGATCTCATTGATTTCTTGTTGATGTTGTGTCTATCTCCATCAATTAAGGCGTGACAACTTCAATAGATCTAGTTGGTTTAGTTTATAATCCTTGTTTCCTATTGATTCTTGTTTTGATTGAATGATTTATATGTTAGGCTTAAGAAAACTGGCAGATCTCCAAATGGTAACATGCTTGAACGTCTTAGGAAACATGAACCTATTGCACTAAGGTCTTTATTGGTTGTATTTAATGCATGAGCCACTGTTTACAATCCCTATGGTTGTGCTGCGCATGGTATAGGAGGAGATAAGAGCTCATAGAATTGGGGAGTTATGTGCGATACCCCATGAATGGTATTAAGGAATACAACCCGTCAATTAAAACAAGGTTACAATTCAATAGGTAGGATTGGATAGCTAGCAAGGAGTAACATATCATGGGTAGACATGCTTCACTTATCTTGTAGAACCCTAGTTTACTTTTCTTGTTTATTAGATTAATTAGTAGCTTTTGGGTTAGTTGATTAGCAACTAATTCCGCCCACTCTCCCAATACCCGAGATTTTTACTTGCTTTTCATAAAATATAAAAACATAAAAAGAATCATCCTTCACCTTTAGACCTAGTTAGATTAATTTCAATCCTAACGACACTATTCCTAGCTGAACGATCAATCCCCCGGTACTTGTCACTATACTATACTACAACGATCAGGTACACTGCCTGGTGGGGGTTGTAAGCTTCTCGAGATCCCTCGAGAGGTAAAGCCTGTTGCGATTCCCACGCATCAAGTTTTTGGCGCCGCTGCCGGGGAATAGTTATTGTTTAGGTTGAATTTGATTTTTATTAGGTCTACTCATTAGATTCCTATCAAGTGAGATTTTTTCTTTTTACTTTGTAGCTTTCTCGTAGTCTATCTTTTCTTTGTGATTTTGTATGTAATTTGCTTCAAATGGACACTTCACTTAGACTTCTAAGATTGCAAGATATGGTTGAGTGGCTAGAACACCAAGAAATGCAAAATACCTCATTTAGAGACACCTATGAATCATATGAGCCTTCACCTAGGATAGATTCTTATGAACAACCTCCATGTTTAGGATCTCGTTTTAGTGAGGTTAATAGAAAAAGCGACCTAGTTTGCCAAGGAATTATGGATAGAGCCGTATCAATAAACCATAAGTTGGATGAAGCACTAGGTTTGTTATTATCACTACCTAAGGATATAGGTGATCGTGACACGTGGAATGATGAGGTAAGTAACATAAGCCCACAAAATACTCAACCATCATTTGAGGCACACACACCGCCCGTGACTTACCCGGAAGAAGTAGAAGAAACTTTAGGAATTCCGATGGAGGTAGAACCCTTGGACCAGGCACCACTTGAGGATATAGGTTTGAATACTTGTAGTGATAACCTTACTCATAGTTCTAGGGAATTTCCTATTGTTGATGAACCGGAACCTCAATCTTTACACACCTTTCCATCCTTAGATATATTTCTAGGAGACAAAAGAGGAACCGACCCACCCATCAACCAATATTATCCGGGTAGTTTTAGGATGAAGGAAGCCATTCACTCACCCCCTTCACCTCACGTGGCATATTCACACCCTAAGGGTGTGTATCGCTACTTTCACCCACACTTAATCCTAAGTGTAGGGAAAACCTCCCCTATTTCCGTTAAATAAGGGTAGAGTCAGGCTCGTGACTCGAACAAAAACAAGCGCTTCTTGGGAGGCAACCCATGTTTTGTGTGTTTTTATTTGTTTGTTTGTTTCTTTGTTTAATTTTATTTGTTTCCGTATGCATGTTTTATTTTTATTGTTTGTGGCTCATGTTTCAAAGTAAATTGTGAAAATGCTTTATTTTGTTTTTAACTTCGTCTTAATTGCATATAAAGGTATTTTACAAAAGATAAGTGTAAGGGAGATCCAAATTTGTTTATAAGAACGAAATTGAGCATGAACCACAACAATATTAAATGGACATGTGTATTAGTATTTGTTAGAGTCAAATGCTTGTATTGAGTCATAATGAAGTTTTGCAGGATTTTCCAGGAAGTAGGACCAAGTTTTTCCAGAAATTTTCTGGAAACTTAACACAAGAATTTCTGCAGGTCACTTCTGACGGCGTCATGAGTTTACTATTGACGGCGTCACGTGTAAAAATCTGGAAATTTTACCAGTTTTGTTTATACCGGAGTCTTAAAGTTTTTGTTAATTCTTTAGTTTTATAAACTCCAGGAAATCTGCAAACATTCATTCCACAAGCAGTATATCTTTAATTGTTTTGTTTCTATTCCTAAGTCTGGAATTACATCTAGTTGTGAGTTTTCTTTGTTCGGATTGATGCTTTGGGTTTTTGGGTTTGTTTTCTCAGGTTTTACAGGTTACGTCTGACAAGAAGATGATTTATATTCTGGAAAGGAAGCTTTGATTGTTCATTTTCTTGTAGGAAGATCTAACCTGGCCACCTTATTATCCATACCGAACGAATCAGGGGAGTATTTGATTTCATTTGTTTTACTTATTTCACTTTTACATTCTTTACTTGAACATTGGGGACAATGTTCATCCTAAGTGTAAGGGAAGGGTAAAATGATGATACCTTACAGATACACTTTCGCTTGAGTTTGTTTGTTTAGTAGTAGATGTGTAATAAAACTATGAGAAATACTTGTTAGTGCAATTTTAGCGCCAAATTTAAAAATTTTTATAACATTTAGGAGTGAAACTTTAGCCATAGCAAGCGTCTCACGGATAGGAGATTGTATGACTAGCACAAAACCGTATCATTCAGAAAAATTTTCCAGCCAAATATGTGAGGTTCGCCTTTAGATTTAATAGGAAAAGCATTTACTATTAGTGCTTATGAGTGTACCGGTAGCATTTAGATTCTAGAACTTGCATTAGTGATGCATCCCGAGACCGCTAGTGAGATTACATTCGTGTAGTAGGATTTACTACATGATAAGAGGCATTAGGATCACCCTTGTGTTAAACCCGTATTATAATTACTTGACCATTTAAGTCATACTACTTGACTAGTTAAGTCAACTAATTTTTCCCACACCTTAGCGTTGTACTCATTTTTAGTACACGAAACCCCTAGTACACTCCTCCGAGCCTATCTTTTCGTTTCTAACTTTGAGCATTTTACTTAAAGGAAGAATTTGTTACACCCCACTTAAATGTACACCCAAATCGCCTTAGCCTTCCGTGTATGCGCTCATCTTTAGTGCATTATTGTTATTTGTTAAACCCTAAGTTAACTTTCTAATTGATTACATGGTTGCTAAGTCGAGTCATATCCTTGTACATATTGTTTTGGGACGATTGGGACTCATGGGTAAGTACTTATTTTATGGAGTAATGGGGAAGAACATCATATATTACACCCATATGTGCGTTAATCTTAAAAGTGCTCCAAGTGTTTTGATTTTCTTAATTCGAGTCATTAGATTAGTTTAATGTAAAGTAGGTAAAAATTCAAGTGTAAGGGGAGTGTTCATTCCCTATTATGTATTATTTTGGATGGTAGGGTAAGAGTGCATGCAAAAAAAAAAAAAAAAAAAAAAAAAAAAAGGAAAAAGAGAAAAAACATACGGACTACCATCCCTTTTCATTCTATGTTCATTTTATGTTTTTGTTATTTTTCATTTAGTAGCTTAAGTCGAGTCTAGTCTTGGCTTAGCAACGCCATCTTGTACATGTAATTAACCAAGATTGTTAACTCGCCACCAGTAAAACTTCCTTTATCCAACAAAACCGTGTATTTCATATCCCTACACCTAACGTTACAACCCTTTAAAAGACCTCTTTGATAGTTTATCCTAGGTGCTTACGCCATGTGGTGGAGGTTTGATCCTTTCCCAAGCCTATGGTAATCTATATTGCTATGACAGGTAGTGAGAGATATCTTCCGTTTCCATATTGTAATTTATACTTTATTACACCCGAGAGATGTGAGTATCTAAACACTATTTGTGAGGTGCTAGTATATGACCTCCGTGCTTGTCTATTGGTCTTTAGTGGAACGATTATTTGTTGTAATTACTTTTATATTAGTGTTAAATGACCCCTAACTTGTATTTTGAGTAGAATAAAAGCGCATTTGCTTGAGGACAAGCAAATTTCAAGTGTAAGGGTATATGATGAGGCGAAAAATGATCCATTTTTAGGGGGTCATTTAAACCCGAATTCGAATTTATTTGATCAAATATTGCCCTAAATCGTTCCTTTTGTGATTTTAGGTACTTTGGGAGTGAAATCTGGAAAAGGAAGCAATTCGAACGTTTTTGGAGCATAAAAGTGAAGAAAACGCCAAAGACTTAATTTTCCATGCTGAGAACAGTACCTGACGGCGTCAAGAGCATTTTGGTGATGGCGTCAAGAGTAAAAGTGGTGACGGCCCAGAGAGAACTTGAAGGCGTCACCCAAGGCCGTCACGTGTTAACTTGTCAAAACTTGCGCGCGAAGTAACTGATATTGTTTTGGTCATAACTTTTGCATACGAACTCGGATTTAGGTGATTCAAAAGCCCACGCGAAGAGGACGAAGAGATCTACAATTTGGTGAAAAAATGGTCTTGACGGCGTCAAGAGTAATGGGCTGACGCCGTCAAGAAGGGCCGACAGAAAACATGCCTATAAATATAACATCATAACTTCACTTTTTGTAAGCCATAAACCCTAAGGTCGATTCCTGGGTTTAGGTAGGTGTTTTTCCTGCAACTTAGAGGGTTTCAATCACTCTATAAACATCATGTATTGGTTTGATGATTCTATCTTAATTATGTTTTCCATTATCATTGTTGTTTGCTCTTCTTTGATGATGATTTGCTAATTCACCTTGTGTCTACTTATGATTATGTGAAACTTGTATATAATTGATTAGATCTCATTGATTTCTTGTTGATGTTGTGTCTATCTCCATCAATTAAGGCGTGACAACTTCAATAGATCTAGTTGGTTTAGTTTATAATCCTTGTTTCCTATTGATTCTTGTTTTGATTGAATGATTTATATGTTAGGCTTAAGAAAACTGGCAGATCTCCAAATGGTAACATGCTTGAACGTCTTAGGAAACATGAACCTATTGCACTAAGGTCTTTATTGGTTGTATTTAATGCATGAGCCACTGTTTACAATCCCTATGGTTGTGCTGCGCATGGTATAGGAGGAGATAAGAGCTCATAGAATTGGGGAGTTATGTGCGATACCCCATGAATGGTATTAAGGAATACAACCCGTCAATTAAAACAAGGTTACAATTCAATAGGTAGGATTGGATAGCTAGCAAGGAGTAACATATCATGGGTAGACATACTTCACTTATCTTGTAGAACCCTAGTTTACTTTTCTTGTTTATTAGATTAATTAGTAGCTTTTGGGTTAGTTGATTAGCAACTAATTCCGCCCACTCTCCCAATACCCGAGATTTTTACTTGCTTTTCATAAAATATAAAAACATAAAAAGAATCATCCTTCACCTTTAGACCTAGTTAGATTAATTTCAATCCTAACGACACTATTCCTAGCTGAACGATCAATCCCCCGGTACTTGTCACTATACTATACTACAACGATCAGGTACACTGCCTGGTGGGGGTTGTAAGCTTCTCGAGATCCCTCGAGAGGTAAAGCCTGTTGCGATTCCCACGCATCAAGTTTTTGGCGCCGCTGCCGGGGAATAGTTATTGTTTAGGTTGAATTTGATTTTTATTAGGTCTACTCATTAGATTCCTATCAAGTGAGATTTTTTCTTTTTACTTTGTAGCTTTCTCGTAGTCTATCTTTTCTTTGTGATTTTGTATGTAATTTGCTTCAAATGGACACTTCACTTAGACTTCTAAGATTGCAAGATATGGTTGAGTGGCTAGAACACCAAGAAATGCAAAATACCTCATTTAGAGACACCTATGAATCATATGAGCCTTCACCTAGGATAGATTCTTATGAACAACCTCCATGTTTAGGATCTCGTTTTAGTGAGGTTAATAGAAAAAGCGACCTAGTTTGCCAAGGAATTATGGATAGAGCCGTATCAATAAACCATAAGTTGGATGAAGCACTAGGTTTGTTATTATCACTACCTAAGGATATAGGTGATCGTGACACGTGGAATGATGAGGTAAGTAACATAAGCCCACAAAATACTCAACCATCATTTGAGGCACACACACCGCCCGTGACTTACCCGGAAGAAGTAGAAGAAACTTTAGGAATTCCGATGGAGGTAGAACCCTTGGACCAGGCACCACTTGAGGATATAGGTTTGAATACTTGTAGTGATAACCTTACTCCTAGTTCTAGGGAATTTCCTATTGTTGATGAACCGGAACCTCAATCTTTACACACCTTTCCATCCTTAGATATATTTCTAGGAGACAAAAGAGGAACCGACCCACCCATCAACCAATATTATCCGGGTAGTTTTAGGATGAAGGAAGCCATTCACTCACCCCCTTCACCTCACGTGGCATATTCACACCCTAAGGGTGTGTATCGCTACTTTCACCCACACTTAATCCTAAGTGTAGGGAAAACCTCCCCTATTTCCGTTAAATAAGGGTAGAGTCAGGCTCGTGACTCGAACAAAAACAAGCGCTTCTTGGGAGGCAACCCATGTTTTGTGTGTTTTTATTTGTTTGTTTGTTTCTTTGTTTAATTTTATTTGTTTCCGTATGCATGTTTTATTTTTATTGTTTGTGGCTCATGTTTCAAAGTAAATTGTGAAAATGCTTTATTTTGTTTTTAACTTCGTCTTAATTGCATATAAAGGTATTTTACAAAAGATAAGTGTAAGGGAGATCCAAATTTGTTTATAAGAACGAAATTGAGCATGAACCACAACAATATTAAATGGACATGTGTATTAGTATTTGTTAGAGTCAAATGCTTGTATTGAGTCATAATGAAGTTTTGCAGGATTTTCCAGGAAGTAGGACCAAGTTTTTCCAGAAATTTTCCGGAAACTTAACACAAGAATTTCTGCAGGTCACTTCTGACGGCGTCATGAGTTTACTATTGACGGCGTCACGTGTAAAAATCTGGAAATTTTACCAGTTTTGTTTATACCGGAGTCTTAAAGTTTTTGTTAATTCTTTAGTTTTATAAACTCCAGGAAATCTGCAAACATTCATTCCACAAGCAGTATATCTTTAATTGTTTTGTTTCTATTTCTAAGTCTGGAATTACATCTAGTTGTGAGTTTTCTTTGTTCGGATTGATGCTTTGGGTTTTTGGGTTTGTTTTCTCAGGTTTTACAGGTTACGTATGACAAAAAGATGATTTATATTCTGGAAGGGAAGCTTTGATTGTTCATTTTCTTGTAGGAAGATCTAACCTGGCCACCTTATTATCCATACCGAATGAATCAGGGGAGTATTTGATTTCATTTGTTTTACTTATTTCACTTTTACATTCTTTACTTGAACATTGGGGACAATGTTCATCCTAAGTGTAAGGGGAGGGTAAAATGATGATACCTTACAGATACACTTTCGCTTGAGTTTTTTGTTTAGTAGTAGATGTGTAATAAAACTATGAGAAATACTTGTTAGTGCAATTTTAGCGCCAAATTTAAAAATTTTTATAACATTTAGGAGTGAAACTTTAGCCATAGCAAGCGTCTCACGGATAGGAGATTGTATGACTAGCACAAAACCGTATCATTCAGAAAAATTTTCCAGCCAAATATGTGAGGTTCGCCTTTAGATTTGATAGGAAAAGCATTTACTATTAGTGCTTATGAGTGTACCGGTAGCATTTAGATTCTAGAACTTGCATTAGTGATGAACCTATTGCACTAAGGTCTTTATTGGTTGTATTTAATGCATGAGCCACTGTTTACAATCCCTATGGTTGTGCTGGGCATGGTATAGGAGGAGATAAGAGCTCATAGAA
This sequence comes from Artemisia argyi, assembly GCA_030686995.1. Classification (NCBI taxonomy): domain Eukaryota; kingdom Viridiplantae; phylum Streptophyta; class Magnoliopsida; order Asterales; family Asteraceae; genus Artemisia; species Artemisia argyi. The sequence goes on from CM060687.1 coordinate 125,773,939, forward strand.
TTGGGGAGTTATGTGCAATACCCCATGAATGGTATTAAGGAATACAACCCGTCAATTAAAACAAGGTTACAATTCAATAGGTAGGATTGGATAGCTAGCAAGGAGTAACATATCATGGGTAGACATGCTTCACTTATCTTGTAGAACCCTAGTTTACTTTTCTTGTTTATTAGATTAATTAGTAGCTTTTGGGTTAGTTGATTAGCAACTAATTCCGCCCACTCTCCCAATACCCGAGATTTTTACTTGCTTTTCATAAAATATAAAAACATAAAAAGAATCATCCTTCACCTTTAGACCTAGTTAGATTAATTTCAATCCTAACGACACTATTCCTTGCTGAACGATCAATCCCCCGATACTTGTTACTATACTATACTACAACGATCAGGTACACTGCCTGGTGGGGGTTGTAAGCTTCTCGAGAGGTAAAGCCTGTTGCGATTCCCACGCATCACACCATAAGCTTCTCCATGAAGCATGCTGTTGCTTTATCTACATCGTGATTCCCGTGTCCATGCTTTTGAAGAAGTTTTCTGTCATGGCTAGATAAAAAAATTCAAATAATTAGATGCTTGCGAAAAACCAAATAAAAGGTTGTGCGTCATTCAATATATTTGCAGGCATATGGGCTTGTTTGAATTCGAAAAAGCTCGTATACCTATTTTTGTGGCTTATCAGCTTATCGAGTCAAGCTTATAAATTTATAATGTTAAAAGAAGACTTTATGAGATTTTCAATTTCAAAAAACCTTGTAAGCCCAAACAAATAATCTAATCGAGACACCCCTTAAATAGGACGTTACATATTTACGGTACTAACCTAAAGGATGACACAGTTTCAACTTCGGGTGTTTGGAATAGCTAATTCATCTGGTAAAAACTACTGGCAGCAATATCTTCAACTGCAAAACGTGACCGTGCTGTTAAAACATGAACTCCATAGTTGTTTCCAGCCTCCATACAACTTCATTTGAATAGCAACATATGAAAAACAATAATACGCCCGTGACGCTAAAATCAGATAATGTAGAAGCAGTACCGAAATCAGGCGTGGCTGCAGGTGTAGTTTGGGTTTAGTTGCCTTGCAAAGATATTGAGAATGTTAGTGGATCACATAGTTTTAAGAAACTACATAAACATGTAATCATATAATTAGAAAAACCCGGTAAGCCAAAAAAAGTAACGTCGTCAGCTTTGCTGGAAAGGAATAAAATTAAAAACCTTTTTCAATTACACCATTCTAAATTAAATAACACCAATTGAACCATACCCAAATGAATATACGCCTAAATTTCGAAGTACCCAATGCATAAAAATAAAAACACAAACGAACCCTAATCTTATTTAAAAAAAAAACATATTTTAACCGAATTAGAAAACAGTGCCATCTGAATTTCTTTTGAGCTCATCCACTGCACCTTCGCATAAGCAAACCACTGGCCTTCAGATTCGTTTGAACTGAAAAAAAAAATACGTGAAATCTTTTTAAAATAATAAACCTATTCAGGTTTGATTAGTTAAATTATAAAAGATGTTGTTTATACTTACCGAAATTTGGAGCAATAGTATATCCAAAAAACCTCAGGTGTGTCCAACTTTGCTTTTTACTTCTCTTCTTTATTCTTCCCTCTGATAACTGAAAATTTAAACCTGAATCAACAAAAACTATAAGGAATACGCGATATAATTGTAGCTAAATAAGTCGGTAACACTTATCATGAAATAAAAAGAAAGAAAATAAATTGAAAGGAGAGAGGGGTTACCAAAAATTTCTGGTGCTACCGATTTTGAATGTGTGTGTGGAAGGTTTGAGACCTGTAGTTTGAATGTTAAGGATGTATGTGGTAAAATGTGAGGCGGTGTGGTATAGTGGGTCGGGTTGCGGATTTTTAATAACTCAAAATGGGCTCACTAACCGGGCAAAAGAAAATTAGTATTTTAATAAAATCTGGGAATTTGTTCCAGCGAGAAATGATATATAGTAGAATACCTATGACCTTTTTTTATAAGCATATTGTGAGTTACTTACTATAACCACTTATGACCGTTTTAGGACCAGACTGTTAGCTCTATATTTACGTATAGATTGATTTAGTATTATCTCATCATTTATTATGATTGATTTAGTCTTATGAGCTGGTGATTGGTGGGCAAATTAGTTACCTTATACAACTCTTGTATATACGGATACATGGACGGAGACATTTACAAGTTAGAGGGGGGGGGGGGGGGGGGGGGGGTAGTGCCCTCTATGGTAAAACCAATAACCATAGATATGTAGTGTAAATTTTTATTATTAGTCGTCATTTTTTAATGTTGACCTCAACCCAAAATCAAATTTGCCCTCAACGGATTTCAAGCCCAACACAATTTATTTGCTCAAGTAGATAAAAATGGTGGGAAGATGACAATTGAATCGATGGGTTTATGGTTTTTTTTTTCTCTTTTAGCGATGGTGAAAGAGTAATATGAGGAAGATGATACTATTTTATTATTTAAGTGAGAAGTGAAAAGAAAATGAGTTTGCGATCATATGATTATATGGATAACACTTCATTTTTTATAATATTTAATTATGCAGTATAGAAATATACGATAGTTTTACTACCTACTACATACAACTTTGCAATCTACGGCCTATATTTTTATTTACTAACACATACTTTTATTTATTTATTTTTTAACAGAACAAATATTTTAATTTACTAACAATGGACTATAAACTTTGTTGATGCCACTATAATACTCTAGTTTGCAAGCTACGGAGTATTAAAATTAGGTTATCACATTAAATTTTTGTTTGTTTCTTTGTTTGATATTTGATATAATGATCACATAACTGTCAATGAAATAAATTACATAGTAAAAAACACTAAGCGCTCCAACATGGCTTGACACGTTACGAGTTATGCTAAAAATGACATGTCTCAACATGTTACTTAACGAATCAAAAAACTCTAAATACTCTAGTTAGAGATTCAATATCTTTAACCCAACCCAAATCATTATGGGGTATGCTAAAAAAACATATCTCAACATATTACTTTCGCCCCCATACTTGTATTTCCTGGCTCCGCCACTGTACGGATATATATATATATCCCCTCACATTGTATTAAAGGCAATTAATAACAAAAGCAATATTCTCTATTGTGTCTATCTTCGTTGTATTTACACATACCAATTAGGACAAGGGTTGAAGTTCGTGAGTTTAATACGTGTTAATCCACTGGTGCATATATGTAGGCTCAAGTGTTATTGTGCGTGGATTAAATTATTGGTGAGTCATTGAGATAAGAGAAAAGTCCAAAATATATTCATGTGGTTTGGTCTTTGCTCGCTTTATATCCTCGTGCTTTTTTTTCCACAAAATCATCCCTCTGTTAGTAAAGTTGGCACAAAACCATCCCTTCATTAGTAATATCAGTCAATGAGGACTAACGATGCAAATTGTTTTTTGTTATCTCCTAACAAGAGTTAAAATATTTGCATCGTTAGTCCTCTTTGAGTTAAAATATTTGCATCGTTAGTCCTCATTGACTATAGAGTTAAAATAGTTGCATCTTTAGTCATCATTAAGTTAAAATATTTGCATCGTTAGTCCTCATTGACTATTCTTACGTTTTTATCCTTTTCCGTCCATTTTTTTTTACGTTTTCGTCCGTTTTTTCTCATTTTTCATAGGGTTTTATCAATTTTTGTCCGTTTTTATACGTTTCAACCATTTTTCTCATGTTTTTATATGTTTCTTCCATTTTTCTCACGTTTTCATACGTTTTTAATCGTGTTCATACACTTTTATACGTTTTCGTCTATTATTCTACGTTTTCGTCCATTTTTCTTATGTTTTTATCCGTTTTCATCCATTATTATACATATAATATGTATGAAAACGGATAAAAATATATGTAAATGAATAAAAATGTATGAAAACTTGACATTTAGTAAAAATGTTTCTGTATCAATTTTAAATCACGATTTTGACCCATTTCTGCTCTAAATCATCAAAAGTGTAAAACACGAAAGTTGTCCGGAATGATGTTTTACGTCAAAAAACGCGAGATTTTAACCTGAAATAGCAAAACAATGATTGTTTACTACCAAAACTTAAGCGGTTTTTGACCAAATTCATAACTTATAAACTTATAAACTTTTGTAAATCTTATAAGTTATAATTTGTGTAAATCATCAAAATTATAAGATTTGCAAGAGTTTATAAGTTTATAAGTTATGAATTTGGTCGAAAACCGTTTATGTTTTGATAGTAAACAACAATTGTTTTGCAATTTCAGGTTAAAATCTCGCGAGTTTTGATGTAAAACATCATTCCGGACAACTTTCGTGTTTTACACTTTGATGATTCGAAGCAGAAAGGGGTCAAAATCGATACAGAAACATTTTTATCAAATGTTAGTTTTCATACGTTTTTATCCATATTCATATACTTTTATCCGTTTTCATACATAATATATATATATATATATATATATATATATATATATATATATATATATATATATATATATATATATATATATATATATGGGATTAGAGGGACTTTATTTTTAGAACCCTTTTAAGTGCGAGAACTGCGAGAACCCAATATTTACCATTGGATCTTTTGATGAATGGTTAAGATTGCGCCATGGCATTTTGGTAAATAAAGGGAAGTTTTTTTTGCTCGAAACATATATGTAAGGTTAGATTTGGTATTCAACTTTTATATTCTAATAACTGATGCATGAGCATTTGCTATAATTTCTCCCAAATCATAACTGTCCCACTCAAATCAAACTACGATCCGCCAATCTTATCTCAAAATAACATTTAAATATTGTTAAACCACCTACATACGAATAAAACTCCCAAATAATGAGCTTCATATATTTATAAATGTAATTGCATATCTGTTTTAGAGTTGCATATGTGTCTAACAGTTTTCTATGTATTGGTCTTAATAACCACACACTAGTAAAACAAATTAAAGTGAATTCGTATATGTTTTCCTAGTCGCATATGTGTTGGTATATTTTCATATATTTTTCATTCGTAATGTGCATATATGTTTTCTTTTTTCCTCAAACAATGGTCCGAACTACTCCAATGTACGACATACATGTTATTAGTTACTTTTATTTTTTTTAGTATGTGCATATATGTTTTGCTAATATAAAATGATGCTTACAAGGATTTTAGAATAAGTAAACATGTATGTTTTTATAATTGCATATATGTTTTTAGGTTTGCAAATATGTTCAGAAAACATACATGTATGTTTTTATAATTGCATATATGTTTTTAGGTTTGCATATATGTTCAGAAAACATGTGCATATATGTTTGCTTTTTTCCATCATACAGTGTTTCGATTTTAAATGTAGGATATATATGTTATAAGTTTTTTTGTTTTTGTTTTGGTACGTGCATATATGTTTAACAAAATGTAAACTTATTCTTAAGATGATGTATCTGACATTGTAGTGCATATTGGTTGTTATGTACAAGAGTACTACGTACTGAACCCATAGATTAAATTTATAAAATGAACCTGTTTTGAAAATTAAAAACAAACACAAACATAATATTATATGAAAACACATACTGAAAAGCTAGTTACAAATGTACCTAGGCAATGTTTGGCGCAAAGCTTTTTGGAGCTTTTTTGGGCAATGAGCGGTGAACAATGAGCTTGTTGATATAAATAAACGACTAAAAACGTTATTCATATCTTTCGATATCTCTATGTTTTGATAATCACAAAACGAAAACACATTAAATCAAAGATAATGACGTAAACAAGTATTTAGTAGTTAATAATCACTTGCACCATCTAATCACTTAAGGTATGAATAAACATAGTGATTAAAGCATTATAAGATCAAAGGAAAGTTTAATTAAGTATTACAAAGTTTACTTAATCATATAAACATATTATATATCTTTGAAAAACACTTTTGGTAATAAAGAAAAATGTTTTATTCATACTAAATATATGAATTCAAATTTTTAACCAAAATCAATTAGTTTTTCACCAAATAAACTTTCCCCACTAAAAGACAAAGAATCTGGCCGTTTCAGCTGGGCGGCCCCCTTAATTATAAAGGGTGGTCCCCTTAATTTTAAGGGGGCCGGCCATGGTTTAAGGGGACCGGCCACGCTCCTCTGTCAGATTCTGTTGCCTATAAATACCACCTTAAACCTGGATTTTTTCCTCACCTTTTTGCACTAAAACTTTCTGATCTAAACATTCCTCTCCATCCTCTAAAAATCCTTTGATCTTATATAATTTGATCTTTGTTTCAAAGTGATTCAAGCCTCAACACTCAAGTGCAAAGAGAAGAATACTTCTACTAGAAGTATTACAACTTAGTATCATCTTGCTATCTAAGTTGTTTGTTTAGTTCATATTGTATATCATTTATTTCTTTGTGAACATTGTGTATACATTGGTTAGATAGATTTAGATATTAGATCTAGATCCATTGAAGGTGTGAAGTAGTACTAGTAGTGAAGAAGCGGAGGTGGATAGGATTAGTGTTAGAAGATATAAGTCGTGATAGCATATTGAAGTGGAGATAGTTGTGAAGACAAAGAAGTTGAAGCTTTGAAGTTGAAGAGACCTTGAAGCCTAGAAGTTGTGAAGTAGTATACATATCTTGAAGTAGTGGATAGGACTTAGTAGTGAAGGTGTGAAGAAACAAGTGGTGTGAAGAAAAAGAGTTAGGAAGTATTAGGTTGTGAAGAAGCTAGGAGCAAAGTAGAAAGTTGTGAAGATATTTAAAGTGTAGAAGATTGGTGTGTAGAAGTTAGGTGTGAAGAAGTTGTGTTGAAGTTGTGATTGTGGTGTGATATCGTTGTGGTGTGCAAATTGGTGTGTAAGGTTTTCTCCGCCATAAAGGAGGTTTTTGAACTAGTGAAGAAAACTCTCGAGTAGGTGACTCGGGGAGTGGAGTAGGGCAAGGAAGGTGTCCTTGTAGCCGAACCACTATAAATCCTTTGTCTCTCGGTTTGATCTTTCCATCTCTCACTCTTTGATTTATAACTTACTTGCATATCATTCATAGTTACAATTGCTTGTGTGTTGTGCATATATTGATTTCACATAAAGATCAAACTAGGTTCCATTTAAAACATAAATTATACATTAGTAAGTTAAAGTATATACAATCATTAAAACACATATACATATAAATACAAACTTATATTTAAGTGAGATATATGAAATTATCATTTCTATTTAACACGTTAAATAAGAAGTATTTATGTAACATATGTGAATTAACTTGTATCTATACTTTAGCTTCAAAGGGTTTTTACAAACTACAATTTATTATTTGGAAGTAAACTTTTATTAAAACGAAAAAGACGCAAAACTATTCAACCCCCCCCCCCCCCTTCTAGTTTTCTACAATTGGTATCAAGAGCCACGTCTAGCAAGATTTCTAAAATAGATTGTATTTTAAACTTGCAACGATCAATGGAATTTGAAAAATATGTAGAAGGGAAATTTGCACAACAACCACCGTTATTTGAAAATGATCATTTTCTTGAATGGAAAAACAAATTTGAAAACTATGTGAAATCAATAGATCTTGATCTTTGGCATATCATTTCAATTGGTGATCTTAAATCAACCAAAATAGAATTTGAAAATCAATATAACAATCTTCAAACTAATATTGATAAAAACACTAAAGCCAAATTACTTATTTTCAAAACTCTACCAAAAGTTAAATATGAAAGATTATTTCGTTGTAAAACGGCAAATGATATTTGGAAATGTCTTTTAAAGATTCACCAAGAGAAATGTAAAACCAAAGATAATAAGCTTGATATTGCACAAGAAATAGTTAATCTAGAAAGTTTAGTTAATAAATATTTAGTTGATGTAAATACATGTACTACTAGTTCAAATGTGATCATTCAAAGTATATACAACGAAGAATACATGAGTCAAATACAAAGAAAGAGCGTGAATAAATCATGGTGCAACAAGTGCAAAGAAGACGATAATAATACGGCTTATGTGAATATTCAAACAAATGAGAACACAAGTATTGATGGCAAGAACTACATGTTTCTAGATCCAAGTGAAACTACAAACAAAACATGGAGCGACATGGAAAATGAAATTGATCACCGTATAGCATGTGAGGAATGTACAACTACAAATAAGGTACAATTCAAAACTGAACATTTTTGTTATGATCAATTTATATTAGAATTTTTAAAAATGGAAAAGAACTTCAAACATTTTTGCAACATTGATTCAAAAATTACTTTTAAAAATAAATTTTCAACATTCGCTGAAAACAACTATGAAAAAGAAATCATTTTAGAAGATAAAATGTCTAGACTTAAAAGTAATATTGAAATCGATCTTGCATGTAAAAAATGTCGAGATTACAAACATGAAATTAAAATGGAAAATGAAAAAGCAAAAACATTGGCAAAATTCGAAAATAGCTCTAAATCTTTAAAATATCTTCTCGACATACAAAAGTCATTCTATGATAAAACCGGGTTAGGATTTATCGTAAATGATCCTTCAATAAATACATTAAAACAAATAAAATTTGTTAAATCTAGTGAATAAATTTACAACTAATACTATTAACATTCATTACTTATTATTCTAGTCAAGAAAATCATTGTTTGTTAATTAAAACAAACTATTGATGAATTCTTGTACTTATCGGCGACATCCACATCATGTGCAAATTCAAATGCAATGGATGTTCTCATCTAACCAACTAGGACCCATGAGAATCTGGGTACCAAGCTGTTTATCATGTTTAGGTAATTAACGAATGAAGAATTCATTACGTGTTGATTTACTCATCTCGCTCTATTACCTTTGACGGATATTGGCCGCTATCACATTGTTTCACTTTCTGCAAATGTTTCGCCTATGACGTTGTTGCGGACTTGTTCTTGTATTGGCATTTTGTTCTTCACTATTGGAGTATTGGTATCATGGTGTGTCCGTTACTATCTCAAGATGAAGCCTCCTTAATTTCTTATTTCACCGTCATGCCCATTCTTTTTGAAAAGCTGGACCTGAGATAAGTTTTCTTTTCTAAAACTTGTCAATGTTATATTATACTTTAGAATGTTTTAATTAGTGTGTGAATAAAACTTAACTGATATGTTGCCATGCTTTTAGATTATTAACACTAATATATGCATACATGATATTAGCATTATTAATCTTCTTGTTGTTTAGTCTAGTATCACTCTTCTTAAATCTTCTATGATCTATAGTAGAACCCTTCCACTTAAGCTATTTGATTTTACTAAGTTGCTTCAATAGATGCATTATAATTGATATTTGTTTGCAACTTGATTTTATGATGTTCTTTGTATACATATATACATATGTCTACCTTGCTTCTTCCTGTCCCATTGCATTTAGATCATAAGTATCTATCATTTCACTTTAATATCTTTAGGTGTTATTAAAGATGACTATATGTGACAATGGGCTTAATTGATTCTCTTGAAAATGACATGCTTTCATTTCAAATCTTTCATTTGCAACTTCTTGATTATTATGATCAAAACATTATGTTTAAAATTTTTTTAGGTATTTTGTTACTTAACTAAAACTTCTTTATAACTATTATTTTAATTAAAAACAAGATTAAATTTTTTTTTTCGTTATTGTAATACACACTTGAAGTTGCTTCAAAACATTGTTGAATAAAACTAAAAACGTTTTGCTTAACACATATTTAACCTTCTCACATGTGTCATACACCTCTATTGGAAATGACATTCACAATTTAATCTAATCATTTCATGAGAATCATGACTTGCCCATAAGGAACTTGTTTGTAACAAGTCTTGAAGTCCATACAATCATATCCACCTATGTGTTACTTGTTAAGAATCATCAACATGGTTGCTCTAGGCTAAGTGTTATCATTTTCATATAGTTGCTTATTTAGCCTATTTACTTTATTGCCTCCTTAATTGCATATCTTAATTGTTAAATAAATAGATTACATGATTATTAGAAATTTGGTGTTTGTTTCTATTAATTCTATATCACTCTTTACATTCATGAATAGTATGCCCTATATTGCCTCAAAAAGTTAAACTTACTTGAATCCAAATCCAAAAACACAACCTTTTTGAAAATTTTCTGCCAAAAATCCATTTCTGGCATTCTGGGAATCACCAGATGGGCGGCCCCCTTAATTATATAAGGCGGCCCCTAATTAAGGGGACCGGCCATCTGATGGTCGGGGATACTGTTTCCTTTATCACTTTTTGACCCATTTCAGCCTATACTTCCCAAAATTCACAAACATATTTTGTCCCATACTATCCCTCAAAATTTACCTTCCTAAACCACATTTCTCATACACTATAAATACCCTCTCCCCATCATTAATGCCATCACACCCAAAAATGTCATCTCCCAACAACCAAAAACCTAAGATTTCAAGAACCGCAAGGATCTCCGTCAAACCCGTTTGGAGGAGGAAACTTGATTCTTGTCATAACTCAAGTGATGTTGTTCCAAGTCAACCAACTACTAAACCTCAAACCCACAACATTAATTCATCTCACAACCTATCATCCACTCATGCTCTCATTAATGCTTCTTCATTTGATGAACATGCTCAATCCCAAAACAACAATCCCAACCTCTCAATCAACACCTCACTTGTTGCTCATTCAACAAAAACACCATCATCTCATGAAGAACCTCTTCCACCCATATCATACTTTCATGATTACCCAAGCTCAATCATGTCTCCACCACCAAGAGTACCACCACCACATCCTATAACCTCACATGCCTCTCCCATGTTGCATGTTCAAACTTTCACTCAAGACAACTATCAAGCTCCACCACCATCACCTTCCTCCGAACACTTGAAGTTCGTTGAGGAGCTAAAAGAGGCACATGAGCTTAGTGCTCTTTTAGCATTACATCTTGCTCAACGCAATTTGGATCAACCACAATCAAGCTCACCATCATCACCACATAACAAAAACCAAATTGAGAAGCATGTTAACAATTGCCCTTGTTGCATCTTCCTTCAACAACAAACCATTGCATTGAATGAGCACTTTACTTGGATTGAGTATCTTCTTACTAGATCTCAACAAACACCATCACTTGAACAACATCAAAACCCTCAATCAACAAACCCATCTTCAATTTCACCACCTACAAGCTCCACATCTCCAAACCCAACAACATCCATGCAACCAAATGATTACCTCCACTAAACCATTAAGCATTTTACATGCTTATGTTTTTCATTTTCAAATAAATCTCTTCAACCATTTTGGGATTCAAGAAAGTTTGGTGACACTTCTTGTAGGCACATTAGGACATTCTACTTAGCTTAGAATTTAATCTTTGTAGCCTATGTAACAATGATTATGGATTGACATAATCATTTTCTTTTAATGAACAATTTAATATATGTTTCTAATTCTCTTTTGCCATGCTCATTATTAGTTAGTACTATGCCATATGTGCTTGCTTGTGCCATACTTGTGCTTCTAATATTTTTCTTGCAAGAACCCCATTTCTCGAACCCTTGGTGCTCTCAAACGAGGGGGAGCATACATCAAGGGGGAGTTTTTACTTTATTGGCTTAAACCTTTTTGATTCTACAAAAAGGGGGAGAAGTGAATGTAAACTCACCTAATACTTGTCTAAAAATTAATTTTTAGATTTAATGAGTTTAGGTTTTGTAATCATCAAAAAGGGGGAGATTGTTGATATAAATAAACGACTAAAAACGTTATTCATATCTTTCGATATCTCTATGTTTTGATAATCACAAAACGAAAAAACATTAAATCAAAGATAATGACGTAAACAAGTATTTAGTAGTTAATAATCACTTGCACCATCTAATCACTTAAGGTATGAATAAACATAGTGATTAAAGCATTATAAGATCAAAGGAAAGTTTAATTAAGTATTACAAAGTTTACTTAATCATCTAAACATATTATATATTTTTGAAAAACACTTTTGGTAATAAAGAAAAATGTTTTATTCATACTAAATATATGAATTCAAATTTTTAACCAAAATCAGTTAGTTTTTCACCAAATAAACTTTCCCCACTAAAAGACAAAGAATCTGGCCGTTTCAGCTGGGCGGCCCCCTTAATTATAAAGGGCGGTCCCCTTAATTTTAAGGGGGCCGGCCATGGTTTAAGGGGACCGGCCACGCTCCTCTGTCAGATTCTGTTGCCTATAAATACCACCTTAAACCTGGATTTTTTCCTCACCTTTTTGCACTAAAACTTTCTGATCTAAACATTCCTCTCCATCCTCTAAAAATCCTTTGAACTTATATACTTTGATCTTTGTTTCAAAGTGATTCAAGCCTCAACACTCAAGTGCAAATAGAAGAATACTTCTACTAGAAGTATTACAACTTAGTATCATCTTGCTATCTAAGTTGTTTGTTTAGTTCATATTGTATATCATTTATTTCTTTGTGAACATTGTGTATACATTGGTTAGATAGATTTAGATATTAGATCTAGATCCATTGAAGGTGTGAAGTAGTACTAGTAGTGAAGAAGCGGAGGTGGATAGGATTAGTGTTAGAAGATATAAGTCGTGATAGCATATTGAAGTGGAGATAGTTGTGAAGACAAAGAAGTTGAAGCTTTGAAGTTGAAGAGACCTTGAAGCCTAGAAGTTGTGAAGTAGTATATATATCTTGAAGTAGTGGATAGGACTTAGTAGTGAAGGTGTGAAGAAACAAGTGGTGTGAAGAAAAAGAGTTAGGAAGTATTAAGTTGTGAAGAAGCTAGGAGCAAAGTAGAAAGTTGTGAAGATATTTAAAGTGTAGAAGATTGGTGTGTAGAAGTTAGGTGTGAAGAAGATTGGTGTGAAGAAGTTGTGTTGAAGTTGTGATTGTGGTGTGATATCGTTGTGGTGTGCAAATTGGTGTGTAAGGTTTTCTCCGCCATAAAGGAGGTTTTTGAACTAGTGAAGAAAACTCTCGAGTAGGTGACTCGGGGAGTGGAGTAGGGCAAGGAAGGTGTCCTTGTAGCCGAACCACTATAAATCCTTTGTCTCTCGGTTTGATCTTTCCATCTCTCACTCTTTGATTTATAACTTACTTGCATATCATTCATAGTTACAATTGCTTGTGTGTTGTGCATATATTGATTTCACATAAAGATCAAACTAGGTTCTATTTAAAACATAAATTACACATTAGTAAGTTAAAGTATATACAATCATTAAAACACATATATATATATAAATACAAACTTATATTTAAGTGAGATATATGAAATTATAATTTCTATTTAACACGTTAAATAAGAAGTATTTATGTAACATATGTGAATTAACTTGTATCTATACTTTAGCTTCAAAGGGTTTTTACAAACTACCATTTATTATTTGGAAGTAAACTTTTATTAAAACGAAAAAGACGCAAAACTATTCAACCCCCCCTTCTAGTTTTCTACAGAGCTTTTTGATTTATAGTGTTCGTTTGGCATGAGAGCTGTGGAATTTGCTATTTTTTAGGAAAGTTCATTTTCCCAATGCTTCTTTATGAAGCTGTGAGATTTTTTGGCTACTGCTCACAGCTCATTGCTACTGCTCACTGCTACTGCCCACAGCTACTTTTGCCAAACATAGCAACCCACTATAAATTAAACAATGATAACATAGTAAATAAATGACTAACAAATACTAATGTAAAGTAATTGTCTTTGAGTTTCCAAAAAAAAAAGAGAGAGAGAGAAATTGTTCTCATCTTACTCGTCGTCGGCATCTATATCAGATTCGGCATCTTGGTCCTCTTCACCAAGTTCCTCATCTTCATCAACTTCTTCATAATCCTCATCTTCCTCGTATAATTCCTTTGCCCTTTTTCCTTTGTACATGCATATTGGTTAACTATTAAACATTCAACCGTGGGTACAAAAAACATGCATGCACATAAACCTTAATTCAGTTTCACATTTTAAAAACAAAAATAAAAAGCCTAATTCATTTTACTGGTTCATAAACCTAAATTCAAATTATTGTTTCATAAACATGGATTCAGTTTAACATTGTAAACTAAACATAAATAAGAAAACCAACATATATGCACAAAAAAGAGAGGCCAAACTTGTACTAAGCATGCTTCATTCATATGTTTGGATTAACTGGTTCATAAACCCTAGTTGCCATATTTTATCTTATGAAACAGTATCTGCATGCAAACAACTTATCAAACACACAATCAGTTAAGTGGTTCAGAAGAAGTAATTGTGTTTCAGTTTCATAATAACTTACAACCTACCATTGTTCTCTCTTGATCATCATGCGCAACATCCATATCATGTTCATGTTCAGATAAAACGATAGTTTGATTATTCTGGTCTTGCTCAACGTTGGTATCGATCTAAATATGCGATGATGTCTGTATCGTCTTCTACAATGAGAACCATTTTTTCTCTTCAAAACCAGTAAAAATATTGTATGTTTAATTGGACCATTTATGGTGAAATCGGGTTTGATTTTTAATTAAAGAGATAAAAGAAGATATGTAGAATATAACTATAAAAAGGAAAACCGTATCTTACCTTGTTTATAGGCAAATTTGAATAATCAGAGTTAATGTGAAATATGTTAAATTCCATTAGTGCCCTTCCGAAATTACATATATTAATTAAATAAAAAATAATTTACTAAATTCTGATTGGTGAAAGGGGGTTCTCGCAGTTCTCGCACTTAACAGGGTTCTGAAAATAAAGTTACACTATATATATATATATATATATATATATATATATATATATATATATATATATATATATATATATATATATATATATATATATATTATGTATAAGAATTAAATGGATAAAAACATAAGAAAAACGGACGAAAATGTAGAATAATAGACGAAAACGAATAAAAGTGTATGAACACGGTTAAAAATGTATGAAAACGTGAGAAAAATGGAAGAAACAGATAAAAACATGAGAAAAATGGATGAAAACGTATAAAAACGGATAAAACCCTATGAAAAATAAGAAAAACGGACGAAAACGTAAAAAAAAACGGACGAAAAAGGATAAAAACGTAAGAATAGTCAATGAGGACTAACGATGCAAATATTTTAACTTAATGATGACTAACGATGCAAATATTTTAACTTTATAGCCAATGAGGACTAATGATGCAAATACTTTTACTCAATAAGGACTGGCGATGCAAATATTTTAACTCTTATTAGGATGTAACGGAAAGTAATTTGCATCGTTAGTCTTCTTTGACTGGTATTACTAACGGAGGGATGATTTTGTGCCAACTTTAATAATGAATGGATGATTTTGTACTAAAAAAAAGCACGAGGATGTAAAGTGAGCAAAGGCCAAACCACTGGGATGTATTTTAGACTTTTCTCTTGAGATAATTTAAAACTAGGGTAAATTGCAAAAATGGTCACTAAAGTATCACGAAATTGCAAAAATGGGACCGAGTCATAAAAGCGTGCAAAATTGCCATTAACGTTTCGTAAAAGTGCAAAATAGTCACCGAGAGTGTTTTTCCGTTAGTTTCCTCGTTAATTGCCATGTCACTGAGGGTATTATAGTCATTTCGTTGCTTTAAGGATTAAAATGTCCACGTGTTATATCACTATTATTTTATGGACTAAATTTGCAAAGTAATTTTTATCTTTTATTTCACACCACCACCACCACCACCAGTCTCTACCACCACACAACCAACACCACCACCCTCCACCGCCACTACCACCACCACACAACCAACACCACCACCACCACACAACCAACACCACCACCACCCTCTACCACCACAACCACCCTTTACCCTTCATCTTCATCTTCTTCGGTGACCAAACCCAGATTCCGATCATTTTTTTTATATATCTTTTTCCAACCATACAACCAATAATTTTCAGAAATTATTACTGTTATTGACTTATATTGGTGGTTTGGGTTGTTTTGCTCGGCTAGGTGATTTGGTTTTGGTGGGTTTTACAAATAATTAGTGAGTTTTTCATTGGTTTTGTTGGTGGTTTCATCCCTTCATTTTTGTAAAACGAAAAACCAAGAACAATAGCAATATAACCCACCCGAGATCAATAACCCACCTGAAATCACCAACAAAAATGAAAAATGGAAAACGAAAACGAAATCAATAAAACCCACAACAGACCCTTATAAAGGATCTTGAAGCCGATATTACCAAGAACAATAGCAAGAAGTTAGAGGAGTTTGATTCGTACTTCATGTTGTAGTAGGAAGAAACAACAAGGATATTGTAAGAGTTAAGTGTGTGTGGTTCCAAATTACACATAGTTTGGTTTGGGAAAAGATGTGTGAAAGTGGCAGTTTTGGGTATAAAGAAAAGAAGGTGGCTGTGCTATTTTCTTAAGAGAAAAAAAAATTAGGTTTGACTGCACAAAGTGATGAGTTAAATTAGGGTGATATGTTTTTAGAGTTATCTTGTTTAGACTTGGGCCGGTAATTTCGCATGGCCGAAATTTTAAATGAATTGTGTTGGACTGGTGAGTTTCATTTGGGCTTTTAATCCGAAAATTTATAAAGTTTTTAGTAGTTGGGTTTAGAAGTGCAAATAAATCGGTTAAAACCGGTTTTCGGTTTTTAGAAAACCGGTTATAAAAAAAACCGGTTTTTCTAATAACCGGTTTCGGTTTTTTTTTGGTTTTTTCGAAATCGGTTTTTTTCGGTTATAAATGTTCGAAATCGGTTTTTTACCGGATTTTTTATCGGTTATTTACTGGGTTGATTTTTTCGAAATTTTACTAAAAACTTCGACATTTATTTAATAAACTTGTTAATTATCAAACATTTAATTAAACAATACACCGGGAACATACTAAACAAATACAATCATAACTCTTTATTTGCACCGGAAACATACTTAAAAAATACAAATCATAACTTTTATTTAAACAATACAATTATACAACTAAAAATATATTTTTGTCAAAATATTGATTTCGGACAATTTATGCAAGTTTATATTCGTTATTGTTAGAAAAATTATTTCGTGAACAATGGCACAAGTTTCGTAATTTTTCGAATTCGTTTGGTACGTCGAATGAGCCCTAGACCGTTTTAACGGAAAGTATTGCTATTTGTCCCTTTTAATCCCTCCCTTAAACTTTTATTTTTAACCCTACACTTTTTTTGGACCAACTTTAACCCCTCCTCCAGATAAATACTTTTTTTTTTTTTTTTTTTTTTCTAATTTTTTTGTTTTTTTTTTTTTTTTTCACAAATAAAAACACACACTCAAATTCTCTCTCTCTCTTACCCTTCACCACCATCCAGCAACCTCAAATCCGGCCACCACCATCCGACCAAATTCTGGTCACCGCGATTTCACTCGTACCACCCACCTTCACCACCATCCAGCGACATCAAATCCGGCCACCGCCATCCGACCAAATTCTGGTCACCGCGATTTCACTCGTACCACCCACGCTATATATATATATATATATATATATATATATATATATATATATATATATATATATATATATATATATATCCGGTTAAAACCGGAATTAAACCGACCGGCGCTTAAAACCTAAAACCGGTCTAACCGGTTCGGATAAAAAAAAATTAAAACCGGTTCTTGTTTTTTATACCGGTTAAAAAAAAACCAGTTGGGGCTTGCACCTCTAGTTGGGTTGAAAAGTTTGTGTTTAGCAGTATATTTATACTTCTATTGACATCTATATTTATATCCATACTACATTATAAAAGATTTAAAACTTTTTATAAGAGAAAGTATTAATATTTTAAAACAAAAAATATTACTGTAAAAGAAAATTAGAAAATTAATGTAAAATTTGAAAATGTAAGTAGCATTTAAATCATATAGTAACCCTTTCCAATAATTATATATTTGAATAAAATTGTTTATAATAAAAACTCACTAAACTTAATCACCAATTTAATGTTAAAATTTGAAAAATAAAGTATTTACTCGCCATAAATATAATCATTGGGTACCCACCTACACATTGCGCGAGTACCCTTCTAGTTTACTATCAAGTATCAACTATTATTATCACTTGTAAAGTAACCCGCTTTAAACTTGTGGATTAAATGCATATAATGATCTGAGTAGGTGGTCGGTGGACATTCGATGTGCATCTTAGGAAAAAAAAAAAGAAAAGAAAAGAAAGAAAGAAAAAGAAGAAGTGGATTTGTCTTCTTTATAATCCTTTGTACGCACAGACCCATCAATGGCAGCACAACATCACAAATAAATAAATAAAAATAAAAGACCAAACACACCTAATATTAAGAAAACACAATTGATAAAATAGGCTTTTCATTGAAAGCATTGTTAGCTAACACAATCATATGTTCTAATTCATTCGTGACCTTTTTTTTTTTTTTTTTTTTTTTTTTTTTTTTTTTTTTTTTGCATAGATTTGAAGTTGCTGCAAGTGCATTTTCTATCCTAAAGAAGATATAGACCACCGGAGATTTCGCTGAGTACTTTTTGAGTGTCGTTTGTTTTTTTAGAGCTTTTACCTCTTCATCTACAAATCATGTCTGCAGAAGAAGAGGAGCACATAATCTCTTCATTTACAAGAAGAAGACCGTTTGTTTTTATGTTATTGAAGTACTTCTTTATTTATTTCTTTTTTCACTAGTATTTTTTGTGTTATTGAAGTACCTTTTTTCCTTTCCTTTTTGTTTTCATTAGATTTTTTACGTTTTCGTCACTTTTTTACGTTTTGGTACGTTTTTATGTTTTTTACATTTTCGACCGTTATTTAACGTTTTTGTCTGTTTTTTATGACTTCGTATATCTTTTTACGTTTTTGTCTGTTTTTTTACGTTCTCTTCCGTTTTTTACGCTTTTGTCTGTTTTTACGTTTTCGTCTGTTTGTTTACGTTTCCGTCTTATTTTCTTTATTTATTTATTTAATTATTTATTTATTTTTTCATCCGTTTTTTTACGTTTTCCTATGTTTTTTTTACGTTTTCGTCCATTTTTTACGTTTTGGTACAATTTTGACGTTTTCGACCGTTTTTATGTTTTCCTTTTATAAGTTTTCGCCTATTTTTTTAACATTTTCGTTTGTTTTTTTACGTTTTCGACCGCTTTTTTACGTTTTCGTCCGTTTTTATACATTTTCGTCTATTTTTTTTTACGTATTCATCCATTTTGTTTTTTGTGTTTTTTACGTTTTCGACATTTTTTATGTTTATGTCAGTTTTTTTAGGTTTTTATCCGTTTTTTTACGTTTTCGTCTGTTCTTTACGTTTTGAACTTTTTTACATTTTCGTTCATTTTTTTACGTTTTCGTCTGTTTTTCTGTTTTTTTCTTTACGTTTTTTTACGTTTACGTAAGAAAATGGACTAAAACGAATGAAAACAAAGACGAAAACATAAAAAATGGATCAAAACGCAAAAAAAGGCGAAAATGTTAAAAAAAAGACGAAAACGTAAAAAAGCAGGCAAAAACGTAAAAAAACGGTCGAATACGTAAAAAAACAGACGAAAACGTAAAAAAAGGATAAAAGTATAAAATAACGGACGGAAACGTAAAAAAGAAATTGTTGAAACCTTAAAAGGGGGCAAGAACGTAAAAAAATGGTTGATTACGTAAAAAACTGTCGAGAACGTAAAAAAATAGGCAAACGAAAAAAAAAACGGTCAAAAACGTAAAAAAACGGGCGAAAACATAAATAAACGGGTTAAAACATAAAAAATGAACCTAAACGGGCGAAAACGTTAAAAAATGGCGCAAACTTAAAAAAACGGGCGAAAACAAAAAAATGGGCGAAAACGTAAAAAAACGGGAGAAAACGTAAAAAAAGGGCGAAAACGTAAAAAAACAGGCGAAAACGTAAAAAATGGACGAAAACATAAAAATACTGTCGAAAACGTAAAAAAATGTCGAAAACGTAAAAATACGGTCGAAAACGTAAAAAACGGTCGAAAACGTGAAAAAACAGACGAAAACGTAAAAAAAGAGATGAAAACATATAAAAACGGATTTTGAGAAAGAGATGTAAGGTTTGTGAAAGAGAGAAAAGTTCTTTTGCGAACTAGTTTTTTGCTACAAACTGAGGGACAAATATCCACCATCCATCTAATTTGATATAAAGGTGGGGATTAACCTAAGATTTAATATGCAACCTAAGTCCATGTTTTTTTTCCTTGTCTTTTTGTCTTTTTTATTTACTTATTTTTATTTATTTATTTATTTATTTTAATTTATATTTAAGTTTTTATTCCCTTTTATTCTATTAACAGTTTTTTTTTTTCTTTTTTTCCTTTTAGTTTTTTTTTCTTTCTTTCTTTTTTACTTTTACGCTTTGTTTCTTCTTTCTATTTACACTTTTTTTTTTCTTTTTTTAATAAATATTTTTTTAATTAATTTTTTTTCTTTTTAATTAAAAAATTCACGTGTATTTTTTTTTTAAATTCACGTTTTTTTTTTAAATTTCTTACGTTTTCGTCCGTTTTCTTCCATTTTTGTCCGTTTTCATACGTTTATACACGTTTTTGTCCGTTTTCATATGTTTTTGTCTGTTTTTTGAGTTTCCGTTCATTTTTAGACGTTTTCATCCGCTTTATACATTGTTGTTCGTTTTCATACGTTTTTGTCCGTTTTCGACAGTTTTTATACGTTTTCAGACATTATTGTCCGTTTTCGTCCATTTTTTTTACGTTTTCGTCTGTTTTTAGACGTTTTTGTCTGCTTCGTCCGTGTTCTTACGTTTTCATACGTTTTTGTCCGTTTTCATCCATTTTCATACATTTTTGTTTGTTTTCAGACGTTTTCGTGTCTTCATACGTTTCGGCAGCTTTTATACGTTTTCAGATGTTTTTGTTCGTTATCATATGTTTTCGTCCGTTTTCATACGTTTTCATCCATTCTTTTACGTTTTCGTCTGTTTTTACATGTTTTCATCTGTTTTCATAAGTTTTCTTCCGTTTCCATACGTTTTCGTCCGTTTTCATATATTTTTGTCTGTTTTCAGACGTTTTTGTTCGTTTTCATATGTTTTCGTCCATTTTCATACGTTTTCATCCATTTTTTACGTTTTCGTCTGTATTTATATGTTTTTGTTTGTTTTCATACATTTATATACGTTTTCATCCGTTTTCATACGTTTTTGTCCGTTTTCATCTGTTTTCTTTCGTTTTCGTCCATTTTTCATTTTTTTTGTCCGTTTTCAGACGTATTTTCAGTTTTTCACGCTTTCATACGTATTCATTTGTTTTCGTCCATTTTCATACGTTTCTAAATTTCACAATTGATATTATTAATATAACAAGTGATATTTAGAATATCACTTGTGGTATTAAGAATATCAATTGTGATATTCAGAAACGTATGAAAATGAATGAAAATGTACAAAATGTATGAATACGGACAAAACCGTTAGAAAGTGAAAGAAACGTGAATTAAAAAAATATGAAATCACTTGTGATATTTTGAATATCACTTGTGATATTCAAAATATCACTTGTGATTTTCATATTACAAAATATTTGTTGAAAATCACTTGTGATATTCAGAAAATCACTTGCGATATTCAGAATATCACTTGCGACATTCTGAATATCAATTGCGATATTCTGAATATCACAAGCGATATTCTGAATATCACAGGTGATATTTTAAATATCACAGAATATCACTTGTGTTATTCAGAAATGTATGAAAACGTCTAAAAACATTTAAAAACAAACAAAAATAAATGAAAACGGAGGAAAATGTATGAAAACGGATAAAAACATAAGAAAACAGACAAAAACGAATGAAAACAGACGAAAACAGATGAAACCGTATAAAAACATTTTTGTCCGTTTTTATGTATTTTTGTCCGTTTTCAGACGTTTTCGTCTGTTTTCATACTTTTCAGCAGTTTTTATACGTTTTCGTCCGTTTTCATCAAATTTTCATACGTTTTCGTCCCTTTCCAGGCGTGTTTTTACGCTTTCATACACATTCGTTCATTTTCATACGTTTCTGAATATCACAATTGATATTCTTAATATCACAAGTGATTTTCTGTGATATTCAAAATATCACTTGTGATATTAATAATATCAATTGTGATATTCAGAAACGTATGAAAACGAAAGAAAATGTATGAAAACAAACAAAAACAGACGAAAACATAAGAAAGTGAAAAAAACGTGAATTAAAAAAATGTGAAAATCACTTATAATATTCTGAATATCACTTGTAATTTTCTGAATATCACTTTTGATATTCAGAATATCACTTGTGATTTTCATGTTACAAAACATTAGTTGAAAATCACTTGTGATATTCATAATATCACTTGTGATATTCAGAGTATCACTTGTGATTTTCTGAATATCACTTGTGATTTTCTGAGTATCACTTGTGATATTCTGAATATCACAAGTGATTTTCAACTAATGATTTGTAACATGAAAATCACAAGTGATAATCTGAATATCACAAGTGATATTCGAAAAATTACAAGTGATATTCATGTTACAAAACGTTAGTTGAAAATCACTTGTGATTTTCATGTTACAAAATATTAGTTGAAAATCACTTGTGATATCCAGAATATCACTTGTGACATTCTGAATATCACAAGTGATTTTCATGTTACAAAATATTAGTTGAAAATCACCTGTGATATTTTGACTATCAAAGAATAATACTTTTGATATTCAGAAGCGTATGAAAAGGTCTGAAAGTGGCCGAAAACATTTTAAAATGGACGAAAACGTATGAAAATGGACGAAAACGTAAGAAAACAGACGAATATGTACGAAAACGTTTGAAAACGGACAAAGATGTCTAAAAATGGACGAAAACATCTAAAAACGTATGAAAACGGATGAAAACATATGCAAACGGACGAAAACGTATGAAAACGGACAAAAACGTATAAAAATGGACGGAAACTGATTCGTGTCAATTATAGTATATTTATATTCCGAGGAAATACTTGTGAAAGTAATTCCCGGGTCGTTCTCCCAACGAAGGCTCGAATGGAAAATCCGAATTATCGATTTGGGAATCGTGTAGTGTAAGTGAATAGTGAAAGAGTGATAGAGTGAAAATAGCAATCAAGGTATTCAATTATTCACAAACAATGATAAAGCATGCAAAGATTACAAGCTAATTATGCACCGAAATGAAAAACGTAAAAACGGAAACGCAACCGTAAAATTTAAAACGTAACGTATGACGAAAAATGATCCTACGAACTTGAAAATATTTTCTAAAAATTTAAAACTAATAAAAAGAATTTTAAGAAAAAGAAAAATATTTTTTTGAGTTTTTATTTATTTTCTAGAATTAATTCTTTATTTTTGGAATTAAAAATGAATTAAAAATAAGGAAAAATAACTTGGAAAAATGAAAATTAAATTCTAAAAATTCTAAAATATTATAAAAGAAATTCTAAAATTATTTTTGTATTTTTCAGAGCTTTTCCTGATTTTTTATTGATTTTTGCTATTTAAAACTATTTAATAATTGAATAAAAATCAAAATAAAATAAGAAAAATAGTAAAAAGGGTTGGAAAAATCTGGAAAAATTCCAGAAATTCTAAAATAATAAAAAGAACTTAAAATAAAATTTTGAAGTAAAAATTAAAAGTGAAACTGCTTATTCAATGAAAACTGCTTATCACAAGTGCTTATTAATAAGCACTTGTGATAAAAACTTATGAAACTGAAAACTTAGGCTAAAATTGAAACAAAGAACTCAATTGTGACAGAAAATGATCAATTCAAGCTCAAATGCACCACAGAATGCACAAATAATAGCAATAAGCTAAAAATAAGCTCACAGATTATTAAGCAGAACAAGCAATTGTAAAAGCTGAGATTAGTAGAGCAATTCACAATACAGATTCTACTCTAATTAAACTCAGAACAACTTAATAAACTCAGGATTAGCAACTAATAAGAACTCAGCAGTCCAATATATTCAATCAGTCAAAACTGTCTCAACTTAGCAATTCACAAGCAGATTTAAAAGCTGAAATGACTACCAAATTGAAAAGTTTTAAATGATACTTGAAAATCACCTGAGACACAACTATATTTCACTTTCAAATTATGATTTGAATCACAATTAAAAACTATGCAACATCTTGAAATACTGACAAATTCAGGTTATAAAAGTTCTATTTGACTCTTTGATTACAAACCTATTTTGTCTGAAATGAAATGATCTAATATTTTTTATACCAAATCTGAGTACACTGATCTATTATAACTAGAAAGTGAAGTCCAGACTCTAAATTTACAACAACTTTACACAACAAGCAGGTGAGCCAAACACTATCTAACTACTGATCTAACACAATGAAACAGTAACTCAGATTAAAAACTCATAAAATTCAGATCTACATAACTCTACGCCACAATTACTCAGTTACTATTAAGATGACAGATGTGCAGCAATCTATATAATGAGCTATAAACTACACAAAGCTGAGATCTAGTAGTGCACAGAACTCAAATGAGTAATTTTAATCAACTAATTCCAGCTATCACTAAGATTCACAGTTATGATAAAAACACAGATCTAAACAAAAACAAACTCTCAATACAGAAACAATAACACAGATCCACAAGCAAATACAGACATCAAATCACACACACTCTAATCTCTACTAAATCTTCTTCTAGATTAGTAACAATACCAATAAAACAGATAAACTCAAATCAAGTACTAATTATCACAAGTTTAATAGAAACTAAGGATCAGAAACAACACTTACAAAGTTAGAACCACCTCAGCTAGAACAGAGGTGGATCACTTTGCTAGCCTATCTTTAAGATAGGCTGAGTTCTCTCTTGTCTGTCTCAGCTTATCCACACCTCAGCAACTCAGAATCAAACAAACTTGCATACTCTAATCTATTCTTTACTTGATAAACAAAATAGGTATACAAAGAGTACTATTGAAAATTGATTTAATTGAATTAAAACTAAACAGCTTATTTGAGAATTTATAAGAAACAAATGGAAAACTTGTTTTTGTTTTTTTTTAATTTTCTTATTTTTATCTTTTCTTATTTTTCTGTAAATGATTTATAAAAAGTAAGTTGGGAATATTGATTTAAGCTAAATTTTACTTGAATATAAGCTGAATAAGAAGAGATTAAAACAGAATAAGCAACAATAAAATGAATATTAAGCTGAGATTTAAAAGAAATTAGAACTTTTATTCAAACTTAAAAGAAATATTACATTCACTAAACTATATTACAATGACTAAATAAATTTTTGCAGAGTAACATTATGCTAAAAACCTACACCCTCATGAACTGAAAATAAAGACCTATTTATAGGAGGAGTGAAGGAGTTGGGGTGATTATGCCAGGTTGGCAATCCGCGACTAATTGTGCTTCTTCAGTCCTTCTCTCAGCCCTTTGATTAGAGTGTGCTTCTTTGATCTAATAATAGCCTTTGGATGAAAATTTGAGACGTGGCTTGACCAGTGATATTGCTCCATCTGTCCCCATTCGTGTGTTGATTCTCTGTCCTTGTCAGAGTTTCTAGAAGCCAAATCCAATGATTGGTATTACGTGGTGCATCCAATCACAAGCCACCATGTGTCCATGAGACTCTCTAGTAAACTATGCCATGTACTGTGCACGTGAGAGTGCTTCTGGAGCCTTAATGATGGGTTAATTCGAATGGGAATGAGGTGGTTCGAATCAATTTAATCATTTGTGCAATTAGGGTTCATGTGTAGTTTTGGGTTTCTGGGAAAATTGGGGAACTAAGGGGAAAAAGGTACGGGTTAGGTTTTATTATTTTTTTATTTTGACTTTGGGTAAAAACCTTGACCGGGTTTAGAAATTGGGTGGACCGAGTAATAATAAGGAAATGTGGGCTTGGGCCTTTGTTTGTGTGGACTTGGATTGGACTTTGGGGTAATATGGATTTGGACCAGATTTTGTAATTTCAAATTTAGTAATGAGAATTACAAGGACCAATTGTGTTAACTTTCAAACTCCAAGGGCTAAATGTGACTATCTTCAAAAATATGATTCAAGGACTAATCTTGCCAAGTCTGAATAGATGAAGGACTGTAGATGACTTTTGGATCCCCGGCATTGACTTTTTAACCAACTTCCACTCTCATGCTCGTTTTTCCGGTTTTCTTGTGATTTTTCGTCTTTTTGTGATTTATCCGTACCTGCATATCACAAACACAAAAACACACGTTTTCTTTGCATTTGTTAGCTCAAATAGTCGTTTTGGGTTGGTATTTGGTCAAATAATAGTGAGTGAATAAGCACTCACCAAAATCCCCCCGACTAAGGTATTGTCGTGTCCTCACGCAATGTGATCAATTCACGCTTTTGGGATAAATAATTTCAAAACTCTTTTTACTAACTTTGAAAAGTAGCAAGGAGGTTCGAAAGAAGTGATAGAATCATTTATTCCCGAAAACGCTCTGTTTTCCAAAATTTTTCTTTATTCCTTTATTTCATTTACACTTTCTATTTTTTTACTTTTCCATTCTTCACACTTGTGACGGTTTGTTGAACTTTCATTATTTTGCAATAATTATTAAGGTCAACGAGTAGAAACACTTCTATTTAAGAAGCGACCATACGGATAAAAATCGTCATCCTTAATTTTTCTCGAGTCCCCAAACTAAGCGTACAAACGAGATCACAGCTTATCTACAAATTAGATGCTAACACTACTCATAACAGTTACTTGTGAAAACTTCTTACTCCCATTTCCTAGGTTTTGTATCTCAATATTTTATTTTGTTGAGAAATGAATTGCTTCATATTTTCTCGTTTCGATAATTTTTAAGTCCGATAGTGATACCTAAGTTAAAACGATAAGTAGTTATTCATTTTCTCTTAAGAACCACTGCAATAGAAATTCGGTCCACATCAAGGAATTTGGGGTACGTATAATATCAAGGATATAAGTTGCGGAGTACGATCACGTGCACCTCATGTGACTGATTACTAATCACTTATCACATGCACCTCACGCACCAACAACTTATTGATACATACATAGCTCTTATTCAACAATACTACAACTTTCACTTTTTTCATTTTTCACTTTTTTCATACTTTTGATATATTTTTTTTCTTTCTTGACTTTTTTCTCAATACATCAATGGAAGCTTAACGGGTAGCTCCAAAACCACATAGATAATCAACTTTTGACTTTTGATTTTTTCACTTTTTGCTCTTATTTTTGATGTTCCTTGATATGTACCCAACTTCTAAAGCAAAAATTCTCTTAAGAAAACAAAGAACTAAATATTATTCAAACCGAAATACCACTAATTAACCTAGAACATCTATTTTATATGGGTGACGTTTCTGATGGGAGTAAAAAGCCACAAGTACCTCTCATGAGCTCTAAAGAGAACCACTACTCCACGTTTAGCATCTAACTTCTAAATAAACTCTATCATTTCTCGCTCTTCGCAATTTAAGATCTCAAATAATGAAACCCGCGAATACTTAGCCGATAATCAGCCACGCATATATAAAGTCAGATACGGAAACTTGCAAATTTTAGAAGAAGAATTCGCGTTTTATAGCTCCTGATGTAATAGACTAGCGAAAGCTTTTAAGCTGCGCATGTATAAAGTCAAGTACAGGAACTTGCAGATTCTTAAGAAAGAATTCGCATTTTATAGCTCCTTGTATAAAAGACTAGCACAAGCATATGTGATCATCATTGGTTAAGAGAACAAGCTAGGGCTCAACATGCCCGGTCAAGTCAAAATATTTATTCCTACTATCGCCAGCAAGAAAGCCAACAAGGTGTCAAAACACTTATTCAATACTTTATTATATTTTTGCACAACTTTTTTCATTTTTTCACATCTTTTTGTACTTTTTCATTGCTTTTTCTCAAAAATTTTGAAATTTTTCAATTTTTTTCAATTTTTTTTATTTTTGGTGGAAAAAGGAGTTGCAAGAGTACACGACTTGTGAAAAATGCAAGGTCAAAATCGAATTGAAGATTCACCCTCCCCCCGACTAGAACGAAACATTGTCCTCAATGTTTTACGGGTTAAGGTAATCCTAACAAAATTCTAGGCCGTTTATTAATTATGCCAAAGAAAACGTTAGTCGATAAGATTTAACGGATATAAGATTTCCAAGTAGCACCGATGAATGAGACTCCAAGTGAAAAGATAACGAGCACGAGAGTCATCATAAATCATGGACAATCCTGAACAAACATCACAAACAACCATGGAACACAAGAGTAGAAAAGGCACCCCCTCCTCACGTTATTTGTTAGAAAATAGAAAATAAGAAGATGAAATTGGATAAGCATGGGTTGCCACCCACGAAGCGCTTGTTTTTTATCACCGAGTCACATGAGCTTGACTCGATCCCCGAATTAATTCGTCCTTGGGGAAAAACCGTGGAAAAATAATCTCACTCGGGCTTTCATTCAAAATATTTTGAAAAACTTATGATTTATGTGAAAGTTCCATCCCGAAGAGATAACCGCTGGTACGTTAATTTTGAAAACTTTGAAAAACGATACCAGGGTCAAAAACAACATCCTCACTCCCCACAGAGTGAAGGATAAGAGAAATCACACCAAACGTTATAAACGGCAAGAAGGTCATGATAACAATCTTGAAAAACTCATCTTCATCAAAATAAAACTTCATAATTATGGAATTATGAATCTTATCATTTAAGCTCCTTTTAAAATCCTTTCCGGGTGGGAAAAACTTTTCATTCAAACTCTCATTCTTAAACACACCACCCGGATCATGATCAACTTCAAGATCAAAACTGAAACTTTCATATTCAGATTTAGAAAACTTTTCCATTTTGCATTCAGATTCATCAAAACAAAATGATTCAAATTCCGAAAGAGAGATAAAAGTATGAGAAGTGGGATTGCCACGACTCATCTCTTCCGAGTGATCGAAATGAAAAGCTTCAAACATCGGATCATAAAAATCATGACGATAAGTGGGATTGCCACTTATCTCCTCAGTCGTATCGAAGGTAAAACTCTCAAAGTCTGGTAAAAATTCCTTGAGCTCGGGCTCCAGAGGATCGTCAATTATAAGCTCAATCTTCGTCTTAACTTTATCCGGAGGGATTGACGGTTCATCGTTCAACAAATTGTTAAGAAAAATAATATCCCCCTCCGAATCAAAGTAAGAACCATCCGTCTCAGAAATCGGAATCGTTTCAATAGCAAGAAATTCATCGACCTCTTCCCAAAAAGAATCATAATCCTTAGTCGGAGGAAATGATGAAGAAGAGTCGGAGACGAAAGTTTTAACAAAATCATCAAAGGTAAAATCACAAACATCTATGCTTTTGACGGAGTACTTCTTCAAGTTCGAAGCATCGGCTTTAAAAATCATAATATCGTCATCATGTCGTAAAGTTAGAGTATCCTCATAATGGTCTACTAGGGCTTTTGCGGTTCGTAAAAACGGTAGCCCTAGTATTAGAGGAACTCTCGGATCAGCTTCAAAATTGACAACAACGAAATCTGCCGGAAAAGTACACGAATTCACACGAACAAAAACATCCTCAGCAATTCCAACTGGATGAGTGATCGATCGATTAGCAAGCTCCAAAGTCATTCTCGTCGGTTTAAGAGCCCCCATTCCAAGTTGTTCGTAGATCGATAATGGCATGAGGTTTATACTCGCACCTGAATCGGCCAGGGCGTTACAAACTTCTTGATCTTTCAATGAACAAGGAATGAGAAACTTTCCCGAGTCACCAAGCTTTTCAGGAAGCTTCTTGAGAAGAATCGCAGAACATTGAGCGTTTATCGGTGTTTCGGCTAATTCAAGCAATTTCTCTTTATTACTTATGAGGTTTTTGAACGTGGAAGCAAATTTCGGCATGTACACAAGAGCATCCATAAAACTTATATCAAAGTGCAATTTTTGAAAAATATCCAGAAATTTTTCCATTTGTATTTTAGACTTTGCATGGAGCTCTTCATCATTAAATCGTGACGGATATGGCAATTTAGACTTGTATTTCACATTATTCTCAAAAACAACTTTTTCTTTATCTTTCGATTTTTGGACAACCGGAGGTTGGACGTTTTCAGCTCCTCCATTATTAATAGGAGGAACCGGGTCCTTTGTCGCCTCGGTCTCACAGTCTACTACCTTGGTTGGAGACGAAGAAGAAGAAGAGGTAGTAGGAGTTGTGGGTCCCTCATATGTAGCACCACTGCGAGTTATGATCGCCTTTACTTCGCCCCTCGGGTTTGCGATCGTGTTGCTTGGCAAAGATGTAATACCCGAACCCGAGGGTCGATCATTTAAATGTTTGTTAATATCACTGATTTGATTAGCAAACAACCGTGTTGACTCTTCATATTTTGCCATAAAAGATTGTTGGTTTTGAATCAATTGCTTAATCAAATCTTCCGTGGGCGACGGATTTGGAATAACAACTTGATTATGATTATTGTTGAAATTCTGCCCACGGTTTTGGTGATTACCATTATTTTGATTTCCATGATTAGCGTTCTGAAAATTCCCAGGGTTTCCATGGTTTTGTTGGTTTTGAAAATTGTTCCCTTGAGGCGGGCCTTGATTTTAATTACCTTGAAAACCCCGGTTTTGATTAAACCCTTGATTATGATTTTGAAAACCGTTATTAGCTCGACTCTGATTTTGATTTCCTTGATTATTACGATTCTGCACATTATGATTCTGATTGACTTGATTGACTTGGTTTTGTTGTTCGAGAACGGGTGGTCCAAGAAAATGAGAAGAACGGTAGCTGAGGAGATTACGGTCTCCTTGAGGTTGTGGGTAACCGGTGTTACCCGCGTTTTCACCATACGCGTTCTCACGAGAAAAGGCACCGGTGGCCGGACATTCATAATACACATGTGGACCACCACAAGTCTCACAACCGTGACTAACCACATTGACTTGATGGTTTGGTTTTTCAATAGACATTGCATCAACTTTCTTTGTTAAAGCCACAATCATATTTACCAATTCATCATTATTTTTACCATTATTAGAAACTTGAGGTTTATTCCTTGACATTCTCACACGAGCTTTATTCTCAATTATCATGAAAGCATCATTCGTGTTCCTAGCCAACAAGTTACCACCCACAGCAGAGTTAAGCGAATCTTGGTCAGCATGACATAACCCATTATAAAACGTATCAATCTGCTGAAGGTCGGTGAACCCGTGGTTCGGACATTTTTCCTTCAAATCTTTGAATCGGTCCCAAGCTTCACTAAACGTTTCATCAAAAGCTTGTTGGAACCGAAAGATTTGAGAACGTAGGTTAGAAGTTTTAGAGGGAGGATAGAAGTAATTCACAAACTTGGAAGCGAGATCATTCCAAGTGTGAATCGAATTAGGCGGTTCCTTTTCCAGCCAAGTCCGGGCTGCTCCTTTTAAGGAGAAAGGAAATAACTTCAATTTCACCACATCGTGAGGAACTTGGTTCATTCTAATCGTCTCAGCGATGTCGGTGAAATTTCTGATGTGAGCATAGGGGTCTTCGTGATCAAACCCGTGAAAGGATATACCCGTGATCAAATTAAGTAATCCGTGATTGATTTCAAAGTTGGCATTGATGTCCGGAATCACAATAGCTCTCCTCACACCGTTAAATGGTGATTGGAGTTGTTCTTCCATCGGACGTGGATCAAATGCCGGTTGTTGTCCCATCGGTGGGATAACATTGTGCTGCGGACCACCCATCGGAGGGGGTCCGTTGTGTTAGTTTTGGTTCATCTCCTCGTCGTCAAGGAAATGAACCCGACTAGTATGTCGTAAAACCCGCTCGGGGTTAGAGAACGGAGACGTAAGACTCTCAAACGAAGATCGGGTGTGCATACACCACGAGAAAAATCAAAAAGAAAATGAAAAAGAAAAGAGAAAAGAAAATCTTTTTGTTTTTAATATTTTTCACAAAAACTTTTTATTTCTTTTGTTTTTCTTTTCTTAAAACGTAATGTTAATCGAAAACCGTTTCTTTCAAAACTACGCGCGACGGGACGGGAGAGAAGAATGGATCTCTCTTCAGCTAGCAATTTAATGTCTTAGCTATCCGTATTTCCCGCTTATTCGGTTGTAGTAATTGAAATAGTCCGATAAACAACTAAATTACGTTTTCGTTATATTGTGAGACTTTTTTGGTTTACAACGCCCTTTCTTTCGATCGATTCGAGGATGTAACTTTTATTATTTATTTTTTTTTTGGTATTTTTGAAAACACTTTAGGAAAAGTGTTTTTGATTTTTCAATTTTTATAGAGATATATATACAAAGTAGAGGAAGGCTTAACAAAACACGATTTTTCAAAACGATATTCAAAAATTCACTTCGGCCTTCCCCGACAGCGGCGCCAAAAATTGATTCGTGTCAATTATAGTATATTTATATTCCGAGGAAATACTTGTGAAAGTAATTCCCGGGTCGTTCTCCCAACGAAGGCTCGAATGGAAAATCCGAATTATCGATTTGGGAATCGTGTAGTGTAAGTGAATAGTGAAAGAGTGATAGAGTGAAAATAGCAATCAAGGTATTCAATTATTCACAAACAATGATAAAGCATGCAAAGATTACAAGCTAATTATGCACCGAAATGAAAAACGTAAAAACGGAAACGCAACCGTAAAATTTAAAACGTAACGTATGACGAAAAATGATCCTACGAACTTGAAAATATTTTCTAAAAATTTAAAACTAATAAAAAGAATTTTAAGAAAAAGAAAAATATTTTTTTGAGTTTTTATTTATTTTCTAGAATTAATTCTCTATTTTTGGAATTAAAAATGAATTAAAAATAAGGAAAAATAGAAAAATAACTTGGAAAAATGAAAATTAAATTCTAAAAATTCTAAAATATTATAAAAGAAATTCTAAAATTATTTTTGTATATTTCAGAGCTTTTCCTGATTTTTTATTGATTTTTGCTACTTAAAACTATTTAATAATTGAATAAAAATCAAAATAAAATAAGAAAAATAGTAAAAAAGGTTGGAAAAATCTGAAAAAATTCCAGAAATTCTAAAATAATAAAAAGAACTTAAAATAAAAATTTGAAGTAAAAATTAAAAGTGAAACTGCTTATTCAATGAAAACTGCTTATCACAAGTGTTTATTAATAAGCACTTGTGATAAAAACTTATGAAACTGAAAACTTAGGCTAAAATTGAAACAAAGAACTCAATTGTGACAGAAAATGATCAATTCAAGCTCAAATGCACCACAGAATGCACAAATAATAGCAATAAGCTAAAAATAAGCTCACAGATTATTAAGCAGAACAAGCAATTGTAAAAGCTGAGATTAGTAGAGCAATTCACAATACAGATTCTACTCTAATTAAACTCAGAACAACTTAATAAACTCAGGATTAGCAACTAATAAGAACTCAGCAGTCCAATATATTCAATCAGTCAAAACTGTCTCAACTTAGCAATTCACAAGCAGATTTAAAAGCTGAAATGACTACCAAATTGAAAAGTTTTAAATGATACTTGAAAATCACCTGAGACA
Organism: Artemisia argyi; assembly: GCA_030686995.1. Classification (NCBI taxonomy): domain Eukaryota; kingdom Viridiplantae; phylum Streptophyta; class Magnoliopsida; order Asterales; family Asteraceae; genus Artemisia; species Artemisia argyi. Next base: position 125,807,461 of record CM060687.1, read on the forward strand.
CAACTATATTTCACTTTCAAATTGTGATTTGAATCACAATTAAAAACTATGCAACATCTTGAAATACTGACAAATTCAGGTTATAAAAGTTCTATTTGACTCTTTGATTACAAACCTATTTTGTCTGAAATGAAATGATCTAATATTTTTTATACCAAATCTGAGTACACTGATCTATTATAACTAGAAAGTGAAGTCCAGACTCTAAATTTACAACAACTTTACACAACAAGCAGGTGAGCCAAACACTATCTAACTACTGATCTAACACAATGAAACAGTAACTCAGATTAAAAACTCATAAAATTCAGATCTACATAACTCTACGCCACAATTACTCAGTTACTATTAAGATGACAGATGTGCAGCAATCTATATAATGAGCTATAAACTACACAAAGTTGAGATCTAGTAGTGCACAGAACTCAAATGAGTAATTTTAATCAACTAATTCCAGCTATCACTAAGATTCACAGTTATGATAAAAACACAGATCTAAACAAAAACAAACTCTCAATACAGAAACAATACACAGATCCACAAGCAAATACAGACATCAAATCACACACACTCTAATCTCTACTAAATCTTCTTCTAGATTAGTAACAATACCAATAAAACAGATAAACTCAAATCAAATACTAATTATCACAAGTTTAATAGAAACTAAGGATCAGAAACAACACTTACAAAGTTATAACCACCTCAGCTAGAACAGAGGTGGATCACTTTGCTAGCCTATCTTTAAGATAGGCTGAGTTCTTTCTTGTCTGTCTCAGCTTATCCACACCTCAGCAACTCAGAATCAAACAAACTTGCATACTCTGATCTATTCTTTACTTGATAAACAGAATAGGTATACAAAGAGAACTATTGAAAATTGATTTAATTGAATTAAAACTAAACAGCTTATTTGAGAATTTATAAGAAACAAATGGAAAACTTATTTTTGTTTTTTTTTAATTTTCTTATTTTTATCTTTTCTTATTTTTCTGTAAATGATTTATAAAAAGTAAGATGGGAATATTGATTTAAGCTAAATTTTACTTGAATATAAGCTGAATAAGAAGAGATTAAAACAGAATAAGCAACAATAAAATGAATATTAAGCTGAGATTTACAAGAAATTAGAACTTTTATTCAAACTTAAAAGAAATATTACATTCACTAAACTATATTACAATGACTAAATAAATTTTTTGCAGAGTAACATTATGCTAAAAACCTACACCCTCATGAACTGAAAATAAAGACCTATTTATAGGAGGAGTGAAGGAGTTGGGGTGATTATGCCAGGTTGGCAATCCGCGACTAATTGTGCTTCTTCAGTCCTTCTCTCAGCCCTTTGATTAGAGTGTGCTTCTTTGATCTAATAATAGCCTTTGGATGAAAATTTGAGACGTGGCTTGACCAGTGATATTGCTCCATCTGTCCCCATTCGTGTGTTGATTCTCTGTCCTTGTCAGAGTTTCTAGAAGCCAAATCCAATGATTGGTATTACGTGGTGCATCCAATCACAAGCCACCATGTGTCCATGAGACTCTCTAGTAAACTATGTCATGTACTGTGCACGTGAGAGTGCTTCTGGAGCCTTAATGATGGGTTAATTCGAATGGGAATGAGGTGGTTCGAATCAATTTAATCATTTGTGCAATTAGGGTTCATGTGTAGTTTGGGGTTTCTGGGAAAATTGGGGAACTAAGGGGAAAAAGGTACGGGTTAGGTTTTATTATTTTTTTATTTTGACTTTGGGTAAAAACCTTGACCGGGTTTAGAAATTGGGTGGACCGGGTAATAATAAGGAAATGTGGGCTTGGGCCTTTGTTTGTGTGGACTTGGATTGGACTTTGGGGTAATATGGATTTGGACCAGATTTTGTAATTTCAAATTTAGTAATGAGAATTACAAGGACCAATTGTGTTAACTTTCAAACTCCAAGGGCTAAATGTGACTATCTTCAAAAATATGATTCAAGGACTAAACTTGCCAAGTCTGAATAGATGAAGGACTGTAGATGACTTTTGGATCCCCGGCATTGACTTTTTAACCAACTTCCACTCTCATGCTCGTTTTTCCGGTTTTCTTGTGATTTTTCGTCTTTTTGTGATTTATCCGTACCTGCATATCACAAACACAAAAACACACGTTTTCTTTGCATTTGTTAGCTCAAATAGTCGTTTTGGGTTGGTATTTGGTCAAATAATAGTGAGTGAATAAGCACTCACCAGAAACGTATAAAAACGGACAAAATCGTATAAAAACAAACGAAAACGTATGAAAACAGACGAAAACGTATGAAAACGGACAAAAAACGAACGAAAACGTATAAAAACAGATGAAAACGTCTGAAAACGGATGAAAACGTATAAAATTAGACGAAAACGTTTGAAAACAGATGAAAACATAAAAAAAACTGTCAAAATCGTATAAAAACAGACAAAAATGGATGAAAACGTATATAAACGTATGAAAACGGACCAAAACGGACGAAAACGTATAAAAATGGATGAAAACATATGAAAACAGACGAAACGTAAAAAAAGGGTGAAAACGTATAAAAACGGATTAAAACATCTGAAAATAGACGATAATGTAAAAAAACAGACGAAAACGTATGAAAACGGACAAAAACGTATATAAACATGTGAAAACAGACAAAACGGACCAAAACGTAATAAAGTGAAAAAATCGTAAATTTATTTTTTTTAAAAAATACGTGATTTAAAAGAAACTTGATTTAGAAAAAACGTGAATTTGAAAAGAAAAAAAAATGAAAAAAAATAACACGTTAATTGGAAGAAAGGAAAAAAAAAAGAAATAAATAAAGAAAGTGAATAATAAAAAAGACAAAGAAAAAAAGACATGGACTTAGGTTTCCCTATTTAATCTTAGGTTAATCTCAACAATTAGATTAAATTAGATGAATGATGAGGATTTGTCCCTCAGTATGCAAAAAAAACTTGGTCCTTAAAATAACTCACCTCTTGTGAAAGAAGAGGCAAGAAGTGAAAGAAGAGGTAAGAAGTGAAAGATAATGTCTGAAATTTAGATGAGGAAAGAAGTGAAAAGAAGCACTTATGTCTGCAAAAAAGCAAACAAAAACATCTGCCTGCAGACAAAAGAAGTGATAAGAGGAAAAAAATGCTTATTGTGAAAAAACAAACGACACCTTAGGAAAGAAGTGATAAGAGTTGGTCCAAAGTAGAATCGTATATTGATTAAAAAGTGTTTTTACTTTTTAAACACAATCAACTCTTTGACAAAAGCTTTAGACGTTTTGCTAACAGCAGCCCTTAGGGTTGTTGTTAACAATTAGTTTTCGAAACTTTTGCGACAATATATAATGTCTAATAAAATCATTCAAAATCATCCAAAATTAGTATCTCCTAAAATTTCTCACACACAAATTCAATTCACTCTTCTTATTGGTCATTTTAGCGAAAAATGCGGAGCATGTTTCTCACTATGTCATAATATTAGCGAATTTTATGAAAAAGTTGTTATCAACAGCCCTAAGGGCTGCCGTTAGCATTTTCCAAAACGTTATTAGGAAACTGATTTGATACTTCATCTCCAAGAAAAAACAATGGTATAAAAATATGGAATGCTCATTGGAAAAGAAAGAATAAAAGAAACAGATAAGAATATTCACAGGAAACAGGTATAGAACAACTGAAAATAATTCACCACTCTCTTAAAATTGGTTACACAAAAGAAAATTAACTTTGATGAAACTAATCTTAAAAACTCATCATGAAACATCCATTGCAATTATGTAAACTTTTTTACCAGAAATAATTAAACAGCACTGTTGCTAAAGGTGAAAGTTACCAAATTATATCTAGCTTTATTGCAACAATTTCATGACCACGCCTCAAAATCTGTTTGCCGCAAGCTAGATATGCAAGAAATTATCACTTTTCAGTTACATTTCAGTTACACTAAATCTTTTAAAAAGCCTGATAAATAAAGACCACTTCTTCACTTTTCTTTTTAGCATATAACAACAATGTAGTAATTTTAACTATAACTTTGTTATCTGGCCAGTTTGCGGTATTTCGTATAGCAAGAGAAACATACTAGAGTGGCACATAAAGTAGTTTCAATAGTTTGGTGACCTTGCTAATAGACTCAGATATATCATCAAGTGCATGACACTAACAAAAATCAAGCACGCAATGTGATTGCTACTGAAAATGTGTACAGTAAATGCAATATTTTTCAAGGAGCTATACATTGTTGCTAAAAGTTTGTACAATCATAGTTCACCATTTTTTTGCAACTAAAAGTAATAAAAATCTATATCTTATTATTAGATTTTATATATACACAATACCAAAGGGTAATATACCTCTCACCATCAACCAGCAGAAGTTTCGACATCACTTGCATTTGGTGACTTGTTTTGATGCAGGTGAGCCGTAAAACCAGCATACCAAGCAACCCTCATGACCTGCACCCCAAGAACGAGCACCCACCAACAAACCAAACCCCTAATCGTATGAACTGTCCAAGCTGGTGCACCAAGTTCAGCACCGAGCTTCAAACCCCTCATCAGCTGTAACACACGGTAAGTTTCGTACACAACCGGAGTAATGAGCCAAACGGGTGACTCCCAGTGCCACGTCAGCATCTCAGTTAGCATCTGTACTGCAAGAAGCAAAAGATACGGTCCCAATAGAATTGCAAAGGATATCGTTGAAAGTTCTGGTTGAAATAGAGCCTTTTGAGAACCAAACAACATGATTAAAGGAATAATAAATCCAGATATGGTTGCAACCATATTCCAGAATCTGTACCCAAAATTGGGTCTGCTACGAGTCGGCTCTTGACTCTGAACGTTCGGACGTGAGCACGCGTCTGCCATAAGCAGAAACAATGATGCACCGATGTTGAATATGCAGTCGAGACCCGTTAGTGACAAAAGGCTAGCAATGTTGGGTCCTAAAAAGATTGAAGAAATCGGTAACCAAAGAGTTGGGACCATTCCAGTTGCAAGAAGAATAGCCGGACCCACAAGCCACATTGGCCATCTAATGTACCCAACTTTTGAATCAACCCTTTCGGTATCTGACGTTTGAGATTCGGCAGTTTTTGTTTCATCAAAGTCGAGAGCAGCTTTTGTTTCATCAGAGTCGATAGCAGCTTTTGTTTCATCAGAGTCGAGAGTTTGAAATAAAGTGCTGGACCCCGTTAAAAATTCACCTTTTGTGGTATCATCTTTTGAGGCATAAGTGACGGGTGGAGGTTCCCATGGGGATGCACTTGTGCAGCTAATGGTGGGATGTTTTGTGCCTAAATGAGGAAAGGTGAACCTGTAATTTGCGTGTTTATAAAGTTTACGGTTTGTAGACTGGAATTTTGGAAGAACCATTGATGCCATTGTAGATGGAGGCCGTACAACAGAAGCCATTTTATGGAGTTTCAGGAATGTAATCTATACGACTTTAAATGAGAAGTACTCCGGGGTTAACTGAAAAGTAAAAAATGCAAAGTATCAAGAGAATGTTAACAGACAGATATAAACATATTACAAATAATCATGTATTTAGCGTTTATCATTTATTATTAAAGTATCACATTAAATATTCTCATCGAGTAGGTCAACTCATATGGTTACAAAACTTCAAAACCTCTTGCTAAATGTTAATACTTGATCCATAGTAGGTGTCACAATACATATATATCTTAAAACATACATTTATGGGGCCTCAAACTACACAAATTATGAAACTCGTATCATTTACTAAAACATATTGGCAACAATCCTTCAGCCATAATCTATTTTTTACGTTGGTACTGACCAACTTCTCCAAAACACTAATTAAACATAGCATCATCATGAATAAACTACTAATTGTCTATCGCCATAACAGTGGAGGCAACATGGCTTAATGAAACGTTTTTAAGATTCATATGGACATTATCTTAACAATGACAATTCAGCAGTTGTTTTAGATAATCTCAGTGAATAGTCTTATTGAACTGCACTTTAGGGGTGCCAGCAATTTGCTTTTGAAAGCGTTCTTGCAGAAATCCCAACAATCAGTTGCCCATTTAAACTAATTATGAGAAAGACTATTGTTACAATTTTCTAATTTATTAGGGCCAATATAATCAATTTATAATAGGTATCGAGCTTCTAAAAAGCTATTAAAAAGATGCAATTATACTTAAATCCCTAGTTTATTATTGAGTTATAACATTCAATACTTAGGCTGAGTTTGTGATAGAAAGCATTTGAGATGGTTAACCTCCTCCGTAACTAAACTAACTAAAGTTTCCTAATAGACTGGAGCAAAGGTATGAACAAGAATTATCAAAAGTTTTGGAGTTTAACTGCCCTTTGAGCTGTGTGGTGTCGCATATATGTCTAGCAAAGAATAAAATTGTTTTCAACAAGTTCAAATGCCGGTCTCAAACATCAAATTGGATAAAGCTGAAAGCTTTTCAATGTCACTCGTGGGAGAACCAACCATGGGTTTTCAAAGCTGTAAGGCAAAACTCATTTGAGTGTCGTGAGGGTTCCGAACCTTAAGTTATTTTTTGTTTGATCTTAAATCCACATTTCAAGTGATGTATAATATATTTGATGAACGGATATAAGTTTCATCTTGAAGTAGTAAATCATCATTTCTCTTCAACATTTTTTTTTTGGTAACCATGGTTTCTGACCTTTTGGCCGACTAATCCACGAGGTTTGAACCCACAACCACACAGACTCAAACCGGGTAAAGCCCTCCCTTTTCAGAAGGTTGGCGTGGCCACTTCAGGGTTGTTTGCACCTAGCAGGAATTGAACTTGAGACCTCACACATCTTAGAGTGATAGTCACAAGTCCTTTTGCCACCAGGTAACCCCTTACAACAACAACAAAAACAATACCCAATCCCGTCTGAGCAAGGTAAGGGCATTCCTTTTCGACATAGCGCCATGCCTCGACAAGCCAACACATAGCGAAATTTGTAAAGAGATTAACCATTATTAAAGGTAATATAAGTTTCTTTTTGCCAAAAAAAAACTAGCTAATTCGTTGGAGCAAGTTTTCTGATAATTTCATTCCATAATCAAAGTTACAATTAAATAGGCACTCCTAAACTTTACGAGATTATTAACCAATTCCTATCAGTTTATGAACAGCTTATTTCAATCACAAATAATCAAACAAAGCCAATCACCATCAACTTGGCTTATTTGATGCAGTTCCAAACACCCCTAAACTCGATTTGGTAACAGAATATGATCTTCTTATGCAATCATAAACTTGTTGTATTTACTTACTTAATCATCTTAAAATGAGAACAAACACTCGTAATCAATTTTTATTTTATAAAATAATAATCTACTTGTGGATGATGATATTGATTAAAATAATACTAAGAAATAATAACAAAAATTACCTCGTAAAAGAATTAGGGCTGGGTTTAAGAATGAATGATGTCTGGAGGGAGCATCAACACGAATTGGTCTCTCTGTTCGATACAAAATGAATGACGACAGCAATAAAGAACTATTGAGTAAGTTACAAGTTTCATCCATTGACTATTCTTTTTTACGCTTTTATTTCAAAGTTAGCTGTGGTTGCTCTTCGTTTCCCGGGTCTTCATTGGATGTTAATTTGCACACCAATTTTTTTTATACTTACACCATTTTGTACAAGTTGTATAGCATACTGTACAATATGTTAATGCATAGAGTGTGATGAAAGTATAAAAAAATGTGGTGTGCAAATCATCCTCTTCTTCATAGTTTATTTTTGAGTTTATCGGGTTATTCGGTTTGCGTTAGATAATGAACTGAGTTTAAAGTGGATAAAATCAAACTGAATTTGAAATTGATTTGGTCTCAGACTTAATGATTTTTTTTTCTTTATATATATATATATATATATATATATATATATATATATATATATATAGATGTTTAGCATCAGATGTGTTAATTGATAAGTTTTAGACAATAAATACTCAAATATACATGATCAAAGTTACAAACTAATAACAAAAGATTTATAAACTTAGAAAGTGTTATATTTGTATTGAGAAATTTTTTAATGGGTTATGTATGTATATAAATATGAGTCGAATTATTCTACAAACCAAACATTCCTCACATATCAAGGGACTCATCCCCACCATCCATCTAAAAAGGAAATCAATGGTTGAGATTAAAAACATTTTATTATTTCATCAATTTTTTATAATTTAAATATCTCTTAAACCGTTAATCGTTAAGCGAAAATAATTACACATCGCGACGGGCATTTAATTATCTTTCTATAGACGGGCACTTTCATATACTTTCGAAAAAAAAAATCATTTTTTTCACGTTTTTTTTTCGTGGCCGGAAAAAAAATCATATATGATATTGCATATCATATATGATATGCAATATCATATACGATATTACATATAATATCATATATGATTATAATATCATATATGATACTCCCTCCGTCCCAATTTATTTGTCCACTTTTGACTTTTTAAGTCTTTCTTTGTCAACTTTGACCTTAAATTATTTTGTTTGTGTTATATAATACTTGATAAAATTTATACCCAATGAAAGTACATTTAAAACACAATCCATTCATATAATTTGCATCAAGTATGATAAAACACAAAATAAAATAATTATGGTCAAAGTTGTAATAGAATGACTTTAAAAGTCAAAAGTGGACTAATAAATTGGGACGGAGGGAGTATGTAATATCATATATGATTTTTTCGGTCACGAAAAAAAAAACGTGAAAAAAACGAAAAAAAAAATTTGTCGAAAATATATCAATTAGCCTATTTATAGAAAGATAATTAAATGCTCGTCGTAACGGTATATTTTTTTTCGCTTAACGATTAACGGTTTGAAAGATATTAATATTTGAAAAAAAAGGATGAAAGTGGGTTTTTTAAATTGTTGGGATTAATCTCATCCATTAGATCAAATAAAGATAGAGGGAAGATGGAGGGTGGAGATTAGTCCCTTGGTATGTAAAAAAAGTTTGGTCCTCAAATGATCTTTACTCTATAAATATAGAGTAAATTATACCGTTCGTCCTTGTGGTTTGCGTTGACTCGCGTTGTTAGTCTCTTGACCAAAAAAACTGCACCGTTCGTCCTTAACGGGCAAACGTTTGGCGTCGTTAATCCCTCCCCCACTAACACTTGTTAAGTGTTGTTACACCTGAAGTCTCATGAGGGTATACTAGTCATTTCGCAAACCAAATGGACTTACGGTGCAAAAGGACGCACGATGCAATTTTTGTTTTTTTATTTTTTGTTTTTTTTAATACGTTCGTAAGTTCCGTTTTAATAAGTTTCGTCTGTTTTTTTTACGTTTTTGTCTGTTTTTCTCGTTTTCGTCTCTTTTTTACGTTTTCCTTTGTTTTTTTACGTTTTCATCCGTTTTTTTTCGTTTTCGTCTGTTTTTTACCTTTTCGTCCGTTTTTTTGTTTTCATCTGTTTTTTTTATGTTTACGTCCGTTTTTTTTACGTTTTTGTCTGTTGTTCTAACGTTTTCATACGCTTTCGTCCATTTTTTTACGTTTTTATCTATTCTTAACCGTTTTTTGGTTTCGTATGTATTTTTATGTTTTCGTTCGTTTTTTTACGTTTTCATTCGTTTTTTTACATTCTCATCCTTGTTTTTGTTTTTGTCTGTTATTTTTACGTTTTCACCCATTCTTTTACGTTTTTGTCTTTTGTTCTAACGTTTTCATACGTTTTCGTTCATTTTTTACATTTTCATACGTTTTTATCCATTCTTATCCATTTTTATACGTTTTATACGTTTTCACAACATGGGTATATCAAGTAATAACCAAAAAACATCAAATTTCAAAAAATAGAAAGAATAAAAAAACATCAAATTTCAAATAATAACAAAAAAAAAAACAAAAAAAACGGATGAGAATGTAAAAAAACGAACGTAAACGTAAAAAAACAGATGAAAACGAAAAAAAAGGGACAAAAATGGAAAAAAACAGACGAAAACAAAAAAAAAACGGATGAAAACGTAAAAAAACAGAGGAAAACATGAAAATACAGATGAAACCGAAAAAAAACGGTTAAGAATAGATAAAAACGTAAAAAAATGGACAAAAGCGTATGAAAACGTTAGAACAACGAACAAAAACGTAAAAAAACAGACGTAAACGTAAAAAAAACAGACTAAAACGTAAAAAAACCAAAAACAAAAAAAATGATGAAAACGTAAAAAAACAGAGGAAAACGTAAAAAAAGTGACGAAAACGAAAAAAACGGACAAAAACGTAAAAAACAGACGAAAACGTAAAAAAGCGGATGAAAACGAAAAAAAAAACGGATGAAAACGTAAAAAACAGAGGAAAACGTAAAAAATAGAGATAATATTAGTAAATTTCCAATATATTCAACACCTCTCAACGGCTCGAGTCCTCGTATGCTACAACACAGGTTCGTACATGTTTGTTATGTGGCATTATGATCAAACCCCTTGACCAACCATTTAGAATGAGTAAAATACTTTGAGGGTCTTTAAGTATTTTAGGTGTCAAAGTACACTTTAGGTGTTAAATAGAATAAGTGCCACATTAGGTGTCTAGATAATATTAGTAAGTTTCCAATATATAAAAATGTGTCTTATAATAACATAAGTAGATAAAACATTTTTAGTAACTTGCTAAATATTATATAGCTAGCTAATATATTTTTCATATACAAGTAACTTACCTTTTTAACTTAGTATATACATTTGTCTAAATGTATTTTTTCATAATATGAAAAACACTCTTTTATTAGCTCATGAATAGTGTCTTCTAGAATGTATATCTTTCCAAACAATCTTGTAAGATATGTCATAGATCTTGTAAGAAATGTCATAGATTTTGTAAGAGAATGTTGTAGTTGACATTAGAAGATCTTGATGTGACTATAGATAAATATAGTAAGATATTTAGAACATGGTTTTGGAACATGGTTTGGAAAAACCTCTTTACTTGTTTCCTATAAATAGTAGCTCATAGTTTTTCTAATAACTTGATGAAACATGAAAATAGAAAAACACATATTCTCTCTAAACTTTGCATACATCTTAGATCAATAGAAAACCATGTAGAAAACATAATTAATCACCCTCATCATCATGATCATAATGCTTCTAACATTCATCTTTGCTGTAAGCATATCATACATCTTGATCCACCAAAGAAGCTTGGAGATCTTGCCATTATCATCCACCACATGCATACATATATGAAGATCCATCACAACAAGATTGGAGAACTTGTGATCTCATTCATTGAAGGCTTTCTATCAATGGAAGTTCTTTTAGATTAGTCATTCATATCCATTAGACATTTATGTCTTGGATCATCATTGTACTCATTAGTATAGGTTAGATGGTTTATGTGTTTGTGCCATAAAATACAAGGTTTCTATGTTGGGCCACAAAACATAGCGGGAGTTGTTGTACCCTTGTAAAAGAACTAGCGGGAGTGGTTGTACCCTTGGAAAAGAACTCGACATCTAGCTTAGTGTCGGAAATATTGTATAGGCGACGATAGGAGTGGTTGTACCTTGTATAAGAACTCGGTATCTAGCTTTGTACCGGATAAAGTGTAAGCGACGTTTGTAAGGTTTTCTCCACCAAGAAGGGAGCTTGTTGATCTAGTGAAGTAACTCTCGAGTTGGGTACTCGGGGAGTGGAGTAGGGCGGAAAGGAGATCCGTGACCGAACCACTATAAATCCTCGTGTTCGGTTTACTCTTTCCTTTTACTTTTATACTTGAACTATATTATTGTTTGTGTTGTGTTGTGACTTGATGTTTATGCTTGTGACAACTTGGTATATCATATGCTTTATATTAGTCATAAGACTATTATTAGCATTTCTCATATTGCAACAAGCTTGATCGAAAATTTGTCATATGGATGTTTTTAGAAAAGAAAAACAAACCGGACTAATTATGGCGTAACTTAACACAATGGTTTATACTATATTTGATACAACAAGTTTAAAGATTTTTAAACGGAAACGTATTCACCCCCCCCCCCTCTACGATTTCACAATTCCCTTCTACGATTTCACAATTGGCATCAGAGCTTCGTAGCTCTTATTTTCAAAACGAATGGTTTTTAAAATAGAACACGATCCATGTATCAAATTACCATTGAAGTGGAATATAATATGAAAAATGTTTTACTAATTATGCTATGCTAATATGACTACTTGTTTTAGTTGTTTGCATACATGTTGTTTGCTTGTTTTAAGTTGGGATTACACTTGCTTATTTGTGATACATAAGTGTCGTTCTTGCCTTGATATTCTATTTGCTTGTTTGATAGGAGTTTTGATTAGATCTTGTGCACCAAGTTGATAAAATGCTTTTGTAGTACTTATAGTCTTTGATTTTCATCTTTGCATATGTTAAGTGATTATTTTGCTTAATTCACTTAGGAATGAGTATTGAGTGATGCTAATAAAGTATCTTGAAATATGGTCAAGTGTCTAAATGAGTCACTACTGTGGAAAACTAGAAGGGGGGGTTAAATAGTTTTGCGTCTTTTTCGTTTAATAAGAATTTGCTTTTCAAAGAATTGATAGTAGTTGTAAAAACCTTTGAAGCTAAAGTATAAATACAAACTAATTCACATATATCATATATACACTACTTATTTAAAGTGTTGAATAGAAATTATAATTTCATATATCTCACTTAATTACAAGTTTGTACTAATATAGATATATGTGTCTTAGTAATTGTTTATACTTATATTTTACTAAAGTATAATTAATGTTTTAAATGGAACCTAGTTTGATCTTTATGTGAAATCAATATATGCATAACACACAATATTAACAATATATGAAAAGCTAGTAAGTAAGCAAGCAAAGAGTGAGAGATGGAAAGATCAAACCGAGAGACAAAGGATTTATAGTGGTTCGGCTACAAGGACACCTTCCTTGCCCTACTCCACTCCCCGAGCACCGAACTCGAGAGTTTTCTTCACTAAGTCAATAACCTCCCTTATGGCGGAGAAAACCGTACACACCAAAAGCTTACACCAATTAACGACACAAAGCAAGATGTCGAGTTCTAATCGTAGCTAGAACCAATCTCACAGCAAATATCACACCACTTCTTCTTCACACCTTTGCACTACTTCAATGATTCTTCACACCACAAGTATCTTCACACCTTCAAGGCACTAATGTCTTGACACCTTCAAGCCACTAATGTCTTCACACCTTTAAGCCACTAATGTCTTGACACCTTCAAGTCACTAATGTCTTCACACCTTTAAGCCACTAATGTCTTGACACCTTCAAGCCACTAATGTCTTCACACCTTCAAGCCACCAAAATCTTCACAACTTCAATCTACTAATGTCTTCTAGTCTTCTTCACTTGGAACCCTCAATATGTTCACAACAAGTCCCTATTGCTACAATCTCCTATCACCAATACTATCTAACCCTTCTTCTTCACTTCAAGTTCCACTTTACACTTACAACAATTCTAGATTCTTCAACTAAATCTAGCTAACTAATATATACACCTTATTCACCAAAGAATGAAAGATTTACAAGAAAATATAAACAAGCAAGTTAGATAGCAAGATGATACTAAGTTGTAATACTTCTAATAGAAGTATTCTTCTCTTTGCACTTTGAATGTTGAGGCTTGAATCACTTTGAAACAAAGATCAAAGTATATAAGATCAAAGGATTTTTAGAGAAAGGAAATTGATGTTTAGATCAGAAAGTTTCTGGTGCAAAAAGGTGAGGAAAATGTGTAAAATGATCCAGTATTTAAAGGGCCAGATTTTACTGTTCGGGAGCGTGCCGGTCCCCTTAATTATAGGCCGGTCCCCTTAATGATTAAGGGGGCCGCCCTCCTGAACGTTTGAAAAGTTTTTCTGGATAAAATTTGTCCTTTTTGGTTGGAAATTTGAAATCATATTTTTGTGGTTTAATAATGCTATTCCAAAAATGATTTACAAATATATATAAAATGTTAAAATCATTTTATAAAATGTTATGTCTTAAGACAAGATTTCCTTTGATCTTACAATACATTAATCACTTTGTTTATTCATACCTTAAGTGATTAAATGGTGAAAGTGAGTATTTACTACTAAATACTTGTTTACGTCATAACCTTTGGTTTGATGAGTTTTCGTTTTGTGATTATCAAAACTTAGAGATATCGAAAGATATGAATAATGTTTTTAGTCAATTATTTATATCAACAATCTCCCCCTTTTTGATGATTACAAAACCTAAACTCATTAAATCCAAAAATTAATTTTTTGACAAGTATTTAGTGAGTTTATATTCACTTCTCCCCCTTTTTGTAGAATCAAAAAGGTTTAAGCCTATAAGGTAAAGGCTCCCCCTTGATGTATGCTCCCCCTCGTTTTAGGGCACCAAGGGTTCGAGATATGGAATTCTTGCAAGAAAAATATTAGAGGCACAAGCAAATACATATAGCATAATAACAACTAATAGTAAGCATGGCAAAGAAGAATTTTAAACACATATAAAAGCATTCATTAATTCAAGATGATTATGTCAACCACATAATCATTGTTACAAAAGCCATAATGATGGAATTCTAATACTAAGTAGAATATCCTATTGTGCCAACAAGAAGTGTCACCAAACTTTCTTGAATCCCAAAATGGTTGAAGAGATTTATTTGAAAATGAAAAACATAAGCATGTAAAATGCTTAATGGTTTAGTGGAGGTAATCATTTGGTTGCATGGATGTTGTTGGGTTTGGAGATGTGGAGCTTGTAGGTGGTGAAATTGAAGATGGGTTTGTTGATTGAGGGTTTTGATGTTGTTCAAGTGATGGTGTTTGTTGAGATCTAGTAAGAAGATACTCAATCCAAGTAAAGTGCTCATTCAATGCAATGGTTTGTTGTTGAAGGAAGATGCAACAAGGGCAATTGTTAACATGCTTCTCAATTTGGTTTTTGTTATGTGGTGATGATGGTGAGCTTGATTGTGGTGGATCCAAATTGCGTTGAGCAAGATGTAATGCTAAAAGAGCACTAAGCTCATGTGCCTCTTTTAGCTCCTCAACGAACTTCAAGTGTTCGGAGGAAGGTGATGGTGGTGGAGCTTGATAGTTGTCTTGGGTGAAAGTTTGAACATGCAATATGGGAGAAGCATGTGAGGTTGTAGGATGTGGTGGTGGTACTCTTGGTGGTGGAGACATGATTGAGCTTGGGTAATCATGAAAGCATGATATGGGTGGAAGAGGTTCTTCATGAGATGATGGTGTTTTTGTTGAATGAGCAACAAGTGAGGTGTTGATTGAGAGGTTGGGATTGTTGTTTTGGGATTGAGCATGTTCATCAAATGAAGAAGCATTAATGAGAGCATGAGTGGATGATAGGTTGTGAGATGAATTAATGTTGTGGGTTTGAGGTTTAGTAGTTGGTTGACTTGGAACAACATCACTTGAGTTATGACAAGAATCAAGTTTTCTCCTCCAAACGGGTTTGACGGAGATCCTTGCGGTTCTTGAAATCTTAGGTTTTTGGTTGTTGGGAGATGACATTTTTGGGTGTGATGGCATTAATGATGGGGAGAGGGTATTTATAGTGTATGAGAAATGTGGTTTAGGAAGGTAAATTTTGAGGGATAGTATGGGATAAAATATGTTTGTGAATTTTGAGAAGTATAGGCTGAAATAGGTCAAAAAGTGATAAAGAAAACAGTATCCCCGACCATCAGATGGCCGGTCCCCTTAAACATTAAGGGGGCCGCCTTATATAATTAAGGGGGCCGCCCATCTGGTGATTCCCAGAATGCCAGAAATGGATTTTTGGCAGAAAATTTTCAAAAAGGTTGTGTTTTTGAATTTGGATTCAAGTAAGTTTAACTTTTTGAGGCAATATAGGGCATACTATTCATGAATGTAAAGAGTGATAAAGAATTAATAGAAATAAACACCAAATTTCTAATAATCATGCAATCTATTTATTTAACAATTAAGATATGCAATTAAGGAGGCAATAAAGTAAATAGGCTAGATAAGCAACTATATGAAAATGATACCACTTAGCCTAGAGCAACCATGTTGATGATTGTTAACAAGTAACACATAGGTGGATATGATTATATGGACTTCAAGACTTGTTACAAACAAGTTCCATATGGGCAAGTCATGATTCTCATGAAATGATTAGATTAAATTGTGAATGTCATTTTCAATAGAGGTGTATGACACATGTGAGAAGGTTAAATATGTGTTAAGCAAAACGTTTTTAGTTTTATTCAACAATGTTTTTGAAGCAACTTCAAGTGTGTAAAAAAAATTTAATCTTGTTTTTTACTAAAATAATAGTTATAAAGAAGTTTTAGTTAAGTAACAGAATACTTAAAAAAATTTAAACATAATGTTTTGATCATAATAATCAAGAAGTTGCAAATGAAGAATTTGAAATGAAAGCATGTCATTTTTAAGAGAATCAATTAAGCCCATTGTCACATATAGTCATCTTTAATAACACCTAAAGATATTAAAGTGAAATGATAGATACTTATGATCTAAATGCAATGGGACAAGAAGAAGCAAGATAGACATATGTATATATGTATACAAAGAACATTATAAAATCAAGTTGCAAACAAATATCAATTATAATGCATCTATTGAAGCAACTAGTAAAATCAAATAGCTTAAGTGGAAGGGTTCTACTATAGAACATAGAAGATTTAAGAAAAGTGATACTAGACTAAACAACAAGAAGATTAATAATGCTAATGTCATGTATGCATATATTAGTGTTAATAATCTAAAAGCATGGCAACATATCAGTTAAGTTTTATTCACACATTAATTAAAACATTATAAAGTATAATATAACATTGACAAGTTTTAGAAAAGAAAACTTATCTCAGGTCCAACTTTCCTTTGAGAGTGGGCATAGGAGCAATAGAAGCTGTCTTAAAATTTTGCCCAAAGCATGTAGAAGTAGCAGAGACGAATCCCAACGCAATAGATATCAAGAATGGTACAACAAGAATTCTTCGTCATGAGGTAGTAACTAACACACCATAAAGTCAATACTCCAAGAGTGAAGAGTAAATCGCCAAAACCATAGATGACCGCAACAACGTCATAAACACCACGTGTGTAGAATGTGAAACAGAAAAACGGGAACCAATGGTCATCAAAAGAAAGAGAGTGAGGAGAGCGATTCAAAAAGTAGTAAACCCTTCGTTCGTTAATTACCTAAACATGACAAAGAGCTTGGTACCCAGATTCTCATGGGTCCGAGATGATTAGTAGAGAACATCCAATGCATTTAAATGCACATGATGATGATGTCATCGAGAAGTACAAGAATTCATCATTTGTTTGTTTTGACAAACAAACAATAACTTTCTTGACTAGAGAAATAAACAATGTATATAAATAATAATAGTTCTAAATTTTTCCACTAGGTTTAACAAATTTTATTTGTTTTGATGTATTTGTTGAGTAATCATCTTCAGTAAATCCTAAGCCGGTTTTATCATAAAATGACTTTTGAATGTTAAGTAGATATTTTAAAGATTTAAAACTATTTTCAAATTTAGCCAATATTTTTGCTTTTTCTTTTTCCATTTTAATTTCATGTTTGTAGTCTTGACAATTTTTACATTCAAGATCAATTTCAATATTACTTTTAAGTCTAGACATTTTATCTTCTAAAATTATTTCTTTTTCAAAGTTATTTTCAACGGATGTTGAAGATTTATTTTTAAAAACACTTTTTGATTCAATGTTGCAAAAGTGCTTGAAATTGTTTTCAAGTTTTGAAAATTCTAATATAAATTGATCATAGCAAAAATGTTTGGTTTTGGATTGTACCTTATTTGTAGTTGTACAATCTTCACATGCTCTACGGTGATCAATTCTGTTGTTCATGTCGCTCCATGTTTTGTTTAAAGTATTGCTTGGATCTTGGAGCATGCAATCCTTGCCGTCACTACTTGTATTTGCATTAGTAAGAGAATTCATGTAAGCCATATCTATGTCATCTTCATCGTCCTTGTTGCACCATGGTTTATTGACATTCTTTCTTCGGATTTGACACATGTGTTCTTCGTTATTGGTACCTTCAATGACCATATTTGAACTATTAGTATATGTGTTTATTTCAACTAGATATTTATCTATTAAGTTTTCTAGAGTAACAATTTCATGTGCAATATTAAGCTTATCATCTTTGGTTTTACATTTTTCTTGGTGAAATTTTAAAAGATATTTCCAAATATCATTTGCCGTTTTATAAGGAAATAATCTTTCATATTCAACTCTTGGTAGAGTTTTGAAAATAAGTAATTTGGCTTTAGTGTTTTTATCAAATTTGGTTTGAAGGTTATTATATTGATTTTCAAAATCCATTTTGGTTGGTTTAAGATCACCAATTGAAATGATATGCCAAAGATCAAGATCTATTGACTTCACATAATTTTCAAATTTGTTTTTCCATTTAAGTAAATGATCATTTTCAAATAATGGTGGTTGTTGCATAAATTCCCCTTCTAAATATTTTTCAAATTCCATAGATCGTTACAAGTTTTAAAATACAATCTATTTTAAAAATCTTGCTAGACGTGGCTCTGATACCAATTGTGGAAAACTAGAAGGGGGGTTGAATAGTTTTGCGTCTTTTTCGTTTAATAAGAATTTGCTTTTCAAAGAATTGATAGTAGTTGTAAAAACCTTTGAATCTAAAGTATAGATACAAACTAATTCACATATATCATATATACACTACTTATTTAAAGTGTTGAATAGAAATTATAATTTCATATATCTCACTTAATTACAAGTTTGTACTAATATAGATATATGTGTCTTAGTAATTGTTTATACTTATATTTTACTAAAGTATAATTAATGTTTTAAATGGAACCTAGTTTGATCTTTATGTGAAATCAATATATGCACAACACACAATATTAACAATATATGAAAAGCTAGTAAGTAAGCAAGCAAAGAGTGAGAGATGGAAAGATCAAACCGAGAGACAAAGGATTTATAGTGGTTCGGCTACAAGGACACCTTCCTTGCCCTACTCCACTCCCCGAGCACCGAACTAGAGAGTTTTCTTCACTAAGTCAATAACCTCCCTTATGGCGGAGAAAACCGTACACACCAAAAGCTTACACCAATTAACGACACAAAGCAAGATGTCGAGTTCTAATCGTAGCTAGAACCAATCTCACAGCAAATATCACACCACTTCTTCTTCACACCTTTGCACTACTTCAATGATTCTTCACACCACAAGTATCTTCACACCTTCAAGGCACTAATGTCTTGACACCTTCAAGCCACTAATGTCTTCACACCTTTAAGCCACTAATGTCTTGACACCTTCAAGTCACTAATGTCTTCACACCTTTAAGCCACTAATGTCTTGACACCTTCAAGCCACTAATGTCTTCACACCTTCAAGCCACCAAAATCTTCACAACTTCAATCTACTAATGTCTTCTAGTCTTCTTCACTTGGAACCCTCAATATGTTCACAACAAGTCCCTATTGCTACAATCTCCTATCACCAATACTATCTAACCCTTCTTCTTCACTTCAAGTTCCACTTTACACTTACAACAATTCTAGATTCTTCAACTAAATCTAGCTAACTAATATATACACCTTATTCACCAAAGAATGAAAGATTTACAAGAAAATATAAACAAGCAAGTTAGATAGCAAGATGATACTAAGTTGTAATACTTCTAATAGAAGTATTCTTCTCTTTGCACTTTGAATGTTGAGGCTTGAATCACTTTAAAACAAAGATCAAAGTATATAAGATCAAAGGATTTTTAGAGAAAGGAAATGGATGTTTAGATCAGAAAGTTTCTGGTGCAAAAAGGTGAGGAAAATGTGTAAAATGATCCAGTATTTAAAGGGCCGGATTTTACTGTTCGGGAGCGTGCCGGTCCCCTTAATTATAGGCCGGTCCCCTTAATGATTAAGGGGGCCGCCTAGTAAAATTAAGGGGGCCGCCCTCCTGAACGTTTGAAAAGTTTTTCTGGATAAAATTTGCCCTTTTTGGTTGGAAATTTGAAATCATATTTTTGTGGTTTAATAATGCTATTCCAAAAATGATTTACAAATATATATAAAATGTTAAAATCATTTTATAAAATGTTATGTCTTAAGACAAGATTTCCTTTGATCTTACAATACATTAATCACTTTGTTTATTCATACATTAAGTGATTAAATGGTGAAAGTGAGTATTTACTACTAAATACTTGTTTACGTCATAACCTTTGGTTTGATGAGTTTTCGTTTTGTGATTATCAAAACTTAGAGATATCGAAAGATATGAATAATGTTTTTAGTCAATTATTTATATCAACAACTACATTTTTAAACATATAGTAGTCTTATAAAATGGTGTTTGGTATATATATGCTTCTACTATGATGTTTAATGAATGAGTCGTGCTATATGATAGATAGTCATCTTTGTTTGATCATGTTAACTAACCATGTCATGTTTGGACGATAACACTTTGGTGTTATCAATTTTCCGTGTTCGGATTAATTTCCATTTATTGTAAGATTATAATCCTCGGCTTGATCTATATGCAAACATGTGTTAGAATATGTGTTTTTAGTTTTAATCTATCACATCTAATTAAGTGCATATGTTTCAAGTATTATTAGGATGTTTTAACGGGTTTTGGAAGTCGATAATTGTCCCTTGTAAGGAGCGTTTGGCACAAGGGTGCATTTGAACTATTTGGTCGTTGAAACAATGTTATTTTATTTTTTTAAGATGTTGTAGGATGATACCATGTATGTGGATTATGTGTGTACTAACAATATTTGCAGGGGATAACTTTTTAGTACTTTGTCATTTTCCATTTTCGGCTAAAAATATGAAAGCTAGGATCGCTCTTGTAAACTTTATCGGTAAGCATGTTTCTACCTTCAATTTTTATTTCTTCTGTCTACAAATAATTGATTACTTAAGTTTAAAAAAAAAATTTGGAAAATCGGAAAACATTTACGGCTTCGAAAATGCATTCTGTCTCAATTCTGGGTCTCCACGGATTTAGCGGAACCAAAGACTTGGTTCCGTCCTTGTTGTCGATTGGTTCCTCCAGACATTCAACAAACTTTTTAATCTTTGAATTTTTTGAATTTTTCTAGTAATCCTTAGGTTCCAAACTTGCTTCCTACATGCTTGTTAGTATTTATCACTAATTCTAAGAGCCCTCTTAGCACACTTTCAACAATAGGATCATCATTCCCGTCAAAATTTCAAACTTGGCTAAACTAACCCAAGAAACCTTTCTGTTACAAGGAAGGAACCTTTCTGTTACAAGGAAGGAACCTTTCCTTTGGTTCCTCCAAATCTGTGGAACATTATCTTCCATAATCACATAGTACTTAATGCATAAGCTAGTCTTTCACTCCACCCAACTTCATTGGATTGACTTAAAATGTTTTGAACTCTTCCAAATGATTAGGAACCTCCAAATATCTATGGAACAACATCTAATCCAAACACTACTTTTCATAACATGTTCTTCCTATAAATTGACCGACATTCATACTTCCAATTCACACCATCACCATCACTTCTCTTATTCTTATAATTCTAGCTAACCAAAGTCTTGGAATGACTAAATCCAACACCTCATCCAAATCATCTAGACCTATTAGGAAAACAGCTAGGATTAGTGTAAAACCATGTTGCTTCAACAAAACCATTCAACTAAGCTCATCATCATCAAGTGATTCATCACTCAACATTTCCTCACCTATCAAAGATACAAACGTCCTCAACCTTGCTACTCCAACACCATCTCCAAAATCTTGCAATGCCAACATAATCACCACTCCTATCGCTAACCACAAATGTTTTGTAGTCATTACCAACGGTTACTACATTCTTCCATCCTTAACTCATCCTTCATCCATTAGCTTCACTTATTTGGTGACTTGACAACTTCCTAACTAATCCGGACTTGTTACTTACGTAGATTACATAAAATATCAAAATCACAAGTCTGACCTGTGACTATAGATATTGTCTTGTATCTATATATGTTACCTCTCTTGGTTAACATGAATGTAATGTGTCATCCTTCAAGACGATAAGGATTTACATCAAGTCATAACTTAAACTTAAGTTATAGATGTATTATCAAGTCTTGTTATTCTCTAGCACTATCAAATCTCAACAAAGTAGGATTGACAACTTAAGTATTTCGTCCGAAATATTCAAGTAAATCTGACTTACGATTGTAGTCATTCAAAGTCACATCCGAAAGAATCTGCACCCAAGTATTTTAACAACATATGTTAAAACACTTATCCTAATACTCTCTCAATCAATAGGGATAAAACAAATAGGTCTTCGTTATTGAACATTGAGCACTTAAGTTTTCTTGTTCGTTCACCATCATCTCATTCACTTCTATGATATATCTCAGCCCCTAAGCTTCACAAACATAACCAAAACCTCAAGAACTTCACTCACTAGTTATGGACCCCAAGGCTTAGTATCCATCGGTTTTACTTTCAACATCTATGAAACTTAAGAACTTCCATAGCACAAGAAACCTCTACATCACCACATCTTTATTAAGACACACTAGAAGACCTACCACCTAGATCAACCAATCTACCATTCTTACCATCGTTTGAATCCATTGAGTTCATTGAGCCCTTTGTCCAAACACTCGTTAAGCAAACTCAACCATACTTTACCATCTATAGGAATAAGAACCTTCACCATCAAATGAGCATGAAGCTCACATTCAGTTACTAGGTCTAAGTAGTTCCACTTTCACAAGTTATCAAAGTATTTGTAATACTTTTAACTTTTGCATAAGTTTCATTAAACCTTAAATCAACATCTTAACAACATATGTTAAAATGCAATCTCAAAGCCAACCTCATGTACCCCGAGCAACAATAACTCTTGAGGAGTATACATAAGAAACTCGAGTTAATTCCTCTTGTCATCATCTAGTATAATCTTAAGACCAAGTATATTTAGATAGAACTATCCGATTCAAACACTTTGGCTTCATATCTTCATTTAGGAAAACATGATGTTTTGAAAGACATTATGTGTCTATTTCCTTTCAAGTGTTCATCATAACCAAACCTTGCTCATAACCTAGTTCAAACCCTATCTCTAGAGCATACACAAGATCTATTGAAGTTGGTAACTTCACTTAGATTCCTGTTCCAAAGAGCTTTCATGAGAACGTTCTTATCATATTCCATTATCACACACAAACTTATCTCTTGGTCTTGGATGACCAAATCACTTACGTAACACATGCTTAAAGATGTCACCTTTTAGATCATTCAACCGTAGATTCCAAACACAAAGATTAAAATCTCTTGCACTACACATACATGTGTCATTTACATTTTATTTATTTGATTTAATTGGACTTCTTAACATAACCATGATAACTATCTAATTGATTCATGTGTAAACCTTGGTTATTTATTTATGATGCCTACACGCTTATATGTTTTGCGTTACTATATAATAACATGATATATATATATATATATATATATATATATATATAGAGGTGGGTTCATGAAAAAAGTCCACTTTGTTAGAAAAGTGAGAAAAGTGTACAAATCAGCCCCTTCTTTCCCTCCTTTTTTTCACACCAAACTACAGGGACCTAATTGTATTTTCCTTCATTCTTTAAGGAGGTTTTGTAAATTCGCACCCTACCCCCCCACCCCCACCCCCCCCCCCCCCCGCCCCCCCCAAAAAAAAAAAAATTTCCCGCAAAAAAAAAAAAAAAAATTTGTTTTGGGCAAAAAAAAAAAAAACTTCTTTTGGGCCAAAAATTTTCCCGCCAAAAATTTATAACCCTGATGCACCTTTTTTTTTAGTGCATCTCAGTTATAAAAATTGGTGCATCTCTGTTATAACTATGATGCACCAATTTTTATAACTGAGATGCACTAAAAAAAAAGGTGCATCAGGGTTATAAATTTTTGGCGGGAAAATTTTTGGCCAAAAAAAAAAAAAAAAAAAAAAAAATTTGGCGGGAAATTTTTTTTTTCGGGGGGGGGGGGGGGGAGGGGTGGGTGGGGTGGGGGTATGTTTCAAAACATACCCATGAAGTTTGAGATGTTTCAAATTAAACCCTATAACTTTTTTTCTCACTTTTTTACCAAAGTGGACTTTTCTCTAGAACCTTACCCTATATATATATATATATATATATATATATATATATATATATATATATATATATATATATACATGGATTGCACAATTTTTCATCTTGTTTCTTTGTCACACTATTTGTTCACTACATGTGCACTTATAATTTGTCAAAGTACTTTTGGTATGATAAACATTTAGAAGTCGTTTTATCATACGAATTAATTACATAGATTAAAATTTGTTGACACATATTTGTTGAATCTCCATATAAAACATGACATCTTCATCACCTTAGTTTTATTAAATATAGTTGAGTCTTATTAACTCATGTATTAATCATCTTGTCTTAGAAATATTATTCAAACAAGAAGTAGATTTGAGTTTCTCTTTAGTTTATTAAGAATCACTTGCATTACACATATATGTTTCGATTAAATGTTACTTGTTTGATATAATTGGGTATCTTGACATAATAACTATTTGATTGATTAATATGTAAACCTTGGAAAAGTTTTGTCTGCATGCTTATATGTTTCATGCAACTAAATGTTAACATGATTTGTATGATACTTTGCAAGATTAACAAGTTACTTGTTAAACTTATGATATGCAATTTTGATACATGATTCTTTTTTTTGTTTTAATGTTCTTGTCTTTCGTTGACACTCATTAAATATATACGTAGGATGTGTTAATGATGCATGCTCCAAAATGTTATCTTTTAAACACAGTTTACATGAATATTTTGTTCTAGC
Source organism: Artemisia argyi (assembly GCA_030686995.1). Classification (NCBI taxonomy): domain Eukaryota; kingdom Viridiplantae; phylum Streptophyta; class Magnoliopsida; order Asterales; family Asteraceae; genus Artemisia; species Artemisia argyi. The sequence goes on from CM060687.1 coordinate 125,832,384, forward strand.
TTCTATATGCTCATCTCGCATAACTGTAATCCCTACACTTGCATATAGTTTTATAAGGATTGAAGATAACAATACTCTAATCCTTTCCACCTCCTTTAAGGAAACCACATGCCTTGTCATGCGATTATCTCGCATTGATAAAGAAGAGCTACATGACTTCAAGGATAAAGTTCTTTGTATGCTAACCAACATCCGCATAAACATTACTAAACTCATAGCTAATAGGATTGAGTCTTAGAGATTTGAAATTTGTGTTTGGATATCTTTCAATCAACCTCTTTCTAATTCGCTTCATTGCTTCCGCTTTTCAAAATCACTTCCATCACTATTTAGCCTTAACAATACAACCTCCTAAACACTTCATCATCATTCTTTATACGATGCATTACACAATATGTTAGATGTCCACCGATTAAGGCGGAGAGAAATTCATTCACATATTTGTATTTTGTCAAAACGTATTTAAAGAACATCTACTCATGTCTCTTGCACCCTAAAATACCAACACATAGGTACACACCATTTAGTTAAAACCGGTTCACAAAACCACGAGTGTTTCAAGCCTTTTTAACCTAACATCACTAGTTTGTACCAATATCTCATCATGTGTTTGACAAAGTTCTTCATCTCCACAACCAACAACTAATGGAGTCTAGGATCTTTCTTAAACTAGGACTTCACAACTTCGTTTTCTAGAACACCATCATAGGATCTCATCCTTTCGTACTCAACACATATTATGCACGTCATTGTCAGTGCAAACGATATATTAATCAAAACCATCATTCCCAACACTTTCTCAACACATCGGTTTAACCAACACTCTCCCATCTCATAATGTCATTCTCATCCTCCTATAGGTTCGTAGTATTCTTCATTCATTTCTTATGAAATGTTTGTAATGAGGCGAAAAATGAACCGTTTTTAAGGGGTCATTTTAGCCCGGATTCGAATTTATTTGATCAAATATTGCCCTAAATCGTTCCTTTTGTCATTTTAGGTACTTTTGGAGTGAAATCTGGAAAAGGAAGCATTTTGGACGTTTTTGGAGCATAAAAGTGAAGAAAATGGCAAAGTCTTAATTTTCCTTGCTGGGAACAGTACCTGACGGCGTCACAAGCTTCTACATGACGGCGTCAAGAGTAATACAAGAGGTGGAAGTGGATGATACACGTGACGATCCAGAAAGTTTTGTACATAGGACATGACGGCGTCACCCAAGGCCGTCATGGTCCATATATTAGTGACGGTCCAGAAGAAAATTACACATGACGGCGTCAAAAGTGGATCTAGGCAATCCGATTTCATTATGGGCGGCGATTTGACGGCGTCACATGTTTACACATGACGCCATCACCCTGTATTATCTATATATAGTTTTCCAAATTTCATTCATTAGTGTGCAACTTTGAGGGAGAAACCCTAGGACGAATTTTTCCAGCTTTTTCAAGGGCTTCAACCCTTTGAACTTTTCATGTCAATTTGAGATAAGTACTATTTCAATTCAATCAATATGTCTATGTGTTGCTTGAATATATCTTACACTTGTCTTCAATTTAACATGCTAGGCTAGATCTCTTTTGTGTTTGCTTAGATGTAGTGAAACCTAGATGTTAATTATGGGTTGATTGTTTGTTTATAGTTGTTACGGATGATTGTATTCGATGTTAGGCTTAAGAAAACTGGCAGACTTCCATTGGTAACATGCTTGAATGTCTTAAGAAACATGATCAGAGGTGTACTATGATTTTTGGTTGTATTTAATGCGTAGGAGAATTCTAATGATCCCATGTTAGGAGCTTCTAACGGCTCGACATAGGAGTGAAGTAGGACCTATAGAGTTAGGGAATATTTTACACGGACCTACGACTAGTATTAAGGAATACGACCCGTCATCCATGCAATTGTAACAAACTATCAACCTGTAAAAGATATCTAGGGAGTAATGAAACCTAAGTAAACACAACTTTCCCCATTATTGTTACACCACATTAGTAATTAGATTTATTTTCATTTCTGTTATTTAATTTTAATTGCATTTGTAGTTATTGGGTTAGTTGGCTAGCAACTAATTCCGCCTACTCTTCCAAAACCCGAGATTTTAATTGCTTTTATAAAAATATAAAAATACAAAAAGAATCATCTCTCACCTCTAGACCTAGTTTTTAGGCTTTCTAATCCTAGCGACACTATTCCTGAGTTGAACGATCAATCCCCTGGTACTTGTCACTATACTATACTACAACGAACAGGTACACTGCCTGGTGGGGGTTGTAAGCTTCTCGAGATCCCTCGAGAGGTAAAGCCTGGTGCGATTCCCACGTATCAAGTTTTTGGCGCCGCAGCCCGGGGAATAGTTATTGTCTAGGTTAGGATTTCTTTTTATTAGGTGTACTTGCTAGATTCCTTTCTAGTAAGATTTTATTTTTATTTCTAGGTTGTCTTTAGTCTATCTCATTTCTTCGTGTCTTTGTTCGTAACCTTTACCATCCGACATTATGGAAGGTGGTAACATCTTTGAACCCATCAACCCACCACAACAAAACCACCCACAAAACCCACCACTAGAAAACCAACCTCTTAGGCCCCGAACCTTAGGAAAGTATTCCCGTCCTAGCCACCAAGGCTATCGAAACACTATTGAGCTCACTCAAGGAGCCAATGTGTCCCCCTTGCGATCCGACACCATCCGGTTGGTGCAAAGCGGATGTGCATTCCATGGACTTCATTCCGAAGATCCTAATCAACATCTCAAGGATTTCCTTAAAATTGTAGATTCCATAGACCTTGATGTTACAACTAGAGAGTCGACCCGATTACGCCTATTCCAATTCTCTCTACGTGATCAAGCTAGTCAATGGCTTGAACCTTTACCCGCGGGATCCATCACCTCATGGGATGATCTCACCACTCGTTTCCTTGCTCAAATTTTCCCACCGAGGAGAACTACCAAGCTTAGAAATGATATCTTGATGTTCCAACAACGTCAAGGTGAAACCTTCTATGAAGCATGGACTCGATACAAGGACTTACTCCAAAAAGTCCCTTATCATGGCATAGAACCATGGCTCCAAATTCAAATCTTTTACGATAAAGTTAATTATCAAATGAGAAGGACCATAGATTACGCAGCCAATGGTAGACTAAACAGACTTAGCATTGATAAATGCTGGGAAGTTCTTGAGGGGTTAGCACAATACGAAGAAGAAGGATGGGAGGATCCGATGTTTTCAAGAGAAGGAAGTCTTGATTACGTAAACGCTACCCAAGAACAATTATTGGAAAATATCGAGAGGCAGGTTAAAGAATTGATGAGGGTTGAAATGCCTGCAGTTAAAACCGCAATGAGTCCTGATAGACATGTGAGTGCAATTAGTAAATACAATTTTCCTGAACGTTCACGACAAGAGGAGTTTGAAGGGATAATGATAACTTTCATGAATAATCAGGAGAAACAGATTCAGCACTTAGAAACTCGCATGGAAAGCACTCGTAATGCTTTTATGGACTTAGCTGATGAATTCATATCCAGAATTAAGGAGAAGATTAGGGAAAAATCTACACCGAGGAAAATCGAAAAAATCTTTGAACTCCCAACCCCTTTGGTGTGTGACGGAGAGGATGGTGAAAAACCCTCTCCAAGTGCTTCACCTCCAATCACCCCTTACTTCTATGAGCGTCCTCAGGAAGAAAAGAACTTTCAAATTCATAACATCTTCGTTGGAAGTTTGCAAGTCACGCTCCCCAACTTGCATAAGAAACGTTCCTTTGGTTTTAAACCTGGTGTGAAGAGGTTGCACCTCAAAAACATCGCAACTTCAGAAACCCCTATGGAACAAATCCTTCCCGTACCCACCATTTACCGTTGTGAAGATCACGACCTAAGTGGAATTTTGACCAGCCCTATTCATGACCACACCTCACTTCGTGACAGTAACAAAATGTTTGACCCTGGTGGACTTCACTAACGGGAATGGCTACTCATAGTTTATACCTTTGATTAGCTATCTACAATAGTGCAGGGACTGAATTTGAAATTGTCACTAAGTACTCATAAAACGGGCATCTGACGGCGTCAGATTTTACTCTTGACGTCGTCACCTCGCATTCTCAGCAATATTAACCCCATTTCCATCACTTTCAACCCATACCCCATAAACTATACCCAAGTGCTACTCTACCTCCGAGTCTTCAAGGTCAAATCCGATATCTTCCGTGACCGATTTCCACGTGGTAAGTAACTTTTCTTCATCCTTATTCATTCAATTATCCTTAGGACCTACCAATTTTGAAAACCCCCATCATCCGAAACCCTAACATTGATCCATTCTTAGAACTCGTAATGCCCTTCCTTAGGTATTTTATAATCATGAGTTATGCATTAGGTAGTTGTGGTTGATATGAATCATGAGTCAATTGTGGAAAAATCTTTCACACCACGGATTTTTTGATCCCCCACCCATGTTTTCTGCAAAAAGGGGTGTTTGGGTCATGGATTTAGAGTTTGAAAATTGATTTTTCCCTCGTAATTGCATGGTTAAACTTCGGCTAGGTCTGACGGCGTCAGGTTCTATTACCTGACGGCTTCAGATGTGTCTGACAACATAACTTCATAAAACTCTCATTCTAACCATTTCCGTTCCATTCCATCTTTTTCCAGGAATATGAGCAAGCGCACCCGACAACACCGAGGGAGTTCATCAAGGTCCCAACGTGTGAACTATGGTGACTTGGTTCATAGTTTGAGTGAGTTTGATAATGAAGCCTCTACAACCAAATATGCGGAACTACTCTATCACCATATCGATGCAGGGGAGTGATTGATTGGGACTTTTTGAGGTCCCAGGGCCTTGAGGGTGATTTCCTTGGGAGGATCCAAACTGATGCATTTACGGGTCCTCAATGGGAAAGGCTGTTTAGGATGAGGGAAACGGTTTATAGTGAGTTGGTGAGGGAGTTCTTTGCTACTTTTCACTTCGATTTGGCTGAAGCTAGGACAGATATGGGGGGTACCACCATTTATTTTAGGCTGGGGGGAGAGCTTAGGTCGTGCTTGGTTACTGAGTTTGGGTGGAGATTAGGCTTGTATACTCAGGAAGAAGCTGTTCAGGGTGGTTTTATGCAGAGGTTGATGAATGGGGAGACAATGAGGAATGAGTTGAGGTGTTCCATGTTTTGGCCGAGTATTGGGAATGGGGTATATACCTCGACCATTGGGGCGGCCTCCATTAGGGACCCTATGATCAGGTTAGCCCACAGATGCATCACCTACAGTTTGTCGGGACGCCATGGCACTACTCACCGTGTCACTGCTTCAGATCTTTTCTACCTGTACACCATGTTTTCAGCAGATGTATACTGTAACATCCCATTCTGGGTAGCGAGTTATTTGAAGACTAGTGTGGGGAAGAGGGATAGCGACAAGGTATATGGGGGAGACCCGCCTAGCTCGTTCCTATGGGATCCTTGTTCCAGAGATTATGGGGTACCTGAGCGACTGTGGGACATGTAGGGTGGTGAGGGCCAAGTCCCTCAAGCAGATGAGTATGGTGATGGAGCTGGGGGATGGGTCCTTTACTTGGTATGTTGTGGGAGGACCGGCGGGTGCTGAGGATGATGAGGATGATGATGAGGGTGTACCCCAGCAACCGCATTATGGGGATTATGAGGTTGGGTCTGCGGACTATTACCGACACATGGGTCGGGGGGATTGGCAGGTGCATCAAGGGGCGTGGATGGGTCAGGTGGACGCATGGCGAACCACCACTGACCAGAGATTTGACTGGATGTATGATCACACCATCCGCCAGATGCAACATCTTTCTACCCGTGATCACATTGAGCCTCAGTTGTAGATCGACCCATTCCCTGGACGCGAGATGGACTACCCTCCCTACGGGTACACCGGGCACCTCCCTCCTGGATATGATTACCGCTATGGTCCCCCTCCCAGTGATTTGTCATGATATTTGTGATCTTTGAACAATTTATTCATGGTTGTAGGATCTAAAAACAATTTGTCTTGTAATAATTTAGGATGTGGCCTCTGTTGGCCTTGGATACTTTTTATTTATCTTCGTTATTGTGCATGTAGGATTTAATTTTATGGTTGTTTAATTTTTCGGTTTTTATTTGTGTGACTTTTAATTGTTTGATGTTATTTGTTTCCGTATGCATGCTTTATTTTTATTGTTGGTAGATCATGTTTCAAAACTAAATTGTGAAAATGCTTTATTTTGTTGTTTAACTTCGTCTTAACTTCATATAAAGGTATTTTGCAAACGCTAAGTGTAAGGGGAAACCCCAAATTTGTTTTTAAGAACGAAATTGATTATGATTCTCCACAATATTAAATGGAGATGTGTATTAGTATTTGTTAGAGTCAAATGCTTGTATTGAGTCATAATGATGTTTTGCAGGATTTTCCAGGAAGTAGGACATAAGTTTTTCCAGAAATTTTCCGGAAACTTAACGTAAAGATTTCTGCAGGTCACTTCTGACGGCGTCAGGAGTTAACTCCTGACGGCGTCATGTGTAAAATTCTAGAAATTTTGCGAGTTTTGTTTTTCTAACGGAGTCTTAAAGTTTTTGTTAATTCTTTAGTTTTATAAACTCCAGGAAATCTGCAAACATTCAGTCCACAAGCATTATATCTTACATTGTTTTCTAGGACTTGTTAGTATATATAGATTGCCGCCGATTTTACGCGGGGTTGCCTTGTTTGTTTTCTCAGGTTTAACAGGTTATGTATGACAAGAAGATGATTTATTTTTCTGGAAGGGAAGCTTTGAATGTTCATTTTCTTGGAGGAAGATCTAACCTTGTTACCACACTATCCACACCGAACGAATCAGGGGAGTATTTGCTTTCATTCTTTTACCTATTTCACTTTTACATTCTTTAATTGAACATTGGGGACAATGTTCATCCTAAGTGTAAGGGGAGGGTAAATGATGATACCTTATAGGATACAATTGCACTTGAGTTTGTTTGTTTGATGGTAGGTGTGTAATAAAACTAAGAGAAATACTTGTTAGTGTAATTTTAGCGCCAAATTAAAATTTTTTTTACAACATTTAGGAGTGAAACTTTAGCCTTAGCAAGCGTCTCATGGATAGGAGTTGTATGATTAGCACAAAACCGTACCATTCAAAAAAATTTTCCACCTAAATATGTGAGGTTCGCCTTCAGAATTGATAGGAAAAGCATTCATTATTAGTGCTTATGAGTGTACCGGTGGCATTTAGATTCTAGAACTTGCGTTAGTGATGCATCCCGAGACCGTTAGTGAGACTACATTCGTGTAGTAGGATTTACTACATGATAAGAGGCATTAGGATCACCCTTGTGTTAAACCCGTATCATAATTACTTGACCATTTAAGTCATATTACTTGGCTATTAAAGTCAATTAATTTTTCCCACACAATTAGCGTTGTACTCATTTTTAGTACACGAAACCCCTAGTACACCCCTCCGAGCCTATCTTTTCTGTTAGGAATACAAATATTCCTTTAAAAGTCTCGGTCACCTAATTATTGTAATAGCATTAAGTTAGCTCGTAGTTAGTTTATATATTAGTTAGTTAGTATTAGTTTAAGTAACACCGTGGAAGACGGACGGGTCTTTACCCACTGTATGCCTGATCCACAGCCCGGGTGTGGGCGTTTGTAATTTAGTATAAATACCCCTCTCTACATGTGGAGAGGGTTGGACCTTCACTCACTCTAATCTAATACTTCTCCTTTTCTTTCAAGGTTCCAATCTTTCTTTCTTACTTTCAATTCCAACGCCACACATAACCACAAGGACTTCATGTTTCCAACTTGATTAGTATACTACAATTGGTATCAAGAGCCAAGGTTTTATCTTAGGGCCTTGTAGAATCGGATTTGATGTGGTTTTGTGTAGTTTTTGTGAGTTTGAAGTTACTTTCTTGTAAAACATCTTGGTTTGATCTTTCTAGTGTTATTAGACATGTTAGAAATGTACTTTTATGATCCTTGGTGTTAGTATAACATTGTGTTTTAGTTGGTTATACCATATCTTTAGTCTATTTGAAGTTTGGATTAGGTTTAGAGCGTATTTCATTGTTGCGATTAGTTCTACTGTTGCATTGCTTATCTGCGTTTAGTTCCTGATCTCTGTGGTTAGTTTGTCTGCGATTACTATTTTGGGAATACAAACAAATCGCAAGGAAAGTGACAGTTTTGGACTTTTGTCAACCTGCGATTAGCTCCTGCGGTTAAGTGGTCTGCGGTTAGTTCATTGTGGTTAGCTTCCTGCGGTTAAGTGGTTTGCGGTTAGTTCTTTGTGGTTAGCCTCTCTTGCGGTTTGATTATTCTGCGGTTGGATTATTCTGCGGTTTGCTACGTTCTGTGGTTAGTGACTTGCGGTTAACTTTCATTGTGGTTAATTATCTTGCGGTTTGTTATTCCTGCGGTTTGGTCAACTTGCGGTTAACTCTCCCTGCGACTTGTGCACTTTATTGCGAGTATCTCCTACTCTGCGGTTTGGTAGTTTCAATTTTGTGATGTCGACATCCTCAGATGACATTCAAGCTGCTGGGTCCGACACCCGACCTCCAATGTTGGACAAAACTGACTATGAATCATGGGCACAAAGGATTCGTCTTTATTGCTTAGGTAAGGAAAATGGAGTCAACATTTTGAAATCCATCGATGAGGGACCCTTTCAAATGGGTACTACTAGAGACACAGTCGCAGCGACTAATCAATAACCTGCTGTAGTTGGTCCAGATAGACCTCGCACTTACAATGAGCTGTCGGATGAAGAAAAGAAATGCTATGATGCCGACATCAGAGCATCGAATATTGTCATTCAAGGGCTTCCTAAAGATGTCTACAAACTTATGAACTACAACACTGAAGCCAAGGCTGTCTGGGATAACGTGAAAATGCTTCTTGCGGGGTCTGAGTTAACCAAAGAAGATCGGGAGTCTCAGCTATACGATGAATTTGAGCATTTCAAAATGAACCCAGGTGAAAGCATCACTGACTATTACGCCAGATTTCACAAGCTGGTCAATGATATGAGAGCCATCAAGATGACAATGCCCAATATTCAGCTTAATTCTAAATTCGTGAATAACATGGCACCAGAATGGGATAGGTTTGTTACAGCTGTTAAACTCAACAAAGGTCTCAGGCATACTAATCATGAACAACTCTATGCATATCTCCAACAACATGAGAAACATGCTGCTTATGATCGGTTAATGCGAGAAAAGCTCAATCCTTCAACAACAAATGAATCTCTTGCCTTTGTCTCTAATGTTCCACAACTTACCCAAACTTCAAATGATCAATCTCAACCACTACAACCATCTTCCAGGTCTACGCAAACAAATGGTCAATCATCAACTCCCTCACCATCTGCTTTGAACACACAACTGGACTCTGGGTATTCTCACACTGACATGATGATTGATAATCTCTCCAACCAAGTTTCCTTACTAGTCCAACAGTTCAGGGCTGTACTTCCATCTACTAATAACCAACTTAGGACTTCGTCTAACCCACGTAATCAGGCAGTCATAGAAGATGGTAGGGTGGTGGTGCAGAATGTGTAGGGAAGACAAAACCTCAATCAAAGAAATGCTGGTAGAGAAAATGGGCAGTACAGAGTTGGGAATGCTCTTCAAGTACAAGCTAAGCAGCCTAAGTGTTATAACTGCGGAGGGTTGGGCCATATAGCTAGGAATTGAACTCTCCCAAAGTGTCCTCAAAACTCTGATTACTTCAAGGACAAGATGTTGCTAATGCAGGCGCAGGAGAATGGGACTGCGTTGGATGAAGAAGCTCTGCTCTTTCTGGCTGGTAATGACGGGAACATGGTTGATGTTGATGTGGATGATCAGCCTGTTCAGGACATGGCTCTAAATGATCCGAATATCTTTCAAGTTGAAGAATGTGATGCATTTGACTCAGACGTAGATGACGAACCTACAGCTCAAACCATCTTCATGGCTAATCTGTCTGCAGCTGCATCCTCTCCACAGCATTCTGACTCCTCCATCACATCTGCTATTTCTGAGGTACCAACGTCACTTAATCCTGATCTGAATACTCCTACAAATTCGCAGGGGGCGTGTGACTCTGTACAACTCAAGAATATTGTCAACACAGATACCACTGATATGGGAAATACCAATAATATCCCATATGAAATGTATGTGAATGACAATAGACTGCCAGTTGTACCAAGTGACATGCCGTCTGTTGATTCTTGTGAACATGAGTTACATGAGCACACGATATACAACCCTGATGATTCCTTGATTACTAGAGTTAACATCCTTAAGGATCAAGTGAATATATATGAACAGCGTGCTAAATTTGAGCTTAATGAACGTGAGCAGAAAATGGAATGGAAAATGCGTACTTACATATCTGAAAACAATTTCAAACAAGAAACATTGAACAGGGAGTTAGTTTCTTTAAAAAAACAATTGGATCAAACTGTTAAACAAAAACAAGAATTTCAAAAAGGTTTGACATCAATCAAACTCGAATACAAAGATAAAGAGACTAAACTTCTAAATGATTTCTCAAAACTCAAAATGTTGAAAAATAAATTGGAAGATAAGTTGTACACACAAGGCCAAACCATTCAATCTGCTCAAATGATGCAAAACCATAGGAAACTAAGTGATGAATTTAGTGAACAGGATGCCTCTAAGCCTAAAGCAAAATTCCTTAGAAATGGTATAGGTGCTCAACCAGCATTATATGATGCAAACACTATGCTTGAGCCTAACCATGCCCCTCCTGATGTGAGATCATATGACAAGATTGATGAGGCGGAGGATAGAACTAGGATAAAACTTGCTGAACGATTAAAGGATCCTAAGTGCATAGCTAATAATATTGTGTTTCACTATGATTATGCGAATGACAATCATTCAGCAATTTTTGTTCCTCAGAAGAGAATCCTTCCTGACAAAGTTTTTTGGAATATTGACATTGAGAAAATGAAAGCTGAAAGAATTGTGGGTAACACACGCACTATCTTTAGAATTGCTGACCCAACTATTTATCCCCTGAATACACCCAGGCACCTCGTACCATTTACTCTTCCCACACAGTGTAATACTCTAATTGGGTTGTATGTTCTAGGTCAACTGTTTAATGACTTTGAGAAAACATGTAAAATGAGAATTACACCAACAGGGATTACAGAAGGGGAAAGGGGTTTTGAGCAAACAAAACAGTGTTACCTAACTGAAGTTATGCCATTTTTCAAACTTCTCAAAGAACATTTTGAGGGGCTTAAAAATACCATTAATGATGATCTGACTCAAATGAAAAAGGTTTTTAATGAAGTGGAAAGTGAGGGTAACCAATTAGCCATTGATCTCAAATACAGTTAAATTGGCAGGAAAAACATTCTCATTATGAATGAAAACATGATTGCTAATTGCATTGCAAAAGATGTGTTTTAGACTGTAACCGACTCAACATTATCTGCTCGACAATTTCATGAAATGTCAGTTACTTTGAATGTCTTCCAGAATCGTGTAATTGAGCTTGAGGGGGAGAATTACAAACTTAATGAAAAAATTCAAAACGACGACCATGATAACATGGTCAGGAATTTCTCAAAACTAGAAGTTGATAATCTTAACTTACAACTAAAATATCAACATCTAGAAGAAAGCATAAAAATATCAAATGCCAAGACATCTTCGGATGCTCCTGAGTTTGACACATGTTTTGAATTAGCCAAAAAGGATGAAGTAATTCAAGCTCACTCAAACACGATTCGGAATTGAAGGTCCAAATTGCACAATTAAAGTCTAACATGGGCAATGTAACCAATACCAGTCACCAAATGTCACTAGATTCTCAAAATATTCAGAAACCAGACATCATAAATGTATTGCAACATGAGAATGAGTGGCTTCGTGCTGAATTGTCAAATGCTAAACAACGTTACAAAGAGTTATTTGAGTCCATTAAAATAACACGTGACCAAAACAATGATAGAGTCACTTCTTTATTAAATGAGAATGAGAATCTAAGGACTATGGTGAAAGGTAAAATGCCTGTTGTGTCATGTGATCATGCAATTCCCAATGCTCATGTTTGTAAGAAATATGCGTGTGATGCCTTGAACATCTCTCTTCCCCTTAGGAACAATAAGTTAGTTCATAGCAACTATCTTAGACATCTTAAGGATTGCCTCGCCATATTTAGTGAAACCGTTGAAAATGAGAGGTTGTCTAAACCACTGGATGATGTTGTTGTTGGTGCATGCTTTCTCACTAATAGAGCCCAGGAATTATTAGAATATGCTATAGGAACTTGCCCCAAGAATGATACCATATCGGACAGGTCGCTTGCGTCACACTCTAAAGTTGGCAACAAACATGTCATAGTTAATCATCCCCAAACCATGCCACAATCCACCACCATGATTACTGGTAAACAAGTAGCAATTAAGCATACTAATGTTCCCATCATTGCTTCTACAGGAGTAACCGGTGTATCTAAAGCTAGCAAGTCACATTCTAGGTGCAATACAAAGAATGATAGGACTTTGCCGGCTAAGAGTGCACTTATGAAGGAAGTAGAAGAATCCTATAGGAACAATAAAGTTATGTCTTATGAAAGGAATCGAGTTGATTCAAACATTTGTGTTAACAATGATGTAATTAATTCGAATTCTGGGGCTATTTGTAAAACTTGTAACGAATGTTTATTTTTTGGTAATCATGATGCTTGTGTTGTGTCCTTCTTGAAATCCACTATGAAATCTCCGGTCATGAATGTTTCAAGTGTTAAAAGGGTAAAACAAGTATGGAATAAAACAGGAAAAGTGTTCACTAATGTTGGTTATCAATGGAAACCTACTGGAAGGAAATTCACCCTAGGAGAAAAGTGCCCATTGACTAGGATCACTAACTCCAAAGTTGTGCCAATTAAGAAGTGGAGACCTACTGGTAGAATGTTCCCAATAGAAGCACTTAGTACCACTCCTAGTTCTAGTGCATCAAAATGTGAAAATTCCAGTGATATATCTGTAACATATGATAATCCAATATTTGTGTGTGCTAACCAAACAGACCCCAACTGTTTGTGGGGCTCCCACTTTTTTAGTTATCCACTATTGTCTGGTTTCAAATGCAAGTCGTACAAATCGTCCTTTGGTATTTGGACTCAGGCTGCTCAAAACATATGACTGGAGATCGCTCGCGGCTCAAGAATTTCGTGGAAAAGTTCATTGGTACGGTCAGATTTGGGAACGACCATTTTGGATCTATAATGGGGTATGGTGATTACGTCTTTGGAGACAGTGTAATATCCAGAGTATACTACGTGGAAGGACTTGGGCACAATCTATTTTCTGTTGGTCGATTCTGTGACTCTGATCTTGAAGTTGCCTTTAGAAAGCACACCTGTTTTGTTAGAGAATTAGATGGTGTTGATCTCCTCAAGGGGAGTCAGGGCACTAATCTTTATACCATCTCTATCGAAGACATGCTGCGGTCCTCTCTAATTTGCTTGCTTTCAAAAGCCTCTAAGAACAAATCATGGTTGTGGCATCATCGTTTAAACCATTTGAACTTCGGTACCGTCAATGAACTCACATGTAAGGATCTTGTTCGAGGCTTGCCCAGACTTAAGTATGAAAAAGATCATTTATGTTCCGCATGTCAAATGGGCAAGAGCAAAATGCACACCCATAAACCCAAAACTGTCAATTCCATCATGGAAGTTCTACATACTCTTCACATGGATCTCTGTGGACCAATGAGGATTCAAAGTATCAATGGAAAGAAATATGTGCTTGTTATTGTCGATGATCATTCTCGATTCACGTGGGTAAAGTTTCTACGATCAAAAGACGAAACTCCGGAAACCATCATCAAACTCATCAAGCAATTGCAAGTTCGTCTCAACAAAACAGTTAGATTCATTCGTACTGATAATGGAACGGAGTTTGTGAACAAACAACTTAATTTTATGAAGGTGTCGGCATTAGTCATCAAAAGAGAATTCCACGTACTCCTCAACAAAATGGAGTTATTGAAAGACGCAATCGCACCGTAGTTGAAGCCGCAAGGACTATGCTCATCTTCTCCAAAGCTCCTTTGTTTCTTTGGGCTGAGGCAATTGTAACTGCATGTTACACACAGAACCGATCCTTGATACATCCTCTCCACTGCAAGACACCATATGAACTGGTTCATGGCAGAAAACCAGACCTTTCGTTTCTTCGAGTGTTTGGTGCATTGTGCTATCCAACTAATGACAGTGAAGACCTTGGGAAACTCAAGGCCAAGGCCGACATTGGTTTCTTCGTTGGCTATGCTCCAGAGCGAAAGGGGTACCGAATGTACAACAAACGTACGAGAGACATAATGGAAAAAATCCACGTTACTTTCGATGAGCTTACTGAGCAACCGGTTCCTGGACAATCAAGTTTTGGACCCGTACCTAACCTTTTGTCTCCTGGACCTATAAGCTCCAGGCTTGTACAGAATCCCACTCCTGATACTCCTTTTGTACCTCCTACAAGTGAAGATTGGAAGAAACTGTTTGACCCTATGTTTGATGAATACTTTGAACCTCAACATGTGGATACTCCAGAAGCCACAGTCATTCTACAACCAGCTGGGGTAGCAAATGTCCCAGTCAATAATGCTGGGCCATCCACTTCGTTTTCATGGGATCCTGAAGCCCCCACCATCAGTCGCTCAGTTACCACCTGATGCGTGGGAATCGCACCTTGCTTTACCTCTCGAGGGATCTCGCGAGGCTTACAACCCCCACCAGGCAGTGTACCTGATCGTTGTAGTATAGTATAGTGACAAGTACCGGGGGATTGATCGTTCAGCTTAGGAATAGTGTCGCTAGGATTAGAAAACCTAATTAATAGTTCTAGAGGTGAAAGATGATTATTTTTGTATTTTTATAATTTTATGAAAGCAATTAAAATCTCGGGTTTGAAAGAGTGGGCGGAATTAGTTGCTAATCAACTAACCCAAAAACTACTTTGTAACTAATTAAACTAATGAAAATAAAATTAACTAATATTAAACTAAGGTTGTGAGCAGTATATGGAGAAATTGTGTTTACTTAGACTTCATTACTCCCTAGATATCTTTTACATGTCAATTACTTGTTACACTTGTATGAATGACGGGTTGTATTCCTTAATACCATTCGTGGAGTGGCATACATAACTCCCCAACTCTATGAGCTCTTATCTCCTCCTACACCATGACCCAACACAACTATAGGGATTGTAAACAGTGGCTCACGCATTAAATACAACCAATAAAGACCTAGTACGCCTCGGTTCATGTTTCTTAAGACGTTCAAGCATGTTACCATTTGGAGATCTGCCAGTTTTCTTAAGCCTAACATATAAAATCATTCATTCAAAACAAGAATAGACAAGTAATCAACACATAATCAACATCTAGGTTTCATTAGATCTAAGCAAACACAAGAGAGATCTAGCCTAGCATAATGGAATTAAGATAAGAACAAAAGATAAACAACCAACACATAGACATATTGATTGAATTAAGAGTATACTTATCTCAATTACAATGCAAGGTCTCAAGGGTTTGGAACCCTTGAAAAACCTGTAAAAGAGGCACCAAAATCGTCTTTAGGGTTTCACCAAAACTTCTCTCCTTTTATGAAAAAACTAGAAAACTATATATAGGAAAATCGTCCTGACGGCGTCAAGAGTAAAATCTGACGCCGTCAACTCGCCGCCATATACTTCCTCGGACGCCCTAGAGCCAATCGTGACGGCCTATGTGACGCCGTCACCACCCACGGTAAATTAATCTTGGTCACTTTGACGCCGTCATAACTCCATCTGACGCCGTCACCAGCTACGGTAAATTATTCTTCATGTCTGACGCCGTCAAGAGCAAATCCTTGACGCCGTCACCTTGTATTTCCAGCTTGGATTTTTGGTACTTTGTCGTTTTCTTCACTTTATGCTCCAAAAACGTCCAAAATAGCCTCTTTTCCAGAATTCACTCTCCAAACACCTAAAATCACAAAAGGAACGATTTAGGGCAATATTTGATCAAATAAATTCGGATTCGGGCTTAAATGACCCCCTAAAAACGGATCATTTTTCGCCTCATCATATACCCTTACACTTGAGATTTGCTTGTCCTCAAGCAAATGAGCTTTTATTCTACTCAAAAGACAAGTTAGGGGTGATTTAACACTAATATAAAAGTAATTACAACAAATAATCGTTCCACTAAAGACCAATAGACAAGCACGGAGGTCATACACAAGCACCTCACAAATAGTGTTTAGATACTCACATCTCTCGGGTGTAATAAAGTAATATAACATTATGGAAATGGAAGATATCTCTCACTACCTGTCATAACAAAATAGATTACCATAGGCTTGGGAAAGGATCAAACCTCCACCACATGGCGTAAGCACCTAGGATAAACTATCAAAGAGGTCTTTTAAAAAGGGTTATAACGTTAGGTGTAGGGATATGAATTACACGGTTTTGTTGGATAAAGGGAATTTTACTGGTGGCGAGTTAACAATCTTAGTAAATTACATGTACAAGATGGCGTTGCTAAGCCAAGACTAGACTCGACTTAAGCTAATAAATGAAAAATAACAAAAACATAAAATGAACATAAAATAAAAACGGGATGGTAGTCCGTATGTTTTTTTTTCTTTTTCTTTTCTATTTTTTTTTCTTTTTCTTGATTTTTCTATTTTTTTTTTCGATTTTTTTTTTTTTTTTTTTTTTTTTTTTTTTTTTTTTTTTTTTTTTTCGCATACACTTTTACCCTACCATCCAAAATAATACATCATAGGGGATGAGAATTCCCCTTACACTTGAATCTTTACATACTTTACATTTAACTATTCTAATGACTCGAATTAAGAAAATCAAAACACTTGGAGCACTTTTAAGATTAACGTACATATGGGGGTAATAATATTATGTTCTTCCCCATTACTCCATAAAATAAGTACTTACCCATGAGTCCCAATCGTCCCAAAACAATATGTACAAGGATATGACTCGACTTAGCAACCACGTAATCAATTAGAAAGTTAACTTAGGGTTTAACAAATAACAATAATGCACTAAAAATGAGCGCATACACGGAAGGCTAAGGCGATTTGGGTGTACATTTAAGTGGGGTGTAACAAATTCTTCCTTTAAGTAAAATGCTTAAAGTTAGAAACGAAAAGATAGGCTCGGAGGGGTGTACTAGGGGTTTCGTGTACTAAAAATGAGTACAACGCTAAGGGTGTGGGAAAAATTAGTTGACTTAACTAGCCAAGTAATATGACTTAAATGGTCAAGTAATTATAATACGGGTTTAACACAAGGGTGATCCTAATGCCTCTTATCATGTAGTAAATCCTACTACACGAATGTAGTCTCACTAGCGGTCTCGGGATGCATCACTAACGCAAGTTCTAGAATCTAAATGCTACCGGTACACTCATAAGCACTAATAATGAATGCTTTTCCTATCAAATCTAAAGGCGAACCTCACATTTTTTGGTGGAAAATTTTTCTGAATATACGGTTATGTGCTAGTCATACAATCTCCTATCCATGAGACGCTTGCTATGGCTAAAGTTTCACTCCTAAGTGTTGTAAAAAATTTTAAATTTGGCGCTAAAATTACACTAACAAGTATTTCTCATAGTTTTATTACTCATCTACTATCAAACAAAACAAACTCAAGCGAAAGTGCATATGTAAGGTATCATCTTTTTACCCTCCCCTTACACTTAAGATGAACATTGTCCCCAATGTTCAAGTAAAGAATGTAAAAGTTAAAAAGTAAAGAGAATGAAATCAAATACTCCCCTGATTCGCTCGGTATGGATTTTAGTTGGCCAGGTTAAATCTTCTTCCAAGAAAACGAACAATCAAAGCTTCCCTTCCAGAATATAAATCATCTTCTTGTCACAAATAACCTGTAAATCCTGACAAAAGTAGACAAGGCAACCTCGCGTAAAATCGGCGGCATCCTATATAAGTTACTAAATCCTAGAAAACAAAATAAGATATAATGCTTGTGGAATGAAGTTTGCAGATTTCCTGGAGATTATAAAACTTAATAATTCACAAAAACTATAAGACTCCGTTAGAAAAACAAAACCGGTAAAATTTCCAGATTTTTGACTCCTGACGCCGTCAAGAGCAATTGCCTGACGCCGTCCGAATGGACCTGCAGAAATCCTTATGTTAAGTTTCCGGAAAATTTCTGGAAAAACTTTGTCCTACTTCCTGGAAAATCCTGCAAAACTTCATTATGACTCAATACAAGCATTTGACTCTAACAAGTACGAATATACATGTTCATTAAATATTGTGGATAATCATGATCGGTTTGTTTCTTAAAAACATATTTAGGGTTTCCCCTTACACTTATCTTTTGCAAAAATACCTTTAGGTTGGAGTTAAGACTAGGCTAAACAACATAATAAAGTATTTCACATTTTAATTGAGAAACATGATCAACCAACAATAAAAATAAAACATGCATACGGAAGCAAATAACAAACAAACAAAATAAAATCACACAAAGCATGGGTTGCCTCCCAAGAAGCGCTTGTTTTTGTTCGAGTCACGAGCCTGACTCTACCCTTATTTAACGGAAATGGGGGAGGTTTTTCCTACACTTAGGATTAAGTGCGGGTGGAAGTAGCGATACACACCCTTAGGGTGGAAATATGCCTCATGAGGAAAGAGTGGTGGATGAATTATATGCTCAAAGGGGTGTGCTCCTATCATCATAACCTTACCTAATTCAATCGGGTTAATAGGTGAATTAAGATTTTCTCCTAGAAAGGGATCATTTTCTATCATCTTCAAGAGACTACAAGTTGGGGATCCATCTTGACCTAATAAACCCGGTTTAAACCCATAATGTTTCTTGTGATCAATCATAAATGGGTGATGTAAGCATGTAAGGCCATTTTCCACTCCTATATTGGCTTCCTCTCTACAAGGCTTAGAGTCCATTGCCTTTATCTTAAGACTACCCGGACTACATGGGTTGATGGGTGGGTCGGCTCCTCTTTTGTCTCCTAGATGTATATCTAAGGATGGAAAGTTGTGTGAAGATTGAGGTTCCGGTTCATCAATACTAGGTAATTCCCTAGAACTAAGAGTAAGGTTATCACTACAAGTATTCAAACCTATATCCTCTAGTGGTGTTTGATACAAGGGTTCTACATCTATTTGGGCTCCTATAGTCTCTTCTACTTCTTCCGGGTAAGTCACGGGTGGTGTGTATTCCTCAAGTGATGGTAGGACTTGTGGGGTACTTATTGGGCTTGGGTTTTCTACTATCTCTTCCATTTGTATTGTGGTGAAATCATACCACCCCGTATGCCCAGTTATCTCATCTATAGTTTTATCCCCAAACAGTCTTCTTGCTTGTTCCCTTAAACTTGCTATCAATTGATCCGTAACAACGTTTGTTGGGTTGTCCATTTTTTTGGCAAGTATGGCACAATTCTCTATGGTTTCCCATGCTTCATCAGCACTTAATCCCCAAAGGTCCCCATGTGCGGTATGGTCAATGTCCATTTTGGTATAGTGGTCGACACGATGGTAAAATATTTCAATTTGGGACCACAGATCAAAATTATGATGAGGGACTTTTCGGAGTAAATATTTAAAACGAGCCCATGCATCATAGATAGGTTCATCCTCATGTTGTTTAAACATCAAGATGTCATTTGGAGTGGGTGAATTTCGTGGTTTGTAGTATGGTGGATTCGCGTTCTCCATAATGGCTAACGGAATAGTCAATGGAAAGGTTTTTACTAACAAAGACACAAAGAAAAGATAGACTAAAGAGAACCTAAAAATAAAATCTTACTAGAAAGGAATCTAGCAAGTAGACCTAATAAAAAGAAATTCTAACCTAGACAATAACTATTCCCCGGGCTGCGGCGCCAAAAACTTGATGCGTGGGAATCGCACCTTGCTTTACCTCTCGAGGGATCTCGCGAGGCTTACAACCCCCACCAGGCAGTGTACCTGATCGTTGTAGTATAGTATAGTGACAAGTACCGGGGGATTGATCGTTCAGCTTAGGAATAGTGTCGCTAGGATTAGAAAACCTAATTAATAGTTCTAGAGGTGAAAGATGATTATTTTTGTATTTTTATAATTTTATGAAAGCAATTAAAATCTCGGGTTTTGAAAGAGTGGGCGGAATTAGTTGCTAATCAACTAACCCAAAAACTACTTTGTAACTAATTAAACTAATGAAAATAAAATTAACTAATATTAAACTAAGGTTGTGAGCAGTATATGGAGAAATTGTGTTTACTTAGACTTCATTACTCCCTAGATATCTTTTACATGTCAATTACTTGTTACACTTGTATGAATGACGGGTTGTATTCCTTAATACCATTCGTGGAGTGGCATACATAACTCCCCAACTCTATGAGCTCTTATCTCCTCCTACACCATGACCCAGCACAACTATAGGGATTGTAAACAGTGGCTCATGCATTAAATACAACCAATAAAGACCTAGTATGCCTCGGTTCATGTTTCTTAAGACGTTCAAGCATGTTACCATTTGGAGATCTGCCAGTTTTCTTAAGCCTAACATATAAAATCATTCATTCAAAACAAGAATAGACAAGTAATCAACACATAATCAACATCTAGGTTTCATTAGATCTAAGCAAACACAAGAGAGATCTAGCCTAGCATAATGGAATTAAGATAAGAACAAAAGATAAACAACCAACACATAGACATATTGATTGAATTAAGAGTATACTTATCTCAATTACAATGCAAGGTCTCAAGGGTTTGGAACCCTTGAAAAACCTGTAAAAGAGGCACCAAAATCGTCTTTAGGGTTTCACCAAAACTTCTCTCCTTTTATGAAAAAACTAGAAAACTATATATAGGAAAATCGTCCTGACGGCGTCAAGAGTAAAATCTGACGCCGTCAACTCGCCGCCATATACTTCCTCGGACGCCCTAGATCCAATCGTGACGGCCTATGTGACGCCGTCACCACCCACGGTAAATTAATCTTGGTCACTTTGACGCCGTCATAACTCCATCTGACGCCGTCACCAGCTACGGTAAATTATTCTTCATGTCTGACGCCGTCAAGAGCAAACCCTTGACGCCGTCACCTTGTATTTCCAGCTTGGATTTTTGGTACTTTGTCGTTTTCTTCACTTTATGCTCCAAAAACGTCCAAAATAGCCTCTTTTCCAGAATTCACTCTCCAAACACCTAAAATCACAAAAGGAACGATTTAGGGCAATATTTGATCAAATAAATTCGGATTCGGGCTTAAATGACCCCCTAAAAACGGATCATTTTTCGCCTCATCACCACCTCTAATGGTCAACCTTCATTTGTACAACGAGCAGCAGCTGTGGATAATTCATTTGAAGTAAATCCTTTCGCTCCACCTGATAATGAGCCATTCGTTAACATCTTTGCTCCTGAATCGCCAAATGATGCTACATCTTCAGACGAATCTAACACGGCCACCTCAGTTCCCTATTCTCAACCCCATGAACACCTTAGGAAATGGACAAATGATCACCCAATTGACAACATTATTGGAAACCCTTCGCGTCCGGTATCAACCCGTAAGCAACTTGCAACCGACGCATTGTGGTGCTTCTTCAATTCTGTCCTCTCTAAAGTTGAGCCAAAAGATTTCAAGGATGCAATGTCTAAACACTCATGGTTCACTGCAATGGTGGACGAGATTCATGAGTTTGATCGACTTGATGTGTGGGAATTAGTACCGCCTCCCGATTGTGCTATGATCATTGCTCTCAAATGGATATTTAAAGTTAAACTTGATGAGCATGGAGATGTATTGAAGAACAAGGCTAGGATGGTGGCAAAAGGATACCGTCAAGAAGAAGGAATAGACTTTGAAGAATCCTTCGCACCTGTTGCTAGAATCGAAGCCATAAGAATATTTCTCGCAAACTGCATTCTTAAATGGCGATCTAAAAGAGGTGGTGTATGTAAGCTAACCCGAAGGATTTGTGGATCCAGAACGCCCATATCATGTGTATCGTTTGAAGAAGGCTCTTTATGGGCTTAAGCAAGCTCCTAGGGCGTGGTACGACACCTTGTCAAAATTCCTTCTTGCTAACAAGTTTTCCAAAGGCGCTGTTGATCCTACACTCTTTACCAGAAAAACTGGCAAAAACCTTCTTCATGTACAAATCTACGTTGATGACATTATATTTGCCTCCTCTGATCCCAAAGAGTGTGATCGTTTCTCCCAAGAGATGAGTTCTGAGTTCCAGATGTCCATGATGGGTCAAATGTCCTTCTTTCTAGGCTTGCAAATATTTCAAAATCCCAATGGCATCTTCATCAATCAATCCAAGTATGCTAATGAAATTTTGAAGAAATTTGGATTCGATTCCTGTGACTCAGTTGATACTCCTATGATTGAAAGATCAAAACTAGATGAAGATGATGTTGGGATCCTGGTCGAACAGACCAAGTATCGAAGCATGATTGGTTCCTTAATGTATCTTACTGCTAGCAGACCGGATCTTCTATTTGCAGTTTGCATGTGTGCTCGGTATCAATCCAAACCTACCAAGAAGCACCTGGAAGCTGTCAAGAGAGTCTTTCGGTATCTTAAAGGAACAATCCACATGGGCCTATGGTACCCCAAGGACACTTCTATGGCTCTCATAGCCTATTCTGATGCTGACCATGCGGGATGTCAAGACACTCGTCGCAGTACATCTGGGGGTGCTCAGTTTTTGGGTAATAAGCTAGTCAGTTGGCCTTCAAAGAAACAAATGAGTACATCAATCTCCTCCACAGAAGCTGAATACATTGCCATGTCCTCATGCTGTGCTCAGATCTTATGGATGAGATCTCAACTTTCAGACTATGGCTTCGTATGCAACAAGATTCCCATGTACTGTGACAACAAAAGTGCAATCGCACTCTGCTGCAACAATGTCCAGCACTCAAGGACTAAGCACATTGACATTTGACATCACTTCATCAGGGAGCAAGTTGAGAAAGGAAATGTGGAACTTTACTTCGTGAGGAATGAGTTCCAGCTAGCTGATATCTTCACTAAAGCACTTTCTAGGGACCGATTTCAATTCATTCTCCCACGTCTTGGTATGAAGAGTCTCACGCCTGAGGATCTCATAAGTCTTCAGGAAGATCAGGAAGAGTAAAGGGGTTGCTTCACATATCCTTTGTACATTGTATTAACACAAAAAGAAATAGAAAAATATAAAACCTATAAAAACCATAAAAAATTTGAAAAATCATAAAAATTCCAAAAATATTCTTCTCTCGACATGTCTCTTGTGTAATCAATATTATGTACGTTTCTAGAAATGTCATTCAATAATGACACGGAATCATACATATGCTTGAGCAAGAGTTTTTCGGTTTCCAATAAAGCTTTTTCTAAAACATGTCGTATCTAAAAATATTCTTCAAACTTATGGCTTGCAGTCATTTCAGGCTGTAACCCGGACTTAAAATCATGGCTTGCTATTACTTCAGATAGCAACCCGTTTTTCAAAATGGGGAAAACTCGTCGCCAAAAAGACAGTTGTTCCTTTTACCGGGTGAAGTTCACCTGGGCATGGATTACTTTATATCCATGTTTCCTCGATCTAATGTACGCTTCAGTGCATTATTTCTTGATAAAGAAGAAAAATCTTCTTTTTATTGCCAAATACTTTCCCTTCTATGATTTTTCCGGAAAGTATTTGTGCAAAACTTGGTGGTACCATGAGATTTTGTTTGGAAATCAATTTGAATCTAAATTTTGATAAAATTTTTCACTCAATCAATGACTTTAATATTTTATGAAAATATTTCAGTTTTAACATCCGTCATTGATTGAGGGGGAGAGTGATTTCTCAAAATTTTATGTATCATCAAAACTCCCCACACTTTGTACAAAAACCTTGCAATAATACAATTTGTGATGGTTATGTGTCAGAAGGAGAAACTTTTCAAAGAGTTTTCGTTATAAGCTCAAATCTTTTGTAAACTCTTCAAATCTGACACATAACAACCTCCCTCACTGATTGAGGGGGAGCACGAAAAAGGTTCCTTTTATCAGAAAATATTAAAACTGACCGCATTTCTCTCCCAAAAGCTTTCTAACTTATTTAAATCAATTGAGATCCAAAATCTCGAAAGATTTGAAATTTTTGATCGGGGGAGAGAATGTGATTTAAATATGAAATCTGATAATCAAAAGTGATATTTTTGGACTCAATAAATAGGCTCCCACATATGTGCTAAACACTTTCGAATATCGATGCACATATTGAGGGGGAGCAAAAGGAGTTTGTGGAATTAATATCTAAGACCGACCATTTATCTTTATGCATGGAGTTATAAGGATGGTTAAGGTTAGGTATGAGTTCCCATGATCCACCAGAACCGGAAGGATCTTCCCAGGGACAATCCTCTAGATAGATTAGAAGTCCTTAGGAATAATTGAAAAAAGGAGTAAAGTGAGAAAGGGAAGAGTGCAGACTAAGATAGAGCTAGGACTGGAACAAACCCAACAAGGTTCTAGTGATGAAGCCTCGGTAAGCACTGAAGGGGTTGAAGAATGAAAAAGAAATGTAAGGAGAAAGGGTGAAAAGAAATAGCCCTCCATATATTCAACCTTAGGGCAGAAACCGGGTTCAATGCAAATCTACTGGCGGTTACTAAGATAACACCGGTATTGAAGACAAGACGTCATGGACCCAGTGACGCACTGCACTAAACTTCCCAACCACTCAAGTTCTCTTAAAAGAGCTTGTTTCATTCTCACGGGGAACCCGGTGCAATGTATCGACCGCTCATTGTGAGCTATGTTGATACCTAAACAGGAGACGGCTCCCCAGTCCCAAGGAGCGGATCAAAACGCACTATTGAGTCTAGAGCCATGAGATCATCCATAAATATCGATAGGACACATTCCAAATATGCTTATTGTTTCACACAATGTGGAAAATAAGATAAAATATTTAGAGTCCTACGCATTATCCTTGTGGTATTGCCAGAACATCCGAGTGATATGAAAATATTCACAATGACGATGGAAATCCTTCTAGAGCGAACATCTTTCAAGCTCTTGGTAGGTGACATGTGAGATCCATCTTGGATCAATGATCAAGTGACAACTGGAAAGCAACAATGGTGCGATTCAACATTGAATCAAACTTGTTGCAGGATATGGAGTGACGGATGCTTTTGCTAAAACATTTCAATGTGCTCACAAACTAACTTTTCGAGCACATTGATTGTGTATAATCTTTCAAACAAAAGTATTTTTTTATGGAAATGTGACTCTGAGTATAAAACTCTCGTTGTGTCTCAAAATTGTTTATCATATGACACGAGAGTGACTTCTATAAATCAATTTTTCATCAATCCGTGAATATCAATTCACCGATTCACTCTATCGTGCTGTCTGCTTTGAGACGTTCCGATATAAGAACATGCTTAGTATGAAGATTCCAAAGTGGATTCTTTGGAAAATTCATTACTATAAGTTGGAAATTCCTGTCAAGGAGAGTCTACTTTAAAAGAGACTCTACCTGATCACAGGTCGGTTTTAACAAAACCGGAGGGTAGTCTGTCCTCACAGAACGAATGACAAAGCCATATTCGTTCTCTATCTTTATTGCTAACTGATTTATTTCAGGGACACATATAAAGATGGCGTTGATGGCTCCTATTTCTAGCTGAATCGGGTCAATCCATACCTCATGCTCACACATCCTCCACACTATCAATGACGATGAGAGACTTGCTACAACAAATGTTGAGAGACTACCAACAACGTTTCCGCAACTCTGATGAAAAAGTCTCATGATCCACAACTCTAAAGTAAAGTCTCCTGATCTAGAAGGGTGTGAGCATGATGGTCCTCAAGTCACTACGTCACATGAAGGCGATACTACTATGGATGAGCTTGGAGATTTACTATGGCTGATGATCTCAAAGAAACTCAAAGATCACATATCACAAAGGAATCCAAAATCACAAGTTCATTTGCTTGAAGTACAAAGTGTGCAGAAAAGTGAAGAGTCAGAACCTACGAGCTACAAAGACTAAAGAATGCTTGAAGATCAAAGAGCTTAATTTCCAAGGTGACCTCGCTTAGGGGGAGATTGTTAGGAATGCAAATATTCCTGTAAAAGTCTCGGTCACCTAATTATTGTAATAGCATTAAGTTAGCTCGTAGTTAGTTTATATATTAGTTAGTTAGTATTAGTTTAAGTAACACCGTGGAAGACGGACGGGTCTTTAACCACTGTATGCCTGATCCACAGCCCGGGTGTGGGCGTTTGTAGTTTAGTATAAATACCCCTCTCCACATGTGGAGAGGGTTGGACCTTCATTCACTATAATCTAATACTTCTCCTTTTCTTTCAAGGTTCCAATCTTTCTTTCTTACTTTGAATTCCAACGCCACACATAACCACAAGGACTTCATGTTTCCAACTTGATTAGTATACTACATTTTCGTTTCTAACTTTAAGCATCTTACTTAAAGGAAGAATTTGTTACAACCCACCTAAATGTGCAACCAAATCGCCTTAGCCTTCCTTGTATGCACTCATCTTTAGTGCATTATTGTTATTTATTTAAACCCTTAGTTAATTATCTAATTGGTTACATGGTTGCTAAGTCGAGTCATATCTTGTACATATTGTTTTGGGACGATTGGAACTCATGGGTAAAGTACTTATGTTATGGAGTAATGGGGAAGAACATCTTATATTACCCCCATATGTGCGTTAATCTTAAAAGTACTCCAAGTGTTTTGATTATCTTGATTCGAGTCATTAGATTAGTTTATTGTAAAGTATGTAAAAATTCAAGTGCAAGGGGAATGTACATTCCCTATGACGTATTATTTTGGATGGTAGGGTAAGAGTGTATGCAAAAAAAAAAAAAAAAATAAATAAAAAAATAATAAAAAAAAAAATAAATAAAAAAAAAATAGAAAAAACATACGGACTACCATCCCATTTCATTCTATGTTTATTTAGTGTTTTTGTTATTTTTGATTTATTAGCTTAAGTCGAGTCTAGTCTTGGCCTAGCAACGCCATATTGTACATGTAATTAACCAAGATGATTAACTCGCCACCAATAAATATTGCCTTTATCCAACAAAACCGTGTATTCCATATCCCTACACCTAACGTTATAACCCTTTAAAAGAACTCTTTGATAGTTTATCCTAGGTGCTTACGCCAAGTCGTGGAGGTTTGATCCTTTCCCAAGCCTATGGTAATCTATTTTGCTATGACAGGTAGTGAGAGATGTTTTTCATTTCCATATTGTGATATATACTTTATTACACCCGAGAGATGTGAGTATCTAAACACTATTTGTGAGGTGCTAGTGAATGACCTCCGTGCTTGTCTTTGGTCTTTAGTGGAACGATTATTTGTTGTGATTACTTTTATATTAGTGTTAAATGACCCCTAACTTGTATTTTGATTAGAATTAAAGCGCATTTGCTTGAGGACAAGCAAATCTCAAGTGTAAGGGTATTTGATGAGGCGAAAAATGAACCGTTTTTAAGGGGTCATTTTAGCTCGGATTCGAATTTATTTGATCAAATATTGCCCTAAATCGTTCCTTTTGTCATTTTAGGTACTTTTGGAGTGAAATCTAGAAAAGGAAGCATTTTGGACGTTTTTGGAGCATAAAGTGAAGAAAACGGCAAAGTCTTAATTTTCCTTGCTGGGAACAGTACCTGACGGCGTCACAAGCTTCTACATGACGGCGTCAAGAGTAATACAAGAGGTGGAAGTGGATGATACACGTGACGATCCAGAAAGTTTTGTACATAGGACATGACGGCGTCACCCAAGGTCGTCATGGTCCATATATTAGTGACGGCCCAAAAGAAAATTACACATTACGGCATCAAAAGTAGATCTAGGCAATCCGATTTCATTATGGGCGGCGAGTTAATGGCGTCACATGTTTACACATGACATCGTCACCCTGTATTATCTATATATAGTTTTCCAAATTTCATTCATTAGTGTGCAACTTTGAGGGAGAAACCCTAGGACGAATTTTTCCAGCTTTTTCAAGGGCTTCAACCCTTTGAACTTTTCATGTCAATTTGAGATAAGTACTTTTTCAATTCAATAAATATGTCTATGTGTTGCTTGAATATATCTTACACTTGTCTTCAATTTAACATGCTAGGCTAAATCTCTTTTATGTTTGCTTAGATGTAGTGAAACCTAGATGTTAATTATGGGTTGATTGTTTATTTATAGTTGTTACGGATGATTGTATTCGATGTTAGGCTTAAGAAAACTGGCAGACTTCCATTGGTAACATGCTTGAACGTCTTAAGAAACATGATCAGAGGTGTACTATGATTTTTGGTTGTATTTAATGCGTAGGAGAATTCTAATGATCCCATGTTAGGAGCTTCTAACGGCTCGACATAGGAGTGAAGTAGGATCCTATAGAGTTAGGGAATATTGTACACGGCCCTACGACTAGTATTAAGGAATACGACCCGTCATCCATGCAATTGTAACAAACTATCAACCTGTAAAAGATATCTAGGGAGTAATGAAACCTAAGTAAACACAACTTTCCCCATTATTGTTACACCACATTAGTAATTAGATTTATTTTCATTTCTGTTATTTAATTTTAATTGCATTTGTAATTATTGGGTTAGTTGGCTAGCAACTAATTCCGCCTACTCTTCCAAAACCCGAGATTTTAATTTGTTTTATAAAAATATAAAAATACAAAAAGAATCATCCCTCACCTCTAGACCTAGTTTTTAGGCTTTCTAATCCTAGCGACATTATTCCTGAGTTGAACGATCAATCCCCCGGTACTTGTCACTATACTATACTACAATGATCAGGTACACTGCCTGGTGGGGGTTGTAAGCTTCTCGAGATCCCTCGAGAGGTAAAGCCTGGTGTGATTCCTACGTATCAGTTTGTTCCTAGGTGCTTATTGTCTTCACTTCTTTTTTAATCCATTCAAGCATACATTATGGCATGATACATCATCTTTGCTAGATGATAATGTCATTAAAGGTCATGTAGAACTAAACAATGTTAGTACTCTTTCATCCATTTTCTTTCGATATAGGTTGTAGGACCTTAGATATCACAACTTTATCACAAATATAGAAGATTAGAAGAAGAAAGATGGTGACTTGGTGAGAGTATATAGATCGTATATGTGTAACTAGAGAGATGGAAAATGAGAGAATATTATTAAGAAACACACACAATACACACACCTCAAATAAGCCTTTGAGGTGTTTAAATAGTTCTTTACATAAGATGCCCTATGGGCTTGAGCTTGGACTTGGTTACATGGTTGGATAACTAGGCTTATGAAACATAGCACATAGCATATTAGCTTGCCAAGTCCAAGGCCCAATGACTAAACTATTACTAATCTTAACAAACGACACAAAGTTTCAATATGAGAATGACCATCACTTCTATATATATATTTTTTAATGCTAACAATCTCCCCCTAAGGGGTGGTCATTCGAATGATGCTCCACGTGAGTGGGTCTTCCGTGTTCTTTATCTTTAACTTTGTGTGTCGTTGTAGAATAGTCTTTAGTCTTTGTTCCTTCATACATTGTGATCTTTGATAACTGATTTTTCATCGTTCTTTGTTCCTTTGTGATGTGGAGTTATCTGCCTTTCGTCACTTCTGCGTCTGTGGTGGTTGTTTGCCATTCCAACATGCTCATACATCTTTGGATTTAGATATTCATATGCACGTAGTTCCCTTTCTTTCACTTTGATCTTTAGTCTTTATACTTTGTAGATTCTTCATTTTGGCGTAGAATCTTTCTTTGAACTTTGTGTTGTATAGATCTTTGAGGGAGCTTTCTTTAACTTCCAGATGTATGTACGAGCACGTGGAATCTATCGCCATGGAGATGAAGTGTCCCTGCATATAAACAGTTAGCAATAAAACATCCGGTACTTACAGATAAGAATTAGAGATCGTCAACAGCATAGTGTGAAGACTCCTTCTAACCCTTACCAAGGCCGTTCCCATGCCAGATACTCTCAAGAGAGCTTACGAGACCTACTTAGTAGACCAATGACTGGGTGAGTCGCTGGGGATCACTCCACGACTGTAGACCGTTTGAAACCACCGCAAACACTAAGCGTAACCCATAAAGAATTACCGAAGTGACCTGCTGTCAGGGCTGCTTGATGTTGACCCTGGCAGGAGTTTCCATTCAATCATTGAGAATCACAAGAGTGAATCCTCTCATAAATGTTTTGGCAGATTGCTAAGATCTGCGTAGGACTCTATAATGTACAGCTAGTGTCCATTGATGTAGAACACCAGTTGTAGAAATACTAAGTGTTCCTAAGAGATCTTTGATGTATCTCATGGCTCTAGACTCGATAATTGCACACTTAGGTTTCTTATGCGGAGACTAGGGAGAGGTCTCCTGCTTCAATATCAACCATCTCTAAGAGACAGGTCGATAGATTACACCGGTTCCCCGTGAGAATGAAACAAGCTCTTTTAAGAGAACTTGAGTGGTTAAGAAGGTTTAGTGCAGTGCGTCACTGGGTCCATGACGTCTTTGTCTTCAATACCGGTGTCACCTTAGTAACAACCAGTAGCATATGAGTTGAACCCGGTGTCTGCCCTAAGGTTGAACATTTGGAGGGCTATTTCTTTTCACCCTTTTTCATAACTTTTCTTTTTAATTCTTCAACCCCTTCTTTCTCCTTTCTCATTTTCTCCTTTTTTCAATCATACCTAAGGACTTCTAATTCTAATCTATTGGATTTGTCCTTGGGTAGATCCCTCCGGCTCTGGCGGATCATAGGACGGTTTTTCCTAACCTTAGTCACCTTATAACTCCATGATTATCCTATTATTGCCATGAAACCATTTATTGAAAATCTCTCAAAGTGTTTATGATAATAAAACACATTGTTGACACTTCGAGAGTTTTGCAAGTTTTGAAAGGACTCCCCCTTCACATGTGCTCATGTATTTTTTAAGAAATTTGCACATGCGAGAGGAGTTTGCACTTTTTGAATTGATCCACTTTCAGTGAACATGACCGATTCGAGACACGCTTACATCACTAGTTAGACTAGCTTGAAGTTATTACCCGTCCTGGTCAAGTCCAAAGAAAGTCTCTCGATATGGTACATTCTACTCAGACAAGTCCTATTCGAGACACGCTTACATCACTAGTTGGACTAGCTTGAAATTATTACCCGTCCAGGACAAGTCTTTTCGATTACTGACATTTTAAGCTTCGTCAATTCATTGGTACCATCTGAGTCGAGCTCTATTGAGATTCAGCCAAGATCTTTAAACATCTTTGATCACATTTTAATCATGTCTTCTCCCCCTCAAAAATAGCATATCGTGATATTTTTGATATCAACAGACTAAGAAAAAGCTTTTGGAGAGAAAGACAGATTCTGCATGAATTTGGAACATTTTTCTTTTTGTACTCCCCCTTAATGATAGCATATTTAAAATTAATTAAGGGTTTTGAGGGAGTTTTCTTGAGCACTAATTTTGAGAGATTTTTAGAAATCTTTTGAACAATCTTGAAAAAGTGCTCAAGAATTTTGTTTGAAAACGAGTTTATGCTTGAAATCTTTTTCGTTTGTTAAGACTCAAACTTTTTGAAAAAGAGTTCGTCATTGAACGTATGAGTCCTTGATTTGAAAATTAATCAGAAGTCATCGTTTAATGTCCGGGTTTTGTACTGAAGTATACGAAAGCCATAGTGAAGAAAATTTGAGAAACGACATGTTTGAGAAAAACATAAAAAAAAACTCCCGCTCAAGCATCTGTACATGTCCGAATCATTGTTGAATGACATTTCTAGAAACGTACAGAATATTGATTTATACGAGAGACATGTCGTGAGAATAATATTTTTGGATTTTTTTTTTTTTTTTTTTTTTTTTTTTTTTTTTTTTTTTTGTTGGTTTTTCAAATTTTGTATTTTGTTTCTCAAAAAAAAAATATTTACAGCGAAGCGATTTTGAAAACTTTTTCAAGAAGATTCGAGAAGACGTTCTAGCTCCTCAGGAGTTAGGCTTCGCATGCCAATTCATTGAACTAAATAGTCAAACCTTTCTTTTGGAAGGGCTTTAGTAAATAGATCGGCGAGTTGATAATCAGTCTTAACGAAAAATAATTCAACAGTACCCTCTTCCACGTGTTCTTTGATGAAATGGTAGCGGACTTTGATATGCTTCGTCTTAGAGTGATGTACGGGATTGCACGAGATGGCTATGGCACTTTTTGAGTCACAATACATAGGTATTCTGTCAAAAGTAAAGCCATAATCTGTGAGCTGTGTCCGCATCCAAAGAACTTGGGCACAACACGCAGATAGAGACACATACTCGGCTTCGGCGGTTGATAGTGCAGTACAATCCTGTTTCTTTGACGACCAGCTTACAAGCTTTTCACCCAAAAATTGTGCTCCACCTGATGTACTCTTTGCTGTAACTTGATCACCAGCATGGTCTGCATCTGAAAATGCTGTTAGATTAAACTCCGAATCCTTCGGATACCAAAGTCCCAAGTTAATGGTGCTTCGTAGGTACCGAAAGATCCGTTTAACCTCTTTGAGGTGAAGTTCGGTTGGCTTTGCCTGAAACCGTGCTAATAAACATACAGCAAATTGAATATCGGGACGACTAGCAGTTAGGTACATGAGAGAACCGATCATGCTCCGATATTTCTTCGGATCGATAGGTTTCCCAAACAAATCAGCACCTATTTTTGGTGAAGTGACCATTGGTGTACCAACAGAATCACAATTTTCCATTCCAAGAAAGATGCCACGAGGGGATTGATGGATTTGTAAACCAAGAAAGAATTTTAGTTCCCCCATCATGGACATTTCAAATTTGCTTTTCATGAGATTTTCAAAATGTTTTGAATGGTTAGGATTGGTTGATCCAAAAATAATGTCGTCCACGTAAATTTGAACGATCAAAATGTCATCTTTGAACTTTTTGAGAAACAAGGTGTCATCAACCGTTCCTTTTGTGAAATTGTTTTTAAGCAAGAAAGATGATAGTTCGTCATACCACGCTCTTGGAGCTTGTTTTAAACCATAAATGGCCTTTTTAAGCTTGTAGACGTAGTTTGGATGTTCCTTATCAACGAATCCTTCTGGCTGACTCACATACACTTCTTCTTTCAGAGTTCCATTCAAGAAAGCAGTCTTAATATCTATCTGATAGACTGTGATGTTTTTGTGAGTTGCATAGGCTAAGAAAATCCGGACTGCTTCAAGTCTAGCTACACGCGCGAATGATTCTTCGAAATCTATCCCTTCTTCTTGTGGATATCCTTTAGCCACGAGACGAGCTTTGTTGCGAATTACAGTCATTTCCTCATCCAGTTTGTTCTTCCACAACCACTTGAGATCAAGAACACGTTTATCAAGTGGTCGTTCAACAAGTTCCCAACTGTCATGTAACAAGTATTGAAGAAATTCCTCCTGCATCGCTTCAATCCATGGGTTTTCTGCCATTGCTTCCCGAATGTTCTTAGGTACTTTGGTGCTTATTGAGCAAATGTAAATGCACAATTCGAGATCGGTGGCAAGTTGTCTCCTCGTCTGAACTGGCATTGAAGGATCACCAATAACATGTACTAACGGATGGTCTTTTGTCCATTGAAACGTAGAAGGGTACCTTTGGTTGAACGAATGTGTGTTAGATGGTTCTTGTAACCTTGAAGAAGATTCAGCAGAGTCTGATGCAAACGGGTTTTCAAATACTTCTTCTTCTCCTTCTAACGCAACATCGTTTGAATTATTTGTTGGTTCTTCTTGAAAATTTGTGTTTTGGTTTTGCTCATCAACTCTTGGTAGATCAGTTTCAAGTACTGGAGTTGCTTGAGTAGATGTAGATGATGTTGATGTAGTTGGTGCTTCAGCTTCGATTGTAGTAGATGCATCCTGTGGTGGTGGTGGTGGTTGATGGTTTTGAGCGGGTGCAACGGAATGTTGTTGAGATGCATTAGTCAAAGTTCCACCATAATATTCATCAAACATTAACTCGAAGAAATTTTCCAGTTCTTGTTCTGAAGGTTTATCCGTGTTTGTTGACTGAGCTCCTTGAGGCACGAGTCCTGAACTGATGTGTCCAGAAGTCTGCATGTTTGGTGCGGGTCCTAATCCGTTTTGATTAGAAGCCATCGGATTAAGCGCGGGTTCTAGAGTGAGTCTCTCAGAAGCCATTTGTGAAATCTCGTCAAACTTCACATTCATCGTCTCCATTATCTTTTTCGTCCTTCTATTATACACCCTGAATGCCCTCGAGTTTTCTGAATATCCAATGAAGATTCCAATATCAGCCTTAGCTTTCAACTTACCTAGATCTTCTCTGTTGTTCGTCGGATAGCACAAAGCGCCAAATACGTGAAGGTAAGAGATGTCAGGTTTACGGTTGTTCACTAGCTCATATGGGGTTTTATTGAATCTCGGATGGACTAGGGATCAGTTTTGAGTAAAACAAGTAGTGGCTACAGCATCAGCCCATAAGAATAGAGGTGCACTAGAAAAAATCAGCATTGTGCGAGCAGCTTGCACAAGAGTTCTATTTCTTCTTTCAACTACCCCATTCTGCTGTGGAGTTCTAACAACTGATGTTTGATGTGTGATTCCAACATCTTCAAGGTAAGTTCTTAACTCCTGGTTTGTAAATTCTGTGCCATTGTCTGTTCTTATAATCCTTACTGGAGCTTGAAGTAGAACTTGAATACGCTTCAGAAAGGTGATGATGATGCCTGGTGCTTCGTCTTTTGATCTCAAAAACTTTACCCAGGTATATCTTGAATAATCATCAACAATAACAAGAATATACTTCTTCCCATTAATGCTTTCAACTCTCATTGGGCCACATAAATCCGTGTGCAACAAGTGTAACCTTGCTTCTGAACTAGGTACGGTTTTAGGTTTATATGATGCTCTTTTGCTTTTTCCTTGTTCGCATGATGGACATAGATGATCCTTGGTGTATTTGAACTTAGGAAGTCCGGTGACGATGTTGTCTTTGGCTAACTTGTTGATTGTGTCGAAATTGAGATGGGATAAACGTCTATGCCACAGCCAGGACTTAGTTTCGGTTGCCCTTGTCATAAGACAAATTGGTGATGTAGAAGCCATTTGGTTGATGTCGAAAGCATACAAGTTTGTACTACGATTACCAGTTAAGAGATCATCGCCAACCAAATTTCTAATAAAAACCGTGTTTCTTCTGAAAGCCACTTCTAAATCTGCATCACAAAACTGCCCGACTGAAAACAAGTTGTGTCCCAACCCTTCGACGTAGTAAACTCGAGTGATTAAAAAATTCCCAAACTGAAGATCTCCATAACCCTGAATAGCTGCTACATGATCATTACCAAAGCGTACAGTTCCCATAAATTTCCAGATGAAGTTGATCAGCAGCTTTAAATTCCCGGTCATGTGCTTGGAGCAACCCGAGTCGACGATCCAAAGACATATTTCGATAACCTGCCAAGAACAGAAGAGTTTGTATTTGGAAACCGTTTTGAATTTGGTTCCATGGGGTTAGGAGTAAAATCTAAATCACACTCATGGACAGTTGCTACTTGTTTAGCTTGAGCTATTTCTAATTTGCCGTCCTGAAGAGTGAACTCTCTACCCGTTGGAATCCACATACAGTACTTAAGGTAGTTCCTAGGCATTCGACTAATAGTGGTAGACCTAAAGCGTGCAACTAATCTTTCTAAAGATCTAGATCTGGCACAAGGTCTTGCTGGAACATTCTTCTGTTCAAGCGTAACATTCACATTCTTAGAAACACATTCATCATGAACATCATTGATTAAACTTTTCTTGCATATTAAACAAACAGAGTCATTACATGCATTAGAACCAGTACTTTCGACATTACATTCAGATGAATCATGTTTCTTATTACAAAGCGATAAATTCCTAGGGTGTTCTTCTACTTCTTCAACTTTATTCTTGCTACTACTCTTAGAGGCAGGCGAGACTCTATTGTTCCTTGTATTGCTCTTAGGCTTTAGTCTGCTGCTCCTAGAGGTGCTTTCTAATCCTGTAGAAGGTAAGGCACACGCGTTAGGATTTATATTGTTGTCCTTTTTAGCATCACTAGACTCTTTAGAATTATCCTTTTTGCACGCATTTGTCTTAAATGTGGAGGCAGACGCATTAGTGGGACTAATCCTAAAAAGGCCAGGTGCTATCACTTTTGGTGTTTTGACAACCGCTTTTCCTTTATCAACAATATTTTCATTTTCACTTTTCTTGGGCAAGGGTGTTGGAGTGACTGGTTTTGTCAAATCATTTTTCTCATCGACTTTTGGAGCAAACCTTGAAATTGACATTTTTGGTTTTTGAACCATATTTGGAACATTTGGTTTCTCCGAAGTCGATGGTTTTGCAAACTTAGTTTCCTCACCCTTCCTTATTTGACTTTCAAGCTGAGCCCTCAAAAGATCATTTTGGTCTTTCATGTTCTTGAAAGCACGCTCATACGACAGTTTGTCATACTTGCATTCTTCCTTTTTCCGATCAAGTTGTTTAAAACATGACACATTTTCTTGTTCAAGCTTTATAAAAGCATTTTCATATTTGGAAACAATTTCGGAGGTCTCAGCTCTCAGTCTTTCATCGTCTTGAACAGAGTATGTTTGTAAAATGATGGACATAATGTCAGTGGTCATAACAGCTTCGAAGAGAGAATCATTTAGGTTTTCCAAAACAATCATGTTTTCACGAATATCATTAGCTTCGGTTACCAGGGATTTATGATCCTTGACAAAGTCGGCCGTTTCTTTTAAGAAAACTTGTTCAAAATTTTTTACACTCGCGCTGATGTTATTCAGTGGAATAGTAATTTCGTTTTGAAACACCTTTTTCTGTTCGATGTGAAAGCTAGAATGCCAGTTGTTAATATCGATGGAAGTTTTAGATTTAACAATGTTTTGAAGTTCTTGAATTCTCTTTTTAACGTCATCTAGAATTTCTCTAGCCTCACTTGTATTAAAAGTGTTGTTAGAGGACATTTGTTCCAGTTTTGAAAGAGATTTGGAAACAACTTTCTTTTTAGACAAGAATTTCGCAAATGGTCGTTTTATGGAAAACGCAGATGGTTCTGTTTGTGGAACAAAAGTGATTCCCGAAAGTTTGTTCAATTTGTTGTAATCAATGGGTTTCAAATCCTTTTGTTTCATTTTATTAATGATCTCTTCGACATGTTCAATCGTTAGCACAGAATCCCGAACGACGGGAGGATCATGTTTGGTATAAATCACATTACCATTGTACAAAACATTCTGTTCTTGCTGAGCTTTCTTGAGATTACAAGGGGTATTGTTACCAAGAGCCATTTTATGTTTCGTATGGTAAACCGGATTAATTTGATTTGAAATCATTTTCATTGTTTGACTCGACTGACCCGACTTAACCACTAATTCTTCTAAATGAGCAATCATGTGTTCTGACTCTACGATTTCTTCCAAAAGTTTGTCTTCTTTCTTTTCAAAATCCTTTTTCAACTCGTCCATTTCTTTTTCAAGATTGGAATAAGCTGTTTTTTGTTTAGAAAGTTGGTTTTGTAAATTAGAAATTTCCGCGTTTAAAGATTTTATCTTTTTGAAAGAATTAACATCAAGTGTATCAAACTTGAGTTGCAATTGTTGTTTCTCTGAAACGGAATTTTGATAACCAGTTTCTAATTCAGACAATCTTTTGTTATGAAATTCAAAAGCTTTAACGGTTGCTTTGTAACTCTCAAGCTCAGCGGTCAATTTTACATTCGCGGCCTTAACATCGCGATTGACCTTTTTCACTTTCTCAATTTCAATACCACAGTTATTTAATAATGATTCAAATAAGGCACGTGTTTCCTCATCATTCTCAGCATGCTGTGAAACGAAGCCTCCATTATGATTCACATCTGGAGTTGCTGAAGGAGTATTGCTACTACTTGGCGTGTCCAGGTATGTATCATAATTAGGTGCTAGCTTCTCAGAATGCTGTTCCTCATGAGGAGACATATCAAATATATCATTATTGTGACATGTGTTGAATTGTGATACCTCAGAGACTGCATTGACGTCATAATCAGGAGGTGTGTCAGAATCCATGTCATACTTAGCTTCCTGAAGATTTTCCATGAATATGCAGTTTGCATCGATATCCTCTCAATCTTCCATGTCATCCATAAGAGCCATAAAATCATTCTCCTCTGCATTCAACTGAAACCCTGCCTCTGCCTTTTGTGCCAACATCACTGCTTTCTGCAAGTACGCTAGATCTTTCTTGTTTGGCTTAGTAGGACAGTTCCTTGACATATGACCTACACCCTGGCAGTTGAAACACTTTACCGGATTACCGTGATTCACATTTCCCAAATTCCCAACTACTAGAGCTGCAACATTTCTATTCTGATTACCCATTGCCTGATTACCAACATTCTGACCCCTCTGATTTCCAACAATCTGACCCAACTGATTACCTGCATTCTGACCATACTGATTCTGTTAGCATTAAAAATATTTATATAGAAGTGATGGTCATTCTCATATTGTAACTTTGTGTCGTTTGTTAAGATTAGTAATAGTTTAGTCATTGGGCTTTGGACTTGGAAAGCTAATATGTCATGTGCTATGTTTCATAAGCCTTGTTATCCAACCATGTAACCAAGTCCAAGCCCAAGCCCAAGTCCATTAGAAAGCCCATGAGGCCTTTCTCTCTTACTATAAAAGGCACCTTACCTCTCATTTGTAAGGTGTGCTTGTGTGTGTATTGTGTGTGTTTTTTAATAAAAGTTCTCTTCATCTCATATCTCTATTTTATACATCTTAACGCCACACATATCATATCAAGTCACCATCTTTACTTCTTCTAGTGCTTATATTTGTGTTAAAGTTGATATATCTAAGGTCATACAGATTCCCTGCATACTGACTTGCATTCTGCATATTCTGATTGCCCATATTAAATCCCGTAGCATATCCTTGCTGATTCCTATAAACTCCAACCATTTGGCCTCCGTTGCCCATATTGAAACTCGGCTGAGCGATCTGCCTGCTACGAGTATTCGATGAAATCCTTTGGTTGTTGTTTGTTGGTGTAGAATAGCGTCCTTGGAATGCCTTTGACAGAAAAGCAAACGCTTGAGTCAATGTTGCAGCAGCTTCATCATTGTCAGTGAATTCTGGTTCTTGGAATTGTGGGTATGTCTGTTGTGGAATAACTTCTTGTTGTTGTGGGTAGAATTTTTGTTGGTAGACCGGTGTTGGTTGTTGAATGCATGATGGTTGCATGTAGTTGTGAATGGATGATGATGGTTGTTGAGTGTTCACTTGTAATGGTGTTGGTGTATTAGCAATTAGTGCGAGAGGATCATGATTCTTTGCCAATCTTTCTTTCATAACTTCATTAGCCTCAGCTTCGTTTTGCTTCAGAAAGTCATAGAGTTGATCATAATTCACCTGATGTAAGTCCTTTGTCTGATTAACAATTGTAACATAACGACCCCATTCTTCTGGAAGGTTATTGACGAATTTGATGTTTGTTGCAATTGTTCGAGGTGTCAACTTGTTTCTGATTAACTCATTCATCAACGTGCAAAACCTTGTGTAGTATGACTCAATCTGTTCACATTTAGTGGATGTGAAGTTCTCCCATTTAGTAAGAAATTTGTTCTCAACGTCTTGTTGTCCAATCTCTGTTCCATGACAAATCCTTCTAACATGTTCCCACATAGCATGAGCAGTTTCACAGCTGTCGACCGCAGCAAAGATCTCCCGAGGTAATCCAAGTTGTATTAGATGCATTGCCATATCATCAGCTTTGATCTGCGTCTTGTCTTCATCTGTGTAATCTTCTTCTGTTTGTAAACGCATGTATGGTTCAGTAGGATTTGTTGAGTTTGGATTACCGGCAATTTGAACTTGTCTTGGCTGAAATGGACCATTCTTAATGGAGTTGAGCATGAGGTTACCATCAGTCTTAGTTTTGATGTAACGAAGCATGCGGCTTGTCCATGGGAGATATCCACCTTTTTCAAGCATAGGAGGTCGGTTTTCTGCACCGGCTGCATGAATATCTTTCTGAGATGCCATTTGATGAAGTGTAGATGGATAAAGTTGATACTTGGATCGTTCCAACGAAATAGGAGTTGAGTTTGGTGAAGGTTATTCTCGAAACTTTGACACCAGAAAAATTCTCGAAACTTTGTCACCAGGAAAATTCTCGAAAAGTGTTCTCGATAAAATTATCTAGAATGTGTTCTCGATAAAATTATCTAGAATGCGTTTTAGATAAAATTATCTAGAATGCGTTTTAGATAAAATTATCTAGAATGCGTTTTAGATAAAATTATCTAGAAGTGTTCTCTATATTATCTAGAATTGTTCTCGATAAAATTATCTAGAATGCGTTTTAGATAAAATTATCTAGAATGCGTTTTAGATAAAATTATCTAGAATGCGTTTTAGATAAAATTATCTAGAATGCGTTTTAGACAAAATTATCACCCAAAACTTTCTAAATTATACAATTTAGAGAGTATACCACGAGTCGAAGTGTTTTCTCACTTATACAAGCAAGGGAAACACCGAGTATCCAACGGTAAGCACGAACGGAGCCTTTTCTTGTGATTTCGAAAACTAGTCAAAATGGGATTTCGAAATTTGAGTAGTGATTTCGAAATTTGGCAGTTTTTTGATTTACCAAAAAGTTCACCCAAATGACTTTTGCAATCCAAGATTCTTGTACTTCTAGGCTAAAAAACACCAAAACTTGAAGAAAGTTCCAAACTTGATGATTTTTATGAAACTTTTTCGAGATCTAGAAATCAAGTACAAAAACCAAAGTCGAATTTTTAAGCTAGAAATTTTCAAAAAGATTAAAACTTTCTTGTTGGGAAAGGTTTATAACACTAGTTTGTAATCCAAAAAGTGTTAAAAACACAAAACAAACAAGAAAAGTAATGATTTTTTTTGAAAAAAACGTGAATAAAGCTTAAAAAATACGAAACAAACAACCCCTCAACCCTCCTAAATCATTGTTAGGCGATTGATACCACTTGTAGGACCTTAGATATCACAACTTTATCACAAATATAGAAGATTAGAAGAAGAAAGATGGTGACTTGGTGAGAGTATATAGATCGTATATGTGTAACTAGAGAGATGGAAAATGAGAGAATATTATTAAGAAACACACACAATACACACACAAGCACACACCTCAAATGAGCCTTTGAGGTGTTTAAATAGTTCTTTACATAAGATGCCCTATGGGCTTGGGCTTGGACTTGGTTACATGGTTGGATAACTAGGCTTATGAAACATAGCACATAGCATATTAGCTTACCAAGTCCAAGGCCCAATGACTAAACTATTACTAATCATAACAAACGACACAAAGTTTCAATATGAGAATGACCATCACTTCTATATATATATTTTTTAATGCTAACATAGGTCATTATTTCTAAAACGTGTTTTGTTTTAATTAGCATCAATCCTAATCGATCAAATCATAACCCGTAGCCGTCATTAAATATCAATGTCCATTCACATTTTCCTATTTCTCTTAACATTACGTAAGTCATATTCCTTTATCCCTTTAAGTTGTGAATTTTAGATTGCATAAGTCCATATGTTCAATCTTTATTCGTTATAGCATTTGCTATACATATGAGTTTCTAATTCTTTAAATAGTTGTCACGTTATCACCACCACCTTCCATCATCACTTTCACTAATCATCA
This sequence comes from Artemisia argyi, assembly GCA_030686995.1. NCBI lineage: Eukaryota > Viridiplantae > Streptophyta > Magnoliopsida > Asterales > Asteraceae > Artemisia > Artemisia argyi. The sequence continues at coordinate 125,874,221 of CM060687.1, forward strand.
CAACCATGAATTAGTGAAAATTTACCTTTATCAACCCTTCATATATCGAGTTATCATCACATGAATCCTTCTAGTAAACCAACACCAACACTAGCACCACTCACTCTAACTCTCAATATTCCAACCTCACTTTATACCTTCCTTCGAGGCACTATCTTGTAGGATTTTATCATATTATATTCACATTTTTCTTTTATTGTATTTCTTATTAGAAGAATACACCCTAGTTTTCTTATTTTTATTTAAAATAAAATATATTGCACTAATCTTTTCATTGTAGGTTCATCATATATACTTCTTAGTATATAGCATACTCATCTAGGGATGTTGTTTGCATCAATTATTTTCTTATTTTAGATGCTTCTTTACACCTTCGAACAAGGAGGAATCTTCATCAAGCACTCTTATTGCATCGTCTATACACTTGGTTGTATATGACATATGTGTCTACTAACAAAGCTTCTAGTCTACTAATATTTGTTTTGTAGGTTCATATTGACGCCCTAAAGCAAGGGGGAGCTAACGCCAAAAATTTTTAGAATGCATTATACACACACATTGCTATATATCACATACTCATTATAGGATAATTATTGTCTTACACTAACCTTTATTTTGTAGGATTTTTCATCCTTACATCATATACGTTGGTACCCTAGCAACGGGGAGTATTGATCAAGGGGGAGATAATCATGAACTAACCTTTATTCTTGTGTAGCCTTCTTATTTCTTGTATCTTATACGTTGGAACCCTAGCAACGGGGAGTATTGATCAAGGGGGAGCTACAATATAGGGGAAGCATGCACGCAGTCATATTTATTCTCATTCTTTGACACACTTACGTGCTTCGACAAAAAGAAGGAGATAAGTCAACATAGTCCAACATTCATTTAATTCATCATGCATTTTTCGTATAATTTTTATGTTGCACAACACTAACCTTGATGTAGGTTAAGGAACTTAATTTGATCCATGGATGCAACAACCTTATGAAATTGGAGTTGAAGACTAAACTTCACTAGGTATGATGCAAGCTCGCCATTTTGGGGAGAAATGAAGTTAACTCCAAGGACACACCCTTTTTGTTTCGACAAAAGGGGGAGAAGAGTGTAAACGGAGAAGGAAATGTAGAAGGTGTTACGCATACAAGTAAGTAATACGGACACAAGTAACTTTTTACATTTTACTATCTATCACGTTTACATATTTTGTCATCATCAAAAAGGGGGAGATTGTTAGTGCAAATATTACGATATTTAATCTACACAGTCTTGTTTGTTTTGATTGATGACAAACATATAACTTGATACATAACGTAAAATGTACAAGTTACTTGTAATCTTATTTTGTCTCAACATACATTCAACACCTCTCAACGGCTCGAGTCCTCGTATGCTACAACACAGGTTCGTACATGTTTGTTATGTGGCATTATGATCAAACCCCTTGACCAACCATTTAGAATGAGTAAAATACTTTCAGGGTCTTTAAGTATTTTAGGTGTCAAAGTACACTTTAGGTGTTAAATAGAATAAGTGCCACATTAGGTGTCTAGATAATATTAGTAAGTTTCCAATATATAAAAATGTGTCTTATAACAACATAAGTACATCAAACATTTTTAGTAACTTGCTAAATATTATATAGCTAGCTAATATATTTTTCATATACAAGTAACTTACCTTTTTAAGTTAGTATATACATTTGTCTAAATGTATTTTTTCATAATTTGGAAAACACTCTTTTATTAGCTCATGAATAGTGTCTTCTAGAATGTATATCTTTCCAAACAATCTTGTAAGATATGTCATAGATCTTGTAAGAAATGTCATAGATTTTGTAAGAGAATGTTGTAGTTGACATTAGAAGATCTTGATGTGACTAGAGATAAATATAGTAAGTGTTAGCATTAAAAATATGTATTATGAAGTGATGGTCATTCTCATATTGTAACTTTGTGTCGTTTGTTAAGATTAGTAATAGTTTAGTCATTGGGCCTTGGACTTGGCAAGCTAATATGTTATGTGCTATGTTTCATAAGCCTAGTTATCCAATCATGTAACCAAGTCCAAGCCCAAGCCCATAGAAAGCCCATAGGGCATCTCATATTAAGAACTATTTAAACACCTCAAAGGCTCATTTGAGGTGTGTGCTTGTGTGTGTATTTGTGTGTGTTTTCTCTTGAATAAAAGCTCTCATTTCCATCTCTCTCTCTCTATACACGAAATACATTTATATCATACAAGTCACCATCTTTCCATCTTTCCTTCTTATTGTGCTTATATTGTGTGTGATAAAGTTGTGATTTGAGGTCCTACAAGTGGTATCAATCGCCTAACAATGATTTAGGAGTGTTGGGTGTTTGTGTTTTTCGTCTTTTTTAAGCTTCCTACACGTTATTTTCATAAAAATTCTTACTTTTCTTGTTTTTCTTGGTTTTTAACACTTTTTTGATTACAAACTAGTGTTATAAACCCTATCTAACAAGAAAGTTTTAATCTTTTTGAAAATTTCTAGCTTAAAAAAACGATTTTGGTTTTTGTACTTGTTTTCTAGAACACGAAAAAGTTTTATAAAAATCATCAAGTTTGGAACTTTCTTCAAGTTTTGGTGATTTTTTGCATAGAAGTACAAGTATCTTGGAACACAAACTTGATTTTGGAGTGCTTTGAGCTACACGATTTGGCTACCATTTTTCGAGAATCTCATCCTAGTTTTCATCATACGATTCCGTGGTTTACTCGGTGTATTTCTTCCTTGTATAAGTTTGAAAAAACACTTCGACTTGGGTTAACTTTCTAAATTGTATAATTTAGAAAAGTCTTGCACATTTTCGAAAAGTGAAATTTCTCGAAAACTTTGCATCACATTTTCGAGAATCTGTGTTGACAGATTATTTCACATATTATATTGCCATCCAATTTCAAATTTTCGAAAAGTCTTCTGCCAACTTTTTCGAAAAATATTTGATATTCTCGCAATCATTGGACATTTTCGAGAACTGTGGACCACCTTTTTCGCAAAACTGACATTTTCGAAAACATTGGACATTTTTTTCGCAAACCTGATTTTGTCGAAAAAATATATTGGACAATTTTTTCACAAACGCATACTTGGAATATTTTCGAGAACTTGAAATATTTTCGAGAACCTTGCAAATCTACAAGAACGTGGTCAACTTTTCGCAAATTTTTAAGTTTTCGAGAACTTGGACTTATTTCGAAAAACTGACAAATTATCGAGAACTTGGGAATTCTCCGACAAGAAGAAGTTATTGAAGTTAAAACTTTCACCGTCAAATCTTGCAACAACTTACTCCAAACTCAACTCCTATTTCGTTGAAAAGATCCAAGAATCAACTTTATCCATCTAAACTTCATCTAATGGCATCTCAGCAAGATATTCATGCAGCCGGTGCGGAAAACCGACCTCCTATGCTTGAAAAAGGTGGATATCTCCCTTGGACAAGCCGCATGCTTCGTTACATCAAAACTAAAGATCTTGGTAACCTCATGCTCAACTCCATTAAGAATGGTCCATTTCAGCCAAGACAAGTTCAAATTGCCGGTGATCCAAACTCAACAAATCCTACTGAACCATATGTACGTATACAAACAGAAGAAGATTACACAGATGAAGACAAGACGCAGATCAAAGCCGATGATATGGCAATGCATCTAATCCAACTTGGATTACCAAGGGAGATCTTTGCTGCGGTCGACAGCTGTGAAACTGCTCATGCTATGTGGGAACGTGTTAGAAGGATTTGTCATGGTACAGAGATTGGACAACAAGACGTCGAGAACAAACTTCTCACTGAATGGGAGAACTTCACATCCACCAAAGGTAAACAGATTGAATCATACTACACAAGGTTTTGCACTCTGATGAATGAGTTAATCAGAAACAAGTTGACACCTCGAACAATTGCAACAAACATCAAATTCGTCAATAACCTTCCAGAAGAATGGGGTCGTTATGTTACAATTGTTAATCAGACAAAGGACTTACATAAGGTGAACTATGATCAACTCTATGACTTTCTGAAGCAAAACCAAGCTGAGGCTAATGAACTTAGGAAAGAAAGATTGGCAAAGAATCATGATCCTCTCGCATTAATTGCTAATACACCAACACCATTACCAGTGAACACACAACAACCATCATCATCTTCCACTCACAACTACATGCAACCAACACCGATCTACCAACAACAATTCTACCCACTGCAACAACAAGATTTTCCACAACAATTCCATGAACCGGAAATCACAGATAATGATGAAGCTTCTGCAGCATTGTCCCAAGCATTTGCTTTTCTGTCAAAGGCATTCCAAGGACGCTATTCTACACCAACTAACAACAACCAAAGGATTTCATCGAACACTCGCAACAAGCAGATTGCTCAGCCGAGTTTCAATATGGGCAATGGAGGCCAAATGGTTGGAGTTTATGGGAATCAGCAAGGATATGCCACTGGATTTAACATGGGTAATCAGAATACACAGAATCAGCTGGGTCAGTATGCAGGGAATCAAATCAGTCAGTTTGTTGGAAATCAGAGGGGTCAGAATGTTGGTAATCAGGCAATGGGTAATCAAAACAGGAATGTTGCAGCTCCAGTTGCTGGGAATATGGGAAATGTGAATCAGGGTAATCCAGTAAAGTGTTTCAACTGCCAGGGTGTAGGTCATATGGCAAGGAACTGTCCTACTAAGCCAAACAAGAAAGATCTAGCGTACTTGCAGAAAACAGTGATGTTGGCACAAAAGGCAGAGGCAGGATTTCAGTTGAATGCAGAGGAGAATGACTTTATGGCTCTTATGGATGACATGGAAGATAGAGAAGATATCGATGCGAACTGCATATTCATGGCGAATCTTTAGAAAGCTAAGTATGACACGGATTCTGACACACTTCCTGTTTATGACACCAATGCACCATCTGAGGTTATCGAAATATGTCTTTGGATCGTCGACTCGGGTTGCTCCAAGCACATGACCGAGAATTTAAAGCTGCTGATCAATTTCATCTGGAAATTCATGGGAACTGTACGCTTTGGAAATGATCATGTAGCAGCTATTCAGGGTTATGGAGATCTTCGGTTTGAGAATTTTTTAATCACTCGAGTTTACTACGTCGAAGGGTTGGGACACAACATGTTTTCAGTCGGGCAGTTTTGTGATGCAGATTTGGAAGTTGCATTCAGGAGAAACACGGTCTTTATTAGAAATTTGGTCGGTGATGATCTCTTAACTGGAAATCGTGGTACAAACTTGTATGCTATCGACATCAACCAAATGGCTTCTACATCACCAATTTGTCTTATGACAAGGGCATCAGATACTAAGTCCTGGCTGTGGCATAGACGTTTATCCCATCTCAATTTCGACACCATCAACAAGTTAGCCAAAGACAACATCGTCACCGGACTTCCTAAGTTCAAATTCACCAAGGATCATCTATGTCCATCATGCGAACAAGGAAAAAGCAAAAGAGCATCATATAAACCTAAAACCGTACCTAGTTCGGAAGCAAGGTTACATTTGTTGCACATGGACTTATGTGGCCCAATGAGAGTTGAAAACATTAATGGGAAGAAGTATATTCTTGTTATTGTTGATGATTATTCAAGATATACATGGGTAAAGTTTTTGAGATCAAAAGACGAAGCACCAGGCATTATCATCACCTTTCTGAAGCGTATTCAAGTTCTACTTCAAGATCCAGTAAGGATTATAAGAACAGACAATGGCACAGAATTTACAAACCACGAGTTAAGAACTTACCTTGAAGATGTTGGAATCACACACCAAACATCAGTTGTTAGAACTCCACAGCAGAATGGGGTAGTTGAAAGAAGAAATAGAACTCTTGTGGAAGCTGCTCGCACAATGCTAATTTTTTCTAGTGCACCACTATTCTTATGGGCTGATGCTGTAGCCACTGCTTGTTTTACTCAAAACCGATCCCTAGTCCATCCGAGATTCAATAAAACCCCATATGAGCTAGTAAACAACCGTAAACCTGACATCTCTTACCTTCACGTATTTGGCGCTTTGTGCTATCCGACGAATGATAGAGAAGATCTAGGGAAGTTAAAAGCTAAGGGTGATATTGGAATCTTCATTGGATATTCAGAAAACTCGAGGGCATTCAGGGTGTATAATAGACGAACGAAAAGGATAATGGAGACGATGAATGTGAAGTTTGACGAGATTTCACAAATGGCTTCTGAGAGACTCGCTCTAGAACCCGCGCTTAATCCGATGGCTTCTAATCAAAATGGATTAGGACCCGCACCAAACCAGCAGACTTCTGGACACATCAGTTCAGGACTCGTGCCTCAAGGAGCTCAGTCAACAAACACGGATAAACCTTCAGAACAAGATCTGGAAAATTTCTTCGAGTTAATGTTTGATGAATACTATGGTGGAACTTCGACAAATGCATCTCATCTACATTCCGCTGCACCCGCTCAAAACCATCAACCACCACCATCTCAAGATGCATCTACAACAGTTGAAGCTGAAGCACCAACGACCTCAACATCGTCAACATCTACTTAAGCAACTCCAGTTATTGAATCTGTTCTACCAAGAGTTGATGAGCAAAATCAAACTACAAATTTTCAAGAAGAACCTACATCTAATTCAAATGATGTTGCGTTAGAAGGAGAAGAAGAAGTATTTGAAAACCCGTTTGCATCAGACTCTGCTGAATCTTCTTCAAGGTTACAAGAACCATCTAACACACATTCGTTCAACCAAAGGTACCCTTCTACGTTTCAATGGACAAAAGACCATCCGTTAGTACACGTTATTGGTGATCCTTCAATGCCAGTTCAGACGAGGAGACAACTTGCCACCGATCTCGAATTGTGCATTTACATTTGCTCAATAAGCACCAAAGTACCTAAGAACATTCGGGAAGCAATGGCAGAAAACCCATGGATTGAAGCGATGCAGGAGGAATTTCTTCAATACCTGTTACATGACAGTTGGGAACTTGTTGAACGACCACTTGATAAACGAATTCTTGATCTCAAGTGGTTGTGGAAGAACAAACTGGATGAGGAAATGACTGTCATTCGCAACAAAGCTCGTCTCGTGGCTAAAGGATATCCACAAGAAGAAGGGATAGATTTCAAAGAATCATTCGCGCCTGTAGCTAGAGTTGAAGCAGTCCGGATTTTCTTAGCCTATGCCGCTCACAAAAACATCACAGTCTATCAGATGGACATTAAGACATCTTTCTTGAATGGAACTCTGAAAGAAGAAGTGTATGTGAGTCAGCCAGAGGGATTCGTCGACAAAGATCATCCAGACTACGTCTACAAGCTTAAGAAAGCAATTTATGGTCTAAAACAAGCTCCAAGAGCGTGGTATGACGAACTATCATCTTTCTTGCTTAAAAACAATTTCACAAAAGGAACGGTTGATGACACCTTGTTTATCAAAAAGTTCAAAGATGACATTTTGATCGTTCAAATTTACGTGGACGACATTATTTTTGGATCAACCAATCCTAACCATTCAAAACATTTTGAAAATCTCATGAAAAGTAAATTTGAAATGTCCATGATGGGGGAACTAAAATTCTTTCTTGGTTTACAAATCCATCAATCCCCTCGTGGTATTTTTATCAATCAAGCTAAATATACAATAGAGATTTTGAAAAAACATGGAATGGAAAATTGTGATTCTGTTGGTACACCAATGGTCACTTCACCAAAAATAGGTGCTGATTTGTTTGGGAAACCTATCAATCCGAAGAAATATCGGAGCATGATCGGTTCTCTCATGTACCTAACTGCTAGCCGCCCCGATATTCAATTTGCTGTATGTTTGTTAGCACGGTTTCAGGCAAAGCCTACCGAACTTCACCGCAAAGAGGTTAAACGGATCTTTCTGTACCTACGAAGCACCATTAACATGGGACTTTGGTATCCGAAGGATTCGGAGTTTAATCTAACAGCATTTTCAGATGCAGACCATGCTGGTGATCAAGTAACAGCAAAGAGTACATCAGGTGGAGCACAATTTTTGGGTGAAAAGCTTGTAAGCTGGTCGTCAAAGAAACAGGATTGTACTGCACTATCAACCGCCGAAGCCGAGTATGTGTCTCTATCTGCGTGTTGTGCCCAAGTTCTTTGGATGCGGACACAACTCACAGATTATGGCTTTACTTTTGACAGAATACCTATGTATTGTGACTCAAAAAGTGCCATAACCATCTCGTGCAATCCCGTACATCACTCTAAGACGAAGCATATCAAAGTCCGCTACCATTTCATCAAAGAACACGTGGAAGAGGGTACTGTTGAATTATTTTTCGTTAAGACAGATTACCAACTCGCCGATCTTTTTACTAAAGCCATTCCAAAAGAAAGGTTTGACTATTTAGTTCGACGAATTGGCATGCGAAGCCGAACTCCTGAGGAGCTAGAACGTCTTCTCGAATCTTCTTGAAAAATATTTCCAAAATCGCTTCGCTGTAAATTATTTTTGAAAAAACAAAATACAAAATTTGAAAAATCAACAAAAACAAAATACAAAAATATAAAATTTTCAAAAAATACAAAAACAATATAAAATCAAAAAATCCAAAAATATTCTTCTCACGACATGTCTCTCTTATAAATCAATATTCTGTACGTTTCTAGAAATGTCATTCAACAATGATACGGACATGTACAGATGCTTGAGCGGGAGTTCTTTTTTTAATGTTTTTCTAAAACATGTCGTTTCTCAAAAGTTTCTTCACTATGGCTTTCGTATACTTCAGTACGAAACTCGTACTTCAATGACGACTTCTGATTATTTTCAAATCAAGGACTCGTACGTTCAATGACGAACTCTTTTTCAAAAAGTTCAAGTCTAAACAAACGAAAAAGATTTCAAAGCATAAACTCGTTTTCAAAACAAAATTCTTGAGCACTTTTTCAAGATTGTTCAAAAGATTTCTCAAAATCTCTCAAAATTAGTGCTCAAGATAACTCCCTCAAAACCCTTAATTTATTTTAAATATGCTATCATTAAGGGGGAGTATAAAAAGAAAAAATGTTCCAAATTCATGCAGAATCTGTCTTTCTCTCCAAAAGCTTTTTCTTAATCTGTTGATATCAAAAATATCACGATATGCTATTTTTGAGGGGGGGAAGACATGATTAAAATGTGATCAAAGATGTTTAAAGTTTGTGACTGAATCTCAAAAGAGCTCGACTCAGTAAGTACCAATGAATTGACGAAGCTTAAAATGTCTGTAACCGAAAAGACTTGTCCTGGACGGGTAATAATTTCAAGCTAGTCTAACTAGTGATGTAAGCGTGTCTCGAATAGGACTTGTCTGAGTAGAATGTATCGTATCGAGAGACTTTCTTTGGACTTGACCAGGACGGGTAATAACTTCAAGCTAGTCTAACTAGTGATGTAAGCGTGTCTCGAATCGGTCATGTTCACTGAAAGTGGATCAATTCAAAAGTGCAAACTCCTCTCGCATGTGCAAATTTCTTAAATATTCATGAGCACATGTGAAGGGGGAGTCCTTCAAAAGAAATGCAAAACTCTCAAAGTGGTAACAACAAAGTGTTTTATTATCATAAACACTTTGAGAGATTTTTCACAAAAAGGTTTTATGGCATGTGATCAACAATAGGATAGTCATGGAGTTATAAGGTGACTAAGGTTAAGAAAAAACCGTCCTATGATCCGCCAGAGCCGGAGGGATCTACCCAAGGACAAATCCAATAGATTAGAATTAGAAGTCCTTAGGTATGATTGGAAAAAAGGAGAAAATGAGAAAGGAGAAAGAAGGGGTTGAAGAATTAAAAAGAAAAGTTATGAAAAAGGGTGAAAAGAAATAGCCCTCCAAATGTTCAACCTTAGGGCAGACACCGGGTTCAACTCATATGCTACTGGTTGTTACTAAGGTGACACCGGTATTGAAGACAAAGACGTCATGGACCCAGTGACGCACTGCACTAAACCTTCTTAACCACTCAAGTTCTCTTAAAAGAGCTTGTTTTATTCTCACGGGGAACCGGTGTAATCTATCGATCTGTCTCTTAGAGATGGTTGATATTGAAGCAGGAGACCTCTCCCTAATCTCCGCATAGGAAACCAAATGTGCACTTATCGAGTCTAGAGCCCCGAGATTCATCATAAGATCTCATAGGAACACATGATATTTCTACACTGGTTGTTCAACATTAAGGACGCCAGATGTAAACTTAAGAGTCCTACTCAGATCTTAGCAATCTGCCAGAACATTTATGAGAGGATTCACATTTGTGATTCTTAATGATTGAATGGAAACTCCTGTCGGGGTCAACATCAAGCAGCCCTGACAACAGGTCACTTCGGTAATTCTTTATGGGTTACGCTTAGTGTTCGCGGTGGTTTCAAATGGTCTACAGTCGTGGAGTGATCCCCAGCGACTCACCCAGAAATTGAGCTACAAAGTAGGTCTCGTAAGCTCTCTCGGGAGTATCTGACATGGGAACGGCCTTGGTAAGGGTTAGAAGGAGTCTTCACACTATGCTGTTGACGATCTCTAATTCTTATCTGTAAGTACCGGATGTTTTATTGCTAATTGTTTATATGCAGGGACACTTCATCTCCATGGCGACAGATTCCACGTGCTCATACATACATCTGGAAGTTAAAGAAAGCTCCCTCAAAGATCTATACAACACAGAGTTCAAAGAAAGATTCTACGCCAAAAAGAAGAATCTACAAAGTATAAAGACTAAAGATCAAAGTGAAAGAAAGGGAACTACGTGCATATGAATATCAAAATCCAAAGATGTATGAGCATGTTGGAATGGCAAACAACCACCACAGACGCAAAAGTGAAGAAAGGCAGATAACCCCACATCACAAAAGAACAAAGAACGATGAAAAATCAGTTATCAAAGATCACAAAGCATGAAGGAACAAAGACTAAAGACTATTCTACAATGACACACAAAGTTAAAGACAAAGAACACTGAAGACCCACTCACGTGGAGCATCATTCGAATGACCACCCCTTAGGGGGAGATTGTTAGCATTAAAAATATGTATTATGAAGTGATGGTCATTCTCATATTGTAACTTTGTGTCGTTTGTTAAGATTAGTAATAGTTTAGTCATTGGGCCTTGGACTTGGCAAGCTAATATGTTATGTGCTATGTTTCATAAGCCTAGTTATCCAATCATGTAACCAAGTCCAAGCCCAAGCCCAAGCCCATAGAAAGCCCATAGGGCATCTCATGTTAAGAACTATTTAAACACCTCAAAGGCTCATTTGAGGTGTGTACTTGTGTGTGTATTTGTGTGTGTTTTCTCTTGAATAAAAGCTCTCATTTCCATCTCTCTCTCTCTATACACGAAATACATTTATATCATACAAGTCACCATCTTTCCATCTTTCCTTCTTATTGTGCTTATATTGTGTGTGATAAAGTTGTGATTTGAGGTCCTACAGTAAGATATTTAGAACATGGTTTTGGAACATGGTTTGGAAAAACCTCTTTACTTGTTTCCTATAAATAGTAGCTCATAGTTTTTCTAATAACTTGATGAAACATGAAAATAGAAAAGCACATATTCTCTCTAAACTTTGCATACATCTTAGATCAATAGAAAACCATGTAGAAAACATAATTAATCACCCTCATCATCATGATCATAATGCTTCTAACATTCATCTTTGTTGTATCTTGATCCACCAAAGAAGCTTGGAGATCTTGCCATCATCATCCACCACATGCATACATATATGAAGATCCATCACAACAAGATTGGAGAACTTGTGATCTTCATTCATTGAAGGCTTTATATCAATGGAAGTTCTTTTAGGTTAGTCATTCATATCCATTAGACATTTATGTCTTGGATCATCATTGTACTCATTAGTATAGGTTAGATGGTTTATGTGTTGTGCCATAAAATACAAGGTTTCTATGTTGGGCCACAAAACATAGCGGGAGTTGTTGTACCCTTGTAAAAGAACTAGCGGGAGTGGTTGTACCCTTGGAAAAGAACTCGACATCTAGCTTAGTGTCGGAAATATTGTATAGGTGATGATAGGAGTGGTTGTACCTTGTAAAAGAACTCGGTATCTAGCTTTGTACCGGATAAAGTGTAAGCGATGTTTGTAAGGTTTTATCCGCCAAGAAGGGAGCTTGTTGATCTAGTGAAGTAACTCTCGAGTTGGGTACTCGGGGAGTGGAGTAGGGCGGAAAGGAGATCCGTGACCGAACCACTATAAATCCTCGTGTTCGGTTTGCTCTTTCCTTTTACTTTTATACTTGCACTATATTATTTTTGGTGTTGTGTTGTGACTTGATGTTTATGCTTGTGTGGCAACTTGGTATATCATATGCTTTATATTAGTCATAAGACTATTATTAGCATTTCTCATATTGCAACAAGCTTGATCGGAAATTTGTCATATGGATGTTTTTAGAAAAGAAAAACAAACCGGACTAATTATGGCGTAACTTAACACAATGGTTTATACTATATTTGATACAACAAGTTTAAAGATTTTTAAATGGAACGTATTCACCCCCCCCCCCTCTACGATTTCACAATTCCCCTCTACGATTTCACAAAGCCCTAAGTGTTTACGGTTATTTTCAAAACTCTAATTTCTTGTCTAAACTTGCTTGGAAGTGTTCAAGGCTTATGTGTACGTTACATTAGCAAATTTAGGATATCTTAGCTTCCCTAAACTTTAGTCCAATTCCCTAGAACCTATGTACAAGTCCCTGAAGCACAAAACCCAAAATAGGTCTTATAGGTCCTGAAACTAGGTTAAACCTTCCCGAATCTTTAGTACAAGTTACCACCTCTTATTATAATTCTCCTAAGTCCTAATCCTAGTCACTAAGCAGTCATAGGACCCTAATCTAGGCACTAAACCTTAAGCTAGACCCTAATCACTCACTAAGCTAGATTATGCCTAAACTAAACCTAAACTAGTTCTAACCTACACCTAAGCACCTCAAGCACCTAAACCTAGCACCCTAGTACCTTATGCACCTACTAGACATAACCAAGCAAGAACCTAGGTAGCATACAAGTAGGTGGATCACATACTTGTAACCACCTTAGGGCCGCGGCAACACCACCACCACAAACACTCTATACCGCCCCCTAGCTACACCTAGCCACCCTTAGTCACCATAATAGCCCTTAAGAGTCACCACTAGATGTGGTTATTAACCTCCCCCTTGACACCACACCCTCCATTTCTTGCTCACCACTCAAACTGAACCCTATAAATAGCTCGACATCCCCACCCATTCAAAACCACACCTCCTCTCTTATTTACCTCACACATTCTGATCCTAGTAGTAGTACACAAGCCCTAGTAATAGTAAGCCTAAGAGTTGAGCTAGCTAATCCTTAGACCCCTTGTCGAGTCCCATTTCCATCGAGAAAACCCTAAACCCTAGCTAAGCCCTTGTTAAGCCTCCCCTTGATCAAGTAAGCCTTTATACTTGTTCTAATGACTTTAGTACTGACCTAGGATAGATATAAGATACCTTAGATCACCTAGGAACCCTTGCCTAAGCCTTGCTCATTTTCCTTTGCTCGTTTTCTTTTTGAAACCCTAATATGGATCGAACTGAAGTTTTCATGCTATAATGCCTTATTATAAGTTATAAGCTAGTTTAGGATACTTTAATAAGCTCATATTAGTTAAACATAAGCTTAGAAAACTCTTTGTTTCATAAAAATATAGTTTGCATGGAAAAAGGACTAGTTTTGCAAATATTTCCATGCATAGGGGTATATATGGCCACTTTCTGAAAATATTAAGTCTAGGGATTGTGTTTGACATTTCTTAGAAATATTAGGTATAAGGATCTATTTTTCAAAGTTGTATAACCTAAGGATTAAACTTTTATAGTTATAAACATTTAGGACTAGATTTGCAAAAGTTATAAAGTTAAGTGTATAAATGGTAAATTTGAAAACTAATAAGTCTAAGGTTCATTTCTGTCATTTCCTAACATATATAAGTATAGGGACTAAATTTGAATAGTATAGAAAGTTAAAGGTTTAATATATATAAGTATAATAGTTTAGGGTAGATATTGTAAATACTTAAACTTGAAGGGTATAAACTAAACTATTTTTATAAATATAAAAACCTATATTTTTACTTAACAACATAACACAATACTAGGGAGCTTCATGTGAGGGGTTTCATTTTGGTATTCATTTTGACAAGTTTGCTGAGTTTACGAATTAAAGTGCATTGGCTCCTCAAACGTTTACTACATGACCTTTGAATTATGATGGCCCGAACGGTGTTATGTTATATCTAAAATCTAATAACAGCATAACACAATACTAGGGAGCTTCATCTGAGGGGTTTTATTACCTCTGATTTATGATGGCCCGAACGGTGTTATGTTATATATAAATTTTGGAAACCTAAGAGTGATCACTTACGAAACCTAAATAGAAAAACTTAGGACATGACATACACACACTTACACTACCCCCAGGACACGTGAGTCAGCTGTCTAAAACTTCTATCCCACTTACTTACAGCCCAGGTGAGTTTTCATAGCCCCACTTTTTAAATGCTTTACAAACCCTGTGAGGGGGATACATGATTTAAACCGAATACAAATCTTTTTCTTTGGTTATTGCACGAGTACCTTCTATGCCATCATTACATTACACCCAAATTTCATGAACCATAATCACTTGTGAGTGATCGCGAGAATAGTGAATAGATCTATTTGGAGTTTGACAACTCCCGTTGGTTTGCCCTTGCCGGGTACCAATAAGCACTATATTTGTAAACACCCTAAAGGATTAACCTTGGCAAGTTAATCCTTATTGCATCCCGTCATGCAAGGGTCTGTAGTGCCCCATGACCTGTACATGTTAACGTGCGGTGTCATGAGCTTAGTGCAATAATACTCTTTCATTACTCTTTCCACAACTAGGGTTTCAGCTGAACCATGTGAAACTTGTATTCACCCCATATCTACTTAAACCTATGAATCTCACTCAACCCTAGTGTTGACCTTTAAGCATGTTGAAAGTCAAAGATTATAAACGGGTCACTTGTGAACCCGTGAGTCAAAGATTATAAAGGGTGCATTATTAGTAAGCCAAGCTATGTGGTGTTTGTATTGAACTTAATTGACTTAACATAGAAAAAATTAAATTCATAAGTCATATAAAAGTTGTTTGTTTATAACTTAACTAGCTTATAGACAGAGTGGTTTTGAATAAGAAAACGTAAGTACGTGAATCAAGTAAGAGAGACTAAATAACGTAAACGATGTGCAATTTTCTTAGAACGGAACAATAAAGTTATAAGTGACTGAAAGTATAAAATACAATGCTTGTAAATAACATACACTTTATTTAAATACGGATTCATTGTCAATAACTTCCACTTTCATTGCCTCTATATACCAGTTTTTGTTGTCCTTGCGTACGCTGTTTTGGTTGTATTAAAAGTATGTAGTTGCGATTCAAACAGCTTAACATAAGCTCATTTCTGGAAACCCCTGAAATCGATTTAAAAGGGTGTAAGTAATATAACATTAGAATATATAAAAATTGTAAATTAAAAAAATCGTATAAACATTTAACATTTATAATGTGCATACCTATCAATCGTTTGATCATAGTCCTTGAAGAGCTTCTTTATATACGACATTGGTAGTAGTATTGGATAGGTTACCATCCCCATCTGAAGCAACTACTTTCAAACCCTTTTTGCTTTTGACACAGGAAAGAGCCACATATAACTGTCCATGTGTGAATACAGGACGCGGTAGGTACAACCCGACTTTTGAAAGCGATTGCCCTTGGCTCTTATTAATTGTCATGGCGAATGACACAGAAATTGGATATTGTTTCCTCACAATCTTGATAGGTAAACGTTTATCAGATGGAGTAATTCTCAAGCGTGGTATAATGACCTTATGTCCAAAATGTGTACCATTAATGATCTCCGCTTGAATAGAAGTTCGTGATAAGCGTAACACCTGAAGTCTTGTCCCGTTACACAATCCATTCGATTGATCAATATTCCGCAGCAACATTATGGGGACACCAATTTTTAACACCAGCCTATGATTTGGAACACCTGAGAACTTTAATCCATTTATAAAATATGTTGAGAAAACAGATTCATCTAATGATGACCCACGATCACTTTTATCAATATTATCACAACTAAGGTAAACCACCTCCTCACCTGGAAATGTCTTGAGCAAATGATCATTAATATTGTCGACCACTTCATTGGTCGGAGCAAGAATTGCCTTTTCTTGAAAATAAGACGGATCGTCTATATGATTCAAAAAGGTCTGGATAGGTAAAATCTACAATGGATTGTATCGGGTCCGAAGACTCATGTATTAGAATATCTTTGGGTATATCTATTTCAACCTCTCTGTCTGGTGCATCTCCAACGTCTCAATCTCCTATTTTAAGTATCCATTCAGCAAATTCACGTATTTCGTTAACATCTTCAGGGCGAGATCCTATAGTTAGCCTCATGTTGGCGGTTAACTTCAGGACCGTGCAATGGTCCCACAAATATGATTGCTTTAAAGAAGCACTTACAATGTCTTGGCGGGAACCTTTTGGAATAACGGGAAGAACCTGCCTAAAATCACCACCAAAGACCACTGTCATTCCACCAAAAGGAGTTTGGCAAATGTCAAACCTCGACTTACGTAGAACGTCGCGCAATGTCCGATCCAAAGCCTCAAAACAAAGCTTATTGGTCATTGGTGCTTCATCCTAAATAATTAGCTTGCATTTCCTTAACAACTCTCCAAGATCACTATGAGGAGGGATAAAGCAAGTAGAAGTCTCATCAATATTGATAGGAATATGGAATCTTGAATGAGCAGTTCTGCCACCTGACATGAGTAAAGATGCAATTCCACTTGATGCGACGTTTATGACTATATCACCGTTCCTTCTAATACCGGCAGCGAGGGTTTTCCATAAATATGTCTTCCCAGTACCACCGTATCCGTATACAAAATATACACCTCCTTTACCTGTTTATACGGATGTCATGATAGTATCATATACGCGTTTCTGTTCTCTGGTTAAAGCTGCGTACAGGTTGGCATACACAGACTGCAACTCTTCTGGGTTATAATGAGTCTCATCATATAGTAGGCGATTACCAAACTGAGCTATGTATCTATCATCTGGGAATGGCATCTCAGGGAAACGTCTCAATGTTGTGCCTCTGGATCGCATAAGCTCTTCTATCCCGAACAAAGCTACATTTTTCTTTTCATCATCACTATGTCGCAATCCTGCAAAAAAAAAAAAAAAAAAAATAGTAGTCAAGTAAAAGTAACAGTTGAATGAAATGTAGGATAGATTAAGAGTTAGATCATTTTAGGTGTTTAGAGTACTTAACTTGTGCAGTGTGTCATATGTAAATATGTTCTTATGTGCACATTATGTTTCGGGTTCTCTGTTCTCGTTACAATGTACTGAATTTAAAAGTACATGTGTATACTTAGAGAACTAAATAAGGGTCTGACTTGAATATGTATTTATAATATGTGCATGTATTACGAGAAGGTACGATCCGTATTTTTAGTTGAATAGAGATGTTTAGGTTTACAGTTTTAAAAGCAACTATTGTTGTCTTTGTTGATAATATTTGTTATTTTGTTATAAACTTGGAATTGCACACGTTCAACAGAATATGTGCAGCTGTATATCTTTAAAAGTAATTGTGTTGTTGCATGAAATAAAAAGATTATCAGTTATTCTATTCTCAACTCACACATACTTATTGGACTACTGCTGATATTGATTATCATACCTAAAAGTAGTTGCAACATGTCTGCATTTTATTATAGCTGTGTATATGATTCTGATCATTATATAACTGAACTTGGTATAAAACGCAATGCAAAACACCCATGTAGAACACTTATAAGTTTTATTGCATAACTATTTTAGTAACTACTAATGTGATATCGTGTGGGTTTTATAGGTTGATTTCTACCATGACAAAGAGTAGTCAAACATTGTTTTCTGTCTAAAATCCTCGAAATCTTAGTCTAAATTTGAAGCTGATTGTATGTTCCTAATATGAAACCGTATGCAAATCAACTTATCAATGTTAATATGCTGTATAGAATATAGGTAATTCGCTTTTCATACCATATTATGTCTATAGTTGTTGGTTAAAGTCATTGCATATGATATGAATATGGCAAGTATAAAGATAACGTTAATAACACTAAAAAATTAGATAAATAGTTCATTGTGTTCCTGGTACTCCTAAGATTTCACTTCTTTTGTATTCCACATCTTCGGCAAGCAAGTGCCATGTTTCTAACCACACGGTCAATGGAGTTTGAAGTTCCTTTTGAGAGAGTAGTGTAACGAAAAGGTCGCGTAGATGTTCAGCGGAAGACCAGTGTGTTGCATCTTTAATACTTTGAATATACTCCTTGTCGTCTTCTAAAAGACCCGCTGCGTAGCAAGCTTCTTTGTATGTAGGATATTCAACCTTGTCCCAGGTTCTTATCTTAGCGTGACTCGTACATCCTTTTTGGCAATTTAGTAGCATCCTACAATAGTACGCTTCTCCAGTTGAAATAGGAACATTATGAATTCTACCAATTGCGTAACCTCTCTTTCTGAATGTCCACATTCTTTTTTCATCATTCCATACAAATTTTGTAGGAAACTCCACATATGAAAGTTCCCTTGCTGCTGGATACTTCTCATTCATTTTCATCCAACCATCGAACATAGATGCGCCAACTGATGGCTTGTTGGCAACTGCTTCAAGATCCGAGTTCTCATCGTATACAACTCTCTGCTCGCCTTCAAGGTGAAAAGAAAGTCTTTCAACATTTGGTGTTCTATAATGTATCTCGAACTTAAATAGCCTCCAAGCAGCCTCACACGCTGACAGGTATCTGCAATCATAGAAGGCCTTAATCTCGTCAACTGGTTTTGCACTTTGCTGACCTTCTTCCGTTGTACCTGGTTCATACAATTGTGCAGAGACTCGATCTGGACCTTTGTTTATATACTTAAACAAATACTTTATTGATCCCGTCTGATTACACCATTCAACATTAAGGTGACACTGATAACGTTTGAGAAGCATCACATTGTAAGGGATAACATACCCATTATGCAACTTGTGGCCACTCTTTTCAACATAGTTTCCATTTTCACGTCTTCTATAAATTGGGTACCCGTCGGCGTCAACTGAACTTTGTTGAATGAATTTTTTTGGAAAGTGTTTGGTACATTTCCCGTCAGTGGTGCAAACTTGATTTGGCTCATCAGGTCCGCAAGGACCATGCATCATAAAATCGGAAACTAATTTGTGCAAATCAGGATCCTCGTTTGGATCAGGTATCTCAGCACATATGAATTTGTCGATATGTTCAGCATTTGGAATCTTGTCATCCTTATGCAAAAATAAACATATATGGGCGTGAGGGAGGCCTCTCTTCTGAAACTCAACGGTGTATACCACTGCAAATGTTATGTTCAAGTTAGTTTGAATTGCATTTAAAGTTTAATCTAAGTAAAGTATATCTGTAAGAATGGAAAAATTGGTATATAGTAAGTTAAAAAAATTACCTGCTTGAACACGCCCAAAAAGTTTTAATTCTTTCACATCCTTGATCAACTGATCCAACTTCATTTTGAAAACTCGACTAAGCACATCCGAACGGTCGGTAGATGTAAGGTTGTGCTCGCGCATATACCGATTTATTTCAGGCCATTTATGATTGCATGTGATGGTTATAAACAAATCTGGACAACCATAACCGATGAAAAAACATGCGCTCAGTCTCAACCATAGTGAAAGCATCCACCAGAAACTATTGAAACAAACGACCTCCACGTAGAAACAAATTCTCTCGATTGGGACGGTCTTGAATTTGATAGGCAAACCATTCACGCATAGTAACCGTTTTGTCCGTTCTTTTTTTGGGTGATTTGGAAGAGATATTTTTATGTGGAATTCCCAAAGTATATCCATCTTGTGCGCATGGCATTAACAAAGGGTATTGCAAAGCAAGGTACACAGGATGGAAAATATTAATACGTTTCAAAGGTCCATGTTTCATTTCCAAAACAATGTCACGATCCTCTATACATGAATCCATGTCTCCTACAATAAGACCAGCAACCTCGTTGGCAGTAGGAAGAGTGTATTGCCGTCCATCTTTGCGTCGTTTTGCGATGAGCCTTATTCTTATATTCTGCTCGCTGTCTTCCGTGTATCGGTCACGTGCCCTTCTAAATGTTTTAACCAAATCACTTGATTCATCTAAAACATCTTTAACTTGATTGATAATGTTGCGATCAACAGGATTCTTTGAACTTGAAGGTGCTGACGAATTAGAAGATTTGCTGATATGAATACATAAACGGGATTAGGACAAATGAAAATTGTAAAAGTAAAGGTTTGTAGAAAAGTTATTTATAGACATTAAACAATCATATATGATATGGATTTACCTTAATGCTGTTGCTCTATTCTCTGTTTCGTTTTCTGTGTCATATATATAGAGCTGTGCAAATTTGGGTGGGACACCTGGTTCGGGAAGTAAGCTACCGATACTATGGTAAGTCTGTCCGTGTAACCGGAAAACGTACGGACCACGTCCTTTCTTGTTTATTGAATCATCAACTTCCCCCCCCCCATGGAAGTAAAAGCGAACATGCTATTGTACGTTCTGATATTGGTTTTAAAATTCTAGCTCTTCGCATCGTCGTTCATGAATAAGTCAAGCAATGGTTTTAGAGTTGGCGGTGGTGCATCAAGTTTAACTTTACCCTTGCCACAGCATATACTGTAAGGTTTGTTATTGGGATTAGTGTTTCCTGTTCTCGCTTCGGGTTCCCATAACAAAGCATGACATTCTGTACATTCAAATGTAGGATCTCCATGATCGTAGTAATCTACATAATTATAAAGATGTTTGTTAAAATATAATATATAATTACTAACGTCTTTATTGGAATCAGTAAAGAAATAGCACGTGCAATTACCTTCGGATATACCAACATATTTGTCGTAGACTTTTCTGAGATGTCCGTCATCATCAAGATTAAAAGCAATAGGCGTGCGGGTTTGTAAAGGAGGTCTCTTAGATCTTTTTGTCCTTCTTGACGTTTCTCCTGCCTCGTAAGTTGAATTTTGTGTTGTGCACGGTTGACTTCTGTTTTTTGATACCTGTTTCGTCCGTTCAGTAACAGGAGTAACCAACGGTGTTTGAAATGCAACTGTAATAGAATTAATAACAATGTTAAGTACATGGTATAATCAAAGGACTGTTTTCATTTGTTGAATGGTTACTGCGTTAAGTAACAGGAGTAATGAATAGATACTACCGTTTGATATGTTGGTCAATGGAGAACGGGTTTTCCTTGCAGCTGCAGCTGGTGTTACTTGAGGACTGGTTGTTCTAAAAGAGGTTGGTGTAGTTGTAGGTATATTCTCATCGTTAACAGTATTGTGACGGACTGACCTTTTTGATACTATACGCAAACAATAAAAATTATTTTCATATACTAAAAGAGCTTCACAAAGCAATTGAAACTAAAGGATATCATTTACAAAGCGGTACCTTTATCTGAAGTTGGAGTTGTGACAACGGCTACAGTTGAATTACTTGTTGAAACATTTGCTTGGTTGTTTGTATTAAATGCATCGATTGCTGTAGAATTTGTGTGTAGACATGAAAGCAACAAAGTTTTTGCGATTAGCTTACTTATATACTTTAAAAGGCCATGATATGTACAACAAGATGAATTAAAGTAATGATGTTTATAGTAAACGTTACCTGATTTGGTAGGCGCTCCAAATGCATAAACTGTATTTCTCGGGATTAGAGGATTCATTCCTAATGCCGGAGTAAAATACGTTTGAGGTTGTCAGAATAATTTAATGCACTTGCTGAATGTATAATTCGTGTTGAGCATTATCCAGCATAATTATCAAAAAATTTCAACAAAATGTAACCTTATTATAATTGAAAGAAAATTTTTTAATGTTCTGATAATTTGAATCTATGTATGCTGATCTCAGTGACATTCTGTGATGTTCAAAAACTAATAAAATATTGGAAACGATAGTATAAATTAAAATGGTAACTAAATAAGGTTAACCGGAGGACGAAGAGGTGAGAAACCCAGACTGATTTGGTTTAGGAAGTAATACTCTTGTGGCCTGAGTAAGTCTTCCTGTTATGATTAATACACATAGATAGTTTATTTTAAGTAAAAAAAAGTTACGTACATAAATTCGTAATATTAACTAATTATAGGAAAGTAATACTCTTGTTGGTTTCGGAAGTTGAGTTGTTGGGGTGGCAGTTTGTGGGGTTGTTTGCGTGGGATCCGAACCATGACCTTGTTGCAAAGGGGAATATAGACTACTGTTGCCAGAGACAGGAGAACTATTTTTCGCATTGGTTCCTACAGCATACGGGAAAATTTATGTTACATTTCGTAAAGTTGTTGAAAGGAAAATAAATTAACTAACCAAAAGAAGCTACTTCTAAAGTCATAGTCTACAAACCTTGATAAAGTGTTTGAAATGGTGGATTTGTTGTTTGTCTTCCTAAAACAGAATGTGTGCCAGTCATACGTGGAAGATCTATGTAAAGGATGAATTGTAGAATTTATTATATGGTTAACGAAAAGATATTGTAAGATGTATGCTAACACGTGATCTTATTGAATAATTTACTTACTGTTTGAGACGTCCGAAAGCGGAAGCCTTTGTTGACTTGTTAGTTGAGTCGGTGCAGTACTTATAAAGGAACCTATAAAAGAAAACAATCAAAAGAACCTCATAGTAACATATAAAAATAGTATCCCAACTTTTTTTGTCGTTGAAGGTTGTAAAAGGAACTATAATTTGTTATACAATGATAAACAAACCTGAAGGATTGTTTGTTAAGGGCAAACGTGTATGTGAGAAACTCAACGGAACGACATTTACATGTAGCGGATTATCTAACGAATGGAGAAGAAAATATTAAAAAGATGAACTGAAACAGTGAATACTTATCGTTAAAGACTTCATTTTAAATAGAGTCTTACAATTCAATATCTCCGTCAAAGAAACTCTTCTTTTAGCCGAAGTTGAATCTACAAAACTTGGTTGTGGAATATTTTCTGATGATTCAAATGATTCTGATTGAAACGATCTTGAAGTGACACTGGAGCTCGAAGTTTTTTGATGTGGTATTACATTTTTTATTCGGCTGATTTTGAGAAGATCTACGCTTTCTTGAAGTGTTTTCATTCTCCATGGTGATGTTAAGAAATTCGATTGTGGGTAGCAGCAGGTAAAGGATTATGTGACTAATTAAAGGAATATGTGTTTTAATTAAAGAGAAACGTATGGATTACAGGGACTCATGTATTTGAAAATTCCTATAAATTAGCGATTCACATGATTGATTGATATATATTTAATGAGTTAAAACCTATTACATCTTTTATGGATTTGTTATACGCTGCAAATATTACATGCAAAGATTGAATGTGTATCAAATTTATATGGAAATTATTAACCTCATTTAAGAAACATGATTTTTTTACTGATTTTTGTATAAAATTACTTGTTTTATATGTACAAAACGAATTTTTTTATGACCTATGTATGAAAATGCTCGCACCATTTATAAGTAAAATTAAGTATATATATACAAAGGGTATAACATGTTAGGATATAGTAATGCAAATATATGAATTAAAAAAAAACAAAGTACGTATACAATGTTTAAGATAAAAGATAGAAAAGATAGATATAGTTACTTAAAAACGTCATCAAATAAGAACGAAAATAAAACGAAAGTATGTCATTATTTAGAAAAGCCGGAGCACACACAGTTATGATGTTATGAATATCAAAGATCGTTATCGTCGTTTTCATCATCCGTATCATTTGAAGGTGCATCTTTATCGTCAATGAAATCACGTAAGTCAGATCCATCGTCTGATCCATCTTGTGATTCGTGACTATTACTTTCAAGATCGCTTAAGCCAATGCCATCTTCGTCTTCGGTACCTTCTTCAACTGTATCACTTATATGAATGGCATTATCTTCAATAATGTCATCAAGTTCATAATTACTGTCTTCATCACTTAGGCTAATCAAACTCGATGACGACGTCCTTTGTTTCTTGTTGGCACGCCTAAAAGTGATAGGCCCATTATCATCAAGTTCCTATGTAAAAGAGCACATAAAATGACATTAGTAGTATGTTTTATGTGTTTAGGTTTCAATTAAAAATATTTAAAAAAAAAAGTAATCTATGACTCTGGTAAAATTAACACCTCGTTAGCATTATCTTCAATGTCAGTTTTGACAATCTTATTTTGTGACAATGTTTCTATGGATAGTTCGTCAGAAGATGTAACATCAAAAATTTTTTTTTGTCACAAAATCGCCATTTTTCATTAGTCTTCCACGTTTGCGCGGGCATGGAGCATCCTGTAGAATTTTCAAATAAGTTGCATATCTTATAATTTAACATGCATTTTATTTTAAACAAATAACGTGATAGAAAAGTCTTGAATGCAATATGTAGTTGTAATTCTTACCACGTCATCAGCAGATAAATCGACAACCGTAATCTCTTTACCGGACATATCGATAGAATTGTATTCTTTAGCATCTTCTTCCTTTTTGCGTGTCTACATTGTAACAAACATAAAAAAAAGTAAAAAGTAAAGTATGAACGTTAGACTTACATATGATTTGAAAAATTAAAGATGTTTAGTGATTTATTGTTTCTTAAAAAAATAATAATGTGTACGTTTGATGAATTGTTATTGACCATAATATGGTGTTTGTAGATTACGAATGAGTTGAATTATTTGTGAATGAAGATGTTTTAGTTTTTATAGACATTGAAAGTCACATTATAATAGGATTTTATTTGTAAAATATTTTAATATATTTGTAGACTACACATATATTTGAGAATTGATTATAGAGTATATTTGTTTTAGTTTATTGATTATAGAGTATATTTGTTTTAGTTTATTATAGAAAATATTATAGGTTTCAAACTCGTTTTCCTCTTGTACACGTTTTATAATGAAGTGAAACTGTTTTCTCTTCTAGAAAATATTTGTTTTAGTTTATTATAGAAAATATTTGAAAGTTGATTATACAAACCATTTGTTTTAGTTGATTTGTAAAATATTTTAATGTATTTGTAGATTACACATATATTTGAGAGTTGATTATAGAAAGTAATTTTATTTATTTATTTATTTATTTTTTAAATCAATGTTGGTAATTAGAATGTATTTACTTCGAATATATAACACAGGTTCATGTATTCTTCAAAAAACGTATTCAATATGTTGTAACCAAATATATATGATGGGCTTAAAAACATTCTAGTTATATTCATTGGTTTGTTTTAGTTGAATATATATCTTGGGCTTAATTATATAGCTTGGTTAGGCCATTGTAACTATACTACATTGTTGGGCCATTATATGTTTATTGGTTGCTTGGGCTTAGTTTTATTCGTTATATAGATAGATATATATATAGGTTTTTTTTATTTATTTATTTATTATTTTTTTTTTTTTTTTTTTTTTTTTTTTGCATTGACAACCTAAAAAAACAATATGATAGTTGTTTTTTGATATATATGAATTATTTTTTATTTAATCGAATTTCCATTATGTCAATGCAATGTCGATATTAATGTATCAAGTGATACACAAAGAAAATGTATCGTGATTATCAAGAGTGTAACATGGGTTAATATTGAAATAAAACGTGTAAGTAGGCAATTGAAGTACATAAAACATTTATATTAATTTCTTATTCGGTACACTTATTAATTGAAATCATAAAATAAGGAAGTGTAGCCGCAATACGAATTCACCCATTGATGTTGAACGCGATTCAATCTTCATCAAAGAAGTTTAGGTCAACAATATAGTCATCATCAATATCATGACCCATTTCACGAAGAAGATTGATTAAGTTACTTGCCTTGTTAATCTTTGTCAATAAACCGTTAAGAAGTTTTTGACATACTTCATGATCTCCAACATTAAAACGTAGCCAATCGATGATAGGTTCTAGGTCGAAGTCGTCATCTTTTAATTAATATTAAAAGTGTTAGTATCATTTAAAAAGACTATCGAGTATATTAATGAAGTATATTTTATTACCTTTATCTTCTTTCGAAGATTCACCTTCTTCAAGAAACGTTTCTCCAAAAGAGTTGCCAGCGACTTTACTCTTTGGAGATGTTATAGATTCAAGTGGGACATCAGTTTGCTTGTTCTCACAAGTTTGCAATTCAACAACTGGAATGCACCCTTCGCCTTTTTGATCCTAATCGTCTTTTGATGAGGCCTCATTGGCTGATTTAGTGACACATAGTTTTTCAAACATTTCTAAAACACTTTTTTCTCTACGTGATGCCATGGAAGATAATTGCAAAAGACTGTGTTTGTGATAAATGACTTTGTTTGAAACGTTATATATACAAAAAATGTATACACGTTACGTTTGTTAGTTTACCCAGCGGATCTTCTATTTAGAAACAATATTAAGTGTCAATTATGGTAGGAATCAATGTTATTAAAGTGTAATTAAAATCTATTTTGAAACAATATTAAGTGTCAATTATGGTAGGAATCAATGTTATAAAAGTGTAATTAAAAGTAGGTATAATAATCCCAAATTAAGGTCAATTATTTACATTGACAACTTTTGAGTTTCTAAATTTATTTAGTCAACATTTGATTGAGATATTCGTGGTTATCATAATGATTCGTGGTCATCTTCTTTAAAAGGTTTAAGTAATAAATTTGGAAAGGATTTCATGCATCTTATTATTCAATTGAAGTAATTGTAATTAGGTAATTAGGGCAAAATCGCATAATGCTTTTTAGTTTAAAAGGGCAAAAAATGTTATGATATGAGCACATTGATTCTTCATAAACTAAGTAAATCTCAAACAACAAAACAGGTATTTTTGGTTCATTGAGTATGAATGAAAACGAACGTTTGTGAATTTCATTGTTTTAGGCTATAAATTCTAGTGGAAAACATGTATGTAATCGCAGTAACTTGTATGGAATAACTTGTTTACAATGTTTTTTTTAGTCAAAGTGTTTGTATGTATGTTTAACATAAATCTCGTTATGATTATTTGTAGTTATTGTATTCAGCTTAAAAAAAAGTTAACATGTTGCTTGTTTATATAATTGGATATATGCATGTTAAAAATGATTTGCCTATTTATGTTCAGTGAAATACAAAGACCAAATCCAAACATAGAATTAGTTTTGGATGATAAGAGATAAAATACTTCTTTCTTAGCATATGCCGTTTTGTGTTTATGAGGGAATAACTTGTTTACAATGTTTTTTTTTAATATTTTGAATAATGATTTGACAGGATGAGCCTTCAATTTGTTTTTGGTGTGAAGAAAGTAAAATTATCAAAGACACAGGTATTGTAGTTTATGTTTTGAAATTATAGTACACTTCATTTGGTAGTAGCTATATGTCTTTTTGTATAGAAAACATTGTTCTAAAAATGTGATGTTTTTCTACTTTACAGCGTCTTCCATCAGTGTTCACTCAAGGTTTTTACAGTGGTAGTCCGTGGTTGTACTTGATACATAACAGAGGAACTAAACACAAAGTATGGATCGAGAAAATGGCTGATAACAACTTCAAACTGTACGGGGAAGAGTGGGAAACATTTGTTAAAGACAGCAAGTATACAAATGTTGCAGCACTACACTTTATTAAGGAAGAAGCGGATACGTACTATGTTACTGGTTACGGTGAAGATGGCTCTGAATGCGGTGGATATAACCGCACGGAGATTGGAGAAAGGCAAATAAGATGTTTGGCTACGATGCAAAATGATATTGGAATTTCTCCTGTAAGTGAAATATTTAATGATTTGTTTTAATATTGTTGTTATGTACATTACATAAATATCTTATACTTTAGATATAAAGAACTTGTTGATCTAATTTGTATGTAGGTACTTCCCGGGGATTTCCTGCAAGACATAGTCACCAAGGAATATGATGTTCAAGTGGGTGGTATGTTTTTAGCAACAGTGAGACATCGTCATTTTCGCATTCCTGGAACTGGAAAGCCGGCAAAATACGGAAACATGTTTTCTGGTCCAGGTTGGGGTGAGGTGGTTGAGAGTCAACACTTGAATGTTGGCAAGAGAATTGTTTTTACAAATCTCGGTGGGAATTTGGTCGGAGTAATTTCTTTTGCACCTAACGGTCTTGGTCTTGGCTTTGAAAACATTCGTAAAACCAAATTGAATGGTGATGTTCCAATAATCTGAGGCCCTCTTGACAAAGGTATGATTTGAGCTTAATTTTTCAATATTTTAGATAGTTGCGATGTCTTGTAATTGTAATATATTTTTTACATAATTGTGTCATCCAAAATGATAAATAGACAAAAGGATGTTTCATATTTGTGATTGGGAAGGACATAACCAACATGTTAACGAAGAGGGATGTTTTTATAGCCCAATGGTTGCTTACGTGACTGATCGGAATCGTTTGGTAAGCATATTGTGAATTTTAATAAATTTATTATTTATTATGACATTGAAGAAGATGTGTTAAAATAAAAATTGATTTAGATTTTGTTTAATGGCAGACCGTACCCGTAGAATTTGTTAGGAAAAATGAGTTGTTCACTTATGACAATGCACTCGTTCGGCACGAAGATAAGGAGTTTTCGGTGAAACTGGATGTACAAAGGCACAAAAAGAAATCCAAACGTAAAATCCGCAACAACCATGTGGCAATGATAGCTGATAAGAAATGGAAGCACATTAATAGGAAGTGTCAATTCCGGAAAGACAAAATGATTAGGTTCAAGCTCGTATCTTTCATGGAATCGTTGGATGATACGGTTGATAAGGAGTTTCCGGTCCTTTTTCCGGTTTTTGATATGTGTTGACCGAACTTGAAGGATGATTCAAGCTTTTAGTTTGTGGTTGGAATGGTGTCTTATTTTGTTTTTCTTACGTCGAAGTTTTTGAATAAGTCACATACTTAAGAATTATAAGGTTTGGCTATAGGTTAATTTGATCATGTATGATGACATGTTGAAGACTTTTATGTTATTTGTCAGAGTATTTTTTAAGACATTTTGTGTTTTGAGATTTTGTGTGTTTATTTATATCATATAGTATTTATGTTAGTTTTAAATTAAATTTATTGAAGAAACATGCTTTTACATATTCCCTAAGTCAAACATGTGTGACGTATACAATAAGAATAACATGATTAACATATAAACCGGACCGATTTAAACAAAACATAATTTGATCCGGTGGATATTTAAACTTTAGCTCATGTTTGGTTATATACAACCGACCAATTTTTTATTGTAATATTTTAGACGTATTCAAACGAATAAACTGAAGGGAACGAACAATAATTAATGATTTTTTGCAAACCATAAACGTGAAAGTACATTGGTTGTCATATAAACAAAATACAACATTTTTTATAAACATTTTGAGACAATGCATTTTAAAATAAAATTTAGCATCTTTATTATTTGAACCTATAAAATAGCTACTTAAGTATAGCATAATGATTACATTATTCAGAAGAGTGTAACACAACTTGTACATGATAACACTCAACCATATATACTCACATAATCTCTTCTATTCCAATAACATTCATTACATATCAACATATAAGTTGTTTTTCGGATCATCATCAAGCCGCCTCCTTCACTTCCCTTCATCATATCAAAGGTAATTTTTTTTCTTCTTTCTTCTATAATTAGTTAAATGAATCGTTTGATTTGCATGTATATGAATACTATAGTTCGATCAACTAAATCATACAATAATGGCTTATTTCATGTTACTTATACCATGGTTTTAGATTTAGATTGGATTTGTTTTTTTTTAATGTTGCGGTATTAAAATTAAGTGAAACTCATTTACAATGGATGCAATGGTAAATAGACTCATGTTATTTATCGAGATTGAGTGTAGGGTGAGATTTTTTGATCACCCTTGTTGATTGAATAGAAAGATAGTTTTAGTTGCATGTGAGAAATCCAACAGCCAAGGTTGATCAAAAAAAAATTTGGGCATTTGGATTTTTTATTGATTTTTTGTTGTATTTTGTTGAAGATGGTAGGGAAGAAGAAACCTATTAGACTTGTTGAAGGAGGTTATATGTTTGATTAATAGGCCCTTTGAATGTTGTTATAAATTGTTATCACAATGAAAAGTAAGTTAGATTTGTTACATTTTAGGGTATGATAAGTTATAAAGTTTTGTGATGAAATCTAAACATAGTTCCATCTTGTAACATGATTTGTAGGAGGAAGACAAAGTAGGTTGCTTGTTATGCTATAAAATGCATGATATTAATTTGTTTGGATCACATAAGATCCATTTTAGATTGTACGTGATGAGAAAAGTAGGTAGCTTTTTATGCCGTAAAATGAATCACATTTCTGAAAGTACTGAAAAAGCATATATCGTTTATATGTACCACTTGTAAATAAATAATGTAATATTTATTAGTTTATATACGAATGTAAACTGATTTGGTATTTGCATAATCAATATTTGTGTAGGAAAATGCCTCCATTTGAATTTTGTCTTTTGTGTAATCGCCAAACGTATCAGAAATCACTGGTAATGCTAACATATGCCATACCTTGATCAAATAAATATAGTAATGCCATTTAATATTTATTAGTTACAATAATGGCATTTCATGGTACTTAGTTAGGATGATTTAAACGTATAGTCTAATGTTTCAGGTTATGCCGCCATGTTTTAGTGAGGATGGGTTGAACATGAAGAAAGAATTATACTTAATCAACTCCGGAAGGGTTCGTAGTAAAGTGAAATTTGTGACACCTGTGCATGGACCTGTAACGCTCAAAGGTTACAAATGGACTCAATTCGCTCAGCAAAATATCAGCAACCGTGTTTTTTTGTTGCATTTTATCAAAGAAGGGGATGATACATGGTATGTGACAGGATATGGAAGTAATGGACATGAAGCTGGAGGATACCAAGTTATAGAGGGACGTTATTCTAGGTTTCAAACTCGTGTTTGGGCTTCAGCAACTGTGGTACACGTTTTTTCATCAGTTCAATTTGTTGTATCTAACTTTAATGTGGTAATGTATTAGCTGTGAATAATAAACATGTTCAAATTTTACTTGAATTGCAGCGAATCCCCGGTTCTTTCTTAACTGGTTTAGGGCAAGCAGGAAGTATTACAATTAACGTGGAAGGTCACACGTTTACGGTTCCTGTCCAACGTGTTAATGCTGAAGGGGTCAACATTGGCCATGAATATGAAGTGTGCCCTCAAACTTGGGAAGTTATTAAAGAAAGATTGCATCAGAATGCTGGAATGATTGTGGTGTTCACAAAGGAGCAAAATACTCGTTTTTGGATGATGGCTTTTAATGGTAATGGAAGTCCACATACCATTCCACATTATTTTGGGGCAACAACACTACATCCAATACAACCGCAAATATCTTTTGAAGATAAAGGTTATATATATACTTACTTTATAATCAAGTAATATATATCTAAATGTATACTTCAATATTGTGATAATATCATTGTATCTAATATCATTTTTTAACCACTTTGTTGTTAATGTGCGTGTTTAAAAACATATGTTGAGAGTTCCCTATAATTTCATAGTGCGTCATTAACTTGTGTACATGTATTTGTAGATGATGACCGAATGCACCACATATGTCGCTGGCCAGCTCACCGGGACCATTTTCGTGAAGCTGAAGATACGTTCTATAAGAAATTTTCTTATATTGTGGTTATGAAAAGGCTGGTAAGGATAATTCGTTTCAATATTTACATTTAAAGTCAGTCAATTTAGATAATTAACTATAGTTATACGTTTGTATTGATATATTACAGACAATACCGGCTGATTTTTTGGTGCACCATCCAATGCACATGTATAGACATGCAGTGATGAAACACCAAAATGTTGAATACACAATGACTGTCAAGATGGAACCTCATAAGGAAGACCCGGATCGGACTAATCATATAAACGTATTTGGGGAATGGAGGGAGTTTGCAAGAGCATGTAGGTTTGACTATGAAAAGATGATACGGTTCCGGTACATGTATCTCCTGAACGATGTTGTTGGACCAGCGATGGAAGAAATTCCGGTGTTTCATCTATGTTAAACATGTGTCCGAAAACATGTTTTATGGTTTCATATTGACGGTTTTCATGGTAATGTCTGTGACTTTAAATATTAGTAGGTTCGAATGTTAATGACTAATTTGGAACTGTGTTTAGTTTGGATGTTGGTTTGCTGTGTATTATAAATTATGGTAGTACGATGTTATCTGGTTTCACTACTTTTGTAAAACCAAACTCATTTAAGGTTTACTATCTTGTTTGCTGTGGTTTCTATGTTAGTGACTTGGTAATGTAATGTATTTAACAGGAATAAACATTCATGCAAAAGCGTTAGATAGACAAAAACATGACTCCAAGAACTTACACAATTATACGATGGACAGAGAGAAAACAAAAACTGAATAATTAAAAATTCATTGATTTCTGTTAGGCGCAGCCCTGATTTGAGTAGCCATTCGGTTAGCTTCAACATGGCCACTTATCCATCCGTTTCTTTCCCATCTTCTTTCCATCCACCTTTGAGGATTTGGGTCGATAAGTGTCGGATAATGACGATGAGCTAAGTACACATCCAAAGCATGTTCAACCTGAATGTTACATAGCCACGAATCAATGTACCATTCTTGTTCTATCTTACGAAGACTCCAATCTTCTTCCATTTGCACCGTGGGAACACGCATATAGTATGCGAAAACGTCATTATACTAAGTTAGATGGTGAGCGACTAAGCGTCTAAGCATGGCTAATGTTAGATTGTGTGTAGGTACGTTGCATATCATAAGTTCATCACCGCCCCAATAATCATAAAGCACGTTTGTTGTAACAACTCTACCGCCATGATGAATGCATATGTCAATAGTAGGAGGTGCCTCACCCGATTCACTGCAAGAAAAATGTAACTGAAGGAGAGAATAAAAAGATATAAAAGATAATAAAGAATAAAAGTTACTTGAAAGCACGAATCCTGCGATTTCCCGTGTTGAATCGTAAAGGCATATTATTGTTGTTGAATGGCTAATGCATTCGCATAAGACACTTCTTAATTTATAATGTGTTAGGAGTATTTCCTAAAGCTATTTTAGGACATAATTTGCATGGCTGGAAGTATTTACTGAAATTTTAGAAGATAGCAATCAATTGATGTGCTTTTATTGGAAGTATTTTAGGACATAATATGCTTTTATTGAAAATATTTGATTTGATTCAAGGAAATCCATGAATTCTTGCATAATAATACTTTTAAAATTACCAACACAAACACATTGGTAATTTACTAAGTATGTAAACATTTAATCCATAGCACAATTTATAGTTACAATAATATGGTTTATATTCACATAGGTTTTCTTATTCAAAACCAATCTAAATTCCAGTAAATTTGATGGGAAATACGTATATTGGTTTGTTAAAAAATCTTAATGGGTAGATCGAATGGGTAATTTATGGGATATTTTAAGCAGAAGTAAAAATGCAATTGGTTTGTTAAAAAATATTTGTCGTTAGATCGACTGGTGTAAACAAAAAATAAATATATGTAGGTATGACATAAAAATATTTGGTAAACGACTTCAACATATCATCAATTTATGTAAAGTACATTGTTGTATACAGAAACTTTATACAAAAAACAAACTACTGAAGCTATGTCTATAAATCTATAGTAGAAATTCCAAAATTTCATCCCTTGTTAGTTGTCCAATGATGTAGTGGTGTTATGGAAACGTAAATTCTTCCAGCCATGAGCTTGTCCTTGCATTTCTTTTTGAGTAACCTGAACAATGAAAAAACAAAAGAAAGCATGTGCACTATACATATAATGTCTGATATAAACTCCATAGCAAATAACAATCAACAAATACATCAAAAAGGAATAAGAGTTCAACAATTGTTTAACTGTGGCAAATATATCCACAGTTAAAGTCCAAAAAAAATAGTATCGAAATAAGTGCAATTGACATTCACAATGAATGACTAAAACCACAGTGAAAGTATCTTATCAAAAGACAAAATGATAGTGATTGGGACTCCCCAGTCACAAAAACGAAACAGAAGTTGTCAAAAGATAATTATTTAATTCAAAAAGGAAACATATTATTATTTAGGAGATCCAGGTTGTTGCCTCAACACTTCAACGCAAGGTTAATCATGGATCCTTTTCCAACTTCACCTCGACAGTTGGCTTTTTACCATTAGAAGACATGGTCGCCTCTGGTTCATCGTTGGCTGGGCGCTTGTTCTTCCCATCTATTTTATCTGTATTTGTCGGAGTGGTGCTGTCATCCGTCTGCGACTCCAGTTCCTTTACATAAAAAAAAAAATGGGTAGTTAAGTGTTTTGTTAATATTTCGATTATTGTTACATTAAAATGGTATAAAACTTACAAATGGTGTAATAACTGGTAGACTGCAACTTGAGGCTTCGTTGTCCGGCTGCTGAAAAAAAGAAATTAATATGTAAGATGAATAGATTATAATTTCAAAATCGCCGAAAAGAAATGTATGATATAAAGATTGTGAATTAGTACCTTGAGTGGGGTAGCATTTGCATGCAGTGTTTCAATAATTTCCTTATCAGAAGACATACGGATTACATTAAACACAGGCAACAACTTTTTTGAATTGAATTTATCAATGAAGATCTTAAAGGCATACTTGGTTCCAACAATCTTTGTAATCTCAGGGGGAACAAACTCAGTATCACTCACCTAAATATTAAAGACATTTATAAATGTATGTTTTTATGTATTGGTTAATAAATTAACAAACATAACAAAGCGTTAAAGTACCTTTCCATATTTGTCACACAGTTGGTATGCTGACCGATCGGTAAACGCTTGTACCTCATCATTAAAGAGGGAGACAGAACATGTCCCCGTTGAATCTTGAACACGTATATGAAGGCGAAACCCGAATAAAAATAAAATATAAAGCTTTTAAATGTGTTTCGCGTAAAATTTATAAATAATATGAATAAAGTGCAATGTAAGCAGAACTCACTGTGTTTTGAGGCTCGAGCATACTTCTCCGCATTTACTACACCACCATTCGGTTGGCCCACCAACCTGTATTTTTGGGGTTTCGGATTCCAAATCCACAATGTCACTTGCCTTAACATCCTTCTTTTTGCACTTGCCACAGCCTAAGTATCACCACCCCTCATCTTCACATATTGCAATGATAGTGCCCACGATGACAGAAGGTGTACCCTAACCAAAAATAAGAAAACGTATAATGATTAATGTTAAAAATACTAAAAACAGATTTGAGCATCCTATATAAACAGTGACCAATAATATTGTTATCATTAAGATAGATTTGTGTGATAGTAGAACGTTGTACCTTTGGGATATCCAAGAGCTCGACAATGTGTCTCATTTCTGCAGAAGTGGTAAAATCTTCTTTTGTCGAGTATCTTAAGGCAGTGGAGATGCTTATTGTATGTTCAGAAGTTTCATCTGCCTTCTTAGCAACCAACTGTTGGAGTATGCTCGTGTCATAATAAATAATTATATGGCTAGACATATGTGAGCCTATGGGGTCACACACTTATACACAGAGACACCATTATATATATCGTATTTATCGTATTTACACTATATATACGACTACGTAACTCGGGATCAATAACGGGCTACTAATAACTAAGCTAGTACTTAGTTTATTGGATTAGACCAACAAATGGGCAAGCCCATTTAGGGCCCCCATGGCAAGCCTAAGTGATAAAGGAACAAGGGAGAAAGATCGAGGTGCTAAGTGTAACTATGATTATGAAAAGATCAACCTTGATTTGGTCTTTGATTTTTACTAATCATAATAACAACTTACCATATGTTTCTCCTCCTTCCTCTACCCTAGAGCCACGAAATAACACACACCCATATTAGGGTTTGGTGTTTTTTATCTCATCTAACCTTATTCTAGTGTAGTTCAAGGCTAGATCGCGTGTTACGGGGTCAAGACTAGCATCGGGTGGTGATCTATGACGTGTAGTGTGTTTCCATAATAGAGGTGATCTATTTTGTTCACTTGGTTTCATAGGTAGTTCATGGTGTTGGTGATGGTCTCCATATGATTCTACCGATCACGCTACAATGGTATAACATGTTGTTGATTATTATTTGATTGATCATATGGCTACATGGATCCGTTGTTGGTGATGTTTTTCCGTTGCGTTTATTTGTTTCATATATGTTTTATATTCATACATCACCCATAGTGGTATCACGAGCCATCATATGTGCCATATGATTATCGGGTATGCATAAAAATGGCTAAAACGGGTGTTTTTTTGATGATTTTTGAAGTCATGTTTAAAACAGCCCTAGGGCTCCAATTTTTTCCTCATAGGACGACCCTTTAGGGATCTTATGATCTGCACTTTTTGGTCCCATGGCCATTTGTTATGCATACGCTAATTGGTTACTTGTCGGGTACTTGAAAAATGG
This sequence comes from Artemisia argyi, assembly GCA_030686995.1. Classification (NCBI taxonomy): domain Eukaryota; kingdom Viridiplantae; phylum Streptophyta; class Magnoliopsida; order Asterales; family Asteraceae; genus Artemisia; species Artemisia argyi. The sequence goes on from CM060687.1 coordinate 125,910,882, forward strand.
CCTAAAACGCGTGTTTTTTATCGGTTTTTGAAACAGTTTTAATTCAGCCCCTAAGGCCATATTTTCTGTGGTTAAATGGTATTTGGAAGGTCCTAATATCAGTGGGTTTTGACCCTTAAGTCATAGGAAACACGTACCTAACGAGGTTTTAATTCTTGTCAATTAATTTCTTCGTTTTCGTTGGCTAACAATTTAATTCTTTTTATTATTTTGTTTTCCATGGCAAATACATGCATGTTTGTCCATGGAGTTAGCCAACATCATGTTTCATTCATAATATTATGGTATTATTATGTTTATATGCAAAGCCGACGAAAACCTAGAGCACTTGTGCATTGAATGGTTGTGGTTGTTGTTTAATTTCGTGTTTTGGGGTCTTTGCCATTGTTTCGGCATTTATGTAACTATATTCTTTTGGTTGTAGCCATTGTTTAGGCACTTTTACATTAGATTAAAAGTAGATTAGTTGTATTTTACTTTCAATATAATGTAATCGTGGCTTGGTGGTGAAAGGCGAAAGAGTTAAAGACGTTTTTGCCGAAAAATGACTGCTGGAACACCAGTTGGTAAAACGGAGTTTCCCGGTGATTGGTAAGGTCTTTTTGGCTGAAATTTTTTTTGCAGGTACCCAAGACATGGACCTACAAGTTCTAGTTTTGAGCTAAGCCCGGGGAAGCCTCCTTCATGGACTTATGGGCCCCCGAACACAGAATTCTGGAAGGACAGCAACTACTCTTCACGTGCATTATGGGCTTCCAACTTGCTCTTGATTGTCTTGGAGCAAGTGGGAGTCCTCCGTGTGGTTGTGTGGTTTGTCCCTAGTTGTCTCTTGGTTGTCGTGATGGCTCACGAGACCAAGCATAGGTTTTTTCATCGGTTGAGGCTTTGCATATTGTGGTTGTGTGTTTGTTTTTGCTTTTTATATATCTTGTTTCATATGTAAAGTTGAAAATAGTTTTCTAGAAACTTAAAACGAAACACAAACCATTTTCAAAACTAAGTCTTTTGATTTAGTTTTATGAAGTTTTTGAAACTTGAAATCATTGTTTTATAATAACACCTTAACTTGTTATGTATGTTATTTTATTTATGTATTGTCCAAACTTTATTATCCACGTAGGATTTATATTAGTCATGAAAATGGACAACTTGACACACATAAATTAAAACAATGATTAGACTTAAGTTAATAAATGTTTTTAACTTGTGCTACGAAGGATGAATGCATGCTCTTTTTGTACACCTTTTTGATTCGCATCAAAACTTTTACCCGTCAAAATTTAAGTCACGCCGTCTAATTTTGAGAACACTTGCAATTACTTTTTGCCTATGCGTGGGACCTAGGTTGAATTGTAACCCAAGGTGATTATTCTCTATGCGTGGGACCTAGATATATTCTCGCACGTTCTCAAATTGGATGACTTAATCGAGTTAAGCGGTGAGACCTTGACCCGAGGCAAAGATGGGACTAAACATGCCTACATGACACTAGTTGCTTGTTCACTAGTGCCATGGGTCCCATAAAGATCTAAGAGTTGCACTTGTAATGCAATTGCTGATTGTCGCCTACCAATTGAATCTACTATTGCTAGCAGATCAACTGATGTGATAGTAGAAGCACAATGTGGATCTTAGCCATTTACGTAAATTAATTGTTTTAAATTGTAAACATGGGGTAATTAATTTATAAAAGGATACTTATCGAAAATACTAAATATGAACTTTGAAAATTCAATTAATGAATTAATGCAACACAAATCGTAAACAAAAGTTTGTTCTTTTCTTGTTAAAAGGATCAAACTAAGTCTTCCTTTCCTTGTAAGAAAGAGACTTGTTCCTATCCTTTTCCTTATGAGGAAAAACCATAATAGGAATATTTGAATTGTCCTAATTCTAATCAAACTCAAAGCACACATACTCTAGAAATCGTGATGTCTTGTAAAGTCAAAACGGTTAAGTATGTTTGCACATCTTATTCTTTCAAGTTCGTTTTATAACCCTAGTTCCGGTTTTGAAACCTTCAAGAAATATAAGATATTTGGATAACTAGAGAACATGTTTTCTATAGCTACCAAACTAATATGAGTTAAAATAATTAGAAAACGGAAATATCTATAAACCGAAAAGTGGTAAAGGCAATTACTAGCACGATTATCTAGCAATGTGTCTTAACCCGATAAACATGGAGGAACTGCATGCCTAATTTTCAAGTTTAAAATGATGGCTAGCCCATCATCTATATATTAGAACTTGATGCACTTCCTTAAATACCTAAGTACATGTTACTAGTCATAGTGACTCACATTAGCAATAATGTGTAGATATTCAAAGAAAGCAGGAAAGTATCCAATCATCACTCACTCTCCACTGGTGGTGTAACCCTTTTAATGTTGTCTAATCCAGTGGGAGCTAAATGATTGTATTACTGGTGACGAAACACATGTAATGTTCTCTAATCCAGTGGGAGTTGTAAGCTCTATTAACTTACAAGTTGCCCATCTTATTTCTAGATTGTCTTGAAATAATACATTACTTTCCACATATGAAGCATCATAGTTTTTATGAGAACCATTGCATGTATTTTATTAGATAACTTGTCGCATTCCTGATGTTGTTTCCTGAAATGTTATCAATAAAATTGTTATCCATGATTCATTATAAAAGCGATAAAGTTCTACATATCTATATTTTGATTTTGACTAAAATCATATGTTATCTGTGACATTGTCATATTTGCTTGCATAATGTTGTGCCATGCACAAGTGGGAGAAATCTTAATTGTGTGCAAGGTACAACATATAACAATATGACTAATGGTTTTTCTTGACTGCAAGATAAGAAAAATAAGGTTCTACTAGGACTTATACACATAAAATGTATGTTGCCCCAATTAGAAAAAATGTCAAGATAACATGAAAAGCTACTTCAACATATTTGCTGAATTGTTTAGTAAATATGATTATGTCTTCTTGTAAATTCATAATCATGAAGTATGTAATTAACTTGAAATTACTATTGAGGCCAATTATCGGCACTCATAATTACTTTAGTTGAATATGTTTAGGTCTCTTGTAAAGACATAAACATCAATTCCGTTAATTGTTGAAAGACTTATAACGTAAAGTAAAGACGTTAATTTGTTATGTCTTCTTGTTAAAAGACATGTACACTTACGACGTATAATAAAATATTTAATGTTTATGTTTTCTAGTTAAAACATACACATGAAGTTATTGACTTGGTCAAAGACTTTAAATATAAAGTATGCAGTAGGCTAAAAATACTATTGATGCCATCTGGTATGACTTGTGTAACACCCTCAAAATACCGCAGCGGAAGACTGTGTCACTGGAGGTGCTACTTCATAATACAAAGTACAAGTTATAGAAAACGAACTCGAAATGAGACGTTTTGAAAAGTTACCATTCGATTAATGAATTCAAAGTTACAAACATGAGATTCCAAAGTATGATACATAAATGTATACAAAATGTTTTGAATGGTAAATGATAAAAGCGTAAGTCTTCAGAATATGCAGCTTGACTCTAAGTTCCACGCACTAGCTATCGCCTTACTAACCTGAGATAAACATGCTAAAGTGTCAACACAATGGTTGGTGAGTTCATAGAGTTTGTCTTAAAACAGTTGAAAAGCCTATAAAAATGATCACACAGCAAAGGCATCGTGAATCCACTAAGTTGCAAGTCCTGCCATAAGAGACTTGTAACATGTGTGTTCACGACCCACTGCTAACATATAGTATAATAAAGACATGTATAAGTTCATCAAAACAGTTAAGCAATTAGTCGTGAGTCTACACTTCATCTCCGAAGACCTCACGTTTGTTGTATGTCTCAATGGTCATCCAGCAACTTAATCTGGAGCCACTGGCAGTCTCAATGGTCATCCAGCAACTTAATCTGGAGCCACTGGAAGTCTCACAATCAAGTATAACGCATTAAGTATAACACAATCATGTATGTATGAAATCAAGTATAATGCAATCAAGTATAAGAATATCAAGTATAAAAGCTTTGAACATTTGTACAAGTAAGCAAGTAGTTGAGCATGTATCTCCCCCAAAGAGTTAAAACAAGTATGAAAAAGTAGGGGCTATGACTCACCTTAAGCTTATGTAATGAGAAATGAAAGTGGTAGTCGAATCACGAAAGTCTCTAAGAGCAGCCTATAATAGAACGTTGCGACTTAGGTTTGGAGTAACGTCTAAGAATACGAAGAATTGCCTATATATGTCTTGCATAATGTTCATGATGTAGTACTTAGTATATAGTGTAAGTCTTTGAATATAAATGGTTTATGAAACATGTATAGGTTGTACATCTCTTACTACCGTTCGGGCCGACATAATTCAGAAGTCATGGAGTAAATGTTCGAGGAGCTAGGACACTTTAATTCGCAAATCCACAACTCATCTCGACGGCTTACTTAATGAACTACTCACATGAGGCTCCCTACTATTGTAGTATTTGATAACATATATATATATATATATATATATATATATATATATATATATATATATATATATATATATATATATATAAGCTTTTTGATCTTTAAAAGTTATATGGTCTTTAGCCGTGGCTTTGCCGTGACCTTGGTCATTGTTACCATGGTCTTGAGACTCAACCTTGGATTTAGCCATGGTTGTGGTCTTGGCTTTAGGTCATTAGACCTCTTGGTCTCATCTAATTATAACCATTATATAGTTACTTTGGTCTAAAAATGGGTTGTTAAGAATTTGAAGAAAATTATCACTCAGAAAGCGTTTTCAGGGCTCGAGCTTCTTTGTTCCTGAACGAAAACGGCATTCCGGACAACTTTCGTGTTTTAACTTTTTGATGAATCGGACCAGAAGTGGGACTTTCAAAATTGGCAGAATGCAAAACAGTTTGCATAGGCAGTTTTGCCGTTTTGGTTTCGCTAGCTTCAAATGGTCATAACTTTTGACTCGTGTACTCGTTTTAGGTGATTCAAATTGCTATGTTTTCCTTTTTAAGTCATCTATAACAGTAAGTAAGTGTTTCATGTCATGGTTTCTTTATTTTGGTCGTGGTTCTCAATATAAGTCACTAGTTTCCTTGTTTGAATAACATAGGTTAACATATGTATACCAATACTTGTTTTACCCGTTTTTATACATCATGAACACAATAACAAGAACATATATAGCATGAAAGGAACACAAAGAGCATGAAAATGATAATTAAGCAAGGAGTATGTTAGGGTTTGCTTACAACTTGTGAAGAAACTAACTAGAACCAAGATCAAAACCAAGAACCACTACTTAATCTTCCAAAACCTTTCCAACCATAGCCATGCTTCCATATCAAAAACCCTATCTTATAATCCCTTGATAAATACTAATCTAATATAAAAACAACCTTTAGTAAAAATCTTCACTAAGAACACTTGGAAATTTGATGAGTTTTTGTGGTGAATTTTAGTGTTTTATGGATGCAATGGAACTAGTAATCAACAAGGAATACAAGAGTATAACTTATGATGGATTAAACTAGCAAGAACCATCATCAAAATGGTGTATAAGGGCTGTTTTGGTCGTGGGTTTTGAAGGAGAAAGGAAGAGAATGAGCTTGTATTTATAGTGAAGATGAGGAGGTTACAATTTTAGGATATTTTGCAAGCTTACTTAGGAAGTTTTACACTTGTAATGAATCCAAGACTTCAAGTATAAGATCAAGACACATGCTAGGTGACTCCCCCCCCCCCTCCTAAGTCGGCCATAATGAGATAAGGGTGACTAGATGAGTAGTCATGGTCTTATCTAAGTTACGGAGTGAGTTTTGGTCCCGGTAATTACTAACGGTAAGTCGTTAAGTCCTGAAACTTAAAATCGGGTATCCTAAAAATATGAAACTTAGAAATATGTTAGAACTTATCAATATAACCTATCTTAGCATATTTAATGAGTGACAAGTTCTATCGGGTTGCTTAAACGCTGCTAAAACTGGAAATGTGGGTCTAAAACGCGTAATTCGCGTAAAACGCTGAACTGGAAAACGTAAAATTCCAAAACTTTTGAAATTGTCCTAAAATGAGAGAAAATCATATTTCTATTGTTTATAATGTTTTATGGACATATCGGGATGCTGGAATGACGTTTAAACCTAAAAGTAAATCTCGGACACGGCTTTGTGATTTTTGCAGAAATGATCCGACGAGTGTCAAATTCTCGGATTATCATTAAAATAGTTTAACTTACGAGAATATGAAATAAAAATTTCGGGAGTGAATAGTGAAAATGAATAGTAAAAAGTGAATAGTAATAATGAATTGTAAAAATGAATAGTCATCCGAAAATGCGAATTGTTACAGTCTCTACCCCTTAAGGAGAACTTCGTCCCGAAGTTCAGTTGATGTTAACTACTTACGGTGTGTCTAAGGGAATTCGGGATTTTAGGATCTCTAAAATAGTGGTGTTCACTCTGATTCGTCTAAGGTTGTGGTTAAGGAGTCGTATCGGCTACAATTAAGCCCACTTATTTATAACACATTACTTACATAAAGAAGCGTCCAAATTTATGTAAGTAAGGGATCATAAACTTATGGTTCGGTGATTTACAATTTCTTTATTTAAATGAAGAGGCGTCCCAATCCATTTAAATAAGGAGATTCTAAATTATCCTACTTAAGAATTTCTGACACAAAATCCGCCTTCTGAGGCCGATAGTAAGATAATCAAGTCATCAAATCCCTAAAGCTGAGCAATAATATTATTTAACTCAAATCTTGCGTCTCATCAAACAAGAACTGTCACAAGATCAAGTTAAATAATTAGTTATTACTGAGCTCCATGTTTTTAATGACTCGGCTAATCTCTGGGGCTCCTTATAATACTAAAGTCACATCATCTAACAGCGTGGAACTAAACCAATAACTAACAAAAAGCATAGGCGTATGTAGTGTGCGTAAGGCAAATAAAGAGGAGAGTCTTAACGTATATAGCAGTTATAGTCTAGGCACTAAATGCAACCTAGTTCTCTATAACCAAGGCTCTGATACCAATCTGTAACACCCTCAAAATACCGCAGCGGAAGACTGTGTCATTGGAGGTGCTACTTCATAATACAAAGTACAAGTTATAGAAAACGAACTCTAAATGAGACGTTTTGAAAAGTTACCATTCGATTAATGAATTCAAAGTTACAAACATGAGATTCCAAAGTATGATACATAAATGTATACAAAATGTTTTGAATGGTAAATGATAAAAGCGTAAGTCTTCAGAATATGCAGCTTGACTCTAAGTTCCACGCACTAGCTATCGCCTTACTAACCTGAGATAAACATACTAAAGTGTCAACACAATGGTTGGTGAGTTCATAGAGTTTGTCTTAAAACAGTTGAAAAGCCTATAAAAATGATCACACAGCAAAGGATCGTGAATCCACTCAGTTGCAAGTCCCGCCATAAGAGACTTATAACATGTGTGTTCACGACCCACTGCTAACATATAGTATAATAAAGACATGTATAAGTTCATCAAAACAGTTAAGCAATTAGTCGTGAGTCTACACTTCATCTCCGAAGACCTCACGTTTGTTGTATGTCTCAATGGTCATCCAGCAACTTAATCTAGAGCCACTGGCAGTCTCAATGGTCATCCAGCAACTTAATCTGGAGCCACTGGAAGTCTCACAATCAAGTATAATGCATTAAGTATAACACAATCATGTATGTATGAAATCAAGTATAATGCAATCAAGTATAAGACGATCAAGTATAAAAGCTTTGAATATTTGTACAAGTAAGCAAGTAGTTGAGCATGTATCTCCCCCAAAGAGTTAAAACAAGTATGAAAAAGTAGGGGCTATGACTCACCTTAAGCTTATGTAATGAGAAATGAAAGTGGTAGTCGAATCGCGAAAGTCTCTAAGAGCAGCCTATAATAGAACGTTGCGACTTAGGTTTGGAGTAACGTCTAAGAATACGAAGAATTGCCTATATATGTCTTGCATAATGTTCATGATGTAGTACTTAGTATATAGTGTAAGTCTTTGAATATAAATGGTTTATGAAACATGTATAGGTTGTACATCTCTTACTACCGTTCGGGCCGACATAATTCAGAAGTCATGGAGTAAACGTTCGAGGAGCTAGGACACTTTAATTCGCAAATCCACAACTCATCTCGACGGCTTACTTAATGAACTACTCACATGAGGCTCCCTACTATTGTAGTATTTGATAACATATATATATATATATATATATATATATATATATATATATATATATATATATATATATATATATATATATATAAGCTTTTTGATCTTTAAAAGTTATATGGTCTTTAGCCGTGGCTTTGCCGTGACCTTGGTCATTGTTACCATGGTCTTGAGACTCAACCTTGGCTTTAGCCATGGTTGTGGTCTTGGCTTTAGGTCATTAGACCTCTTGGTCTCATCTAATTATAACCATTATATAGTTACTTTGGTCTAAAAATGGGTTGTTAAGAATTTGAAGAAAATTATCACTCAGAAAGCGTTTTCAGGGCTCGAGCTTCTTAGTTCCTGAACGAAAACGGCGTTCCGGACAACTTTCGTGTTTTAACTTTTTGATGAATCGGACCAGAAGTGGGACTTTCAAAATTGGCAGAATGCAAAACAGTTTGCATAGGCAGTTTTGCCGTTTTGGTTTCGCTAGCTTCAAATGGTCATAACTTTTGACTCGTGTACTCGTTTTAGGTGATTCAAATTGCTATGTTTTCCTTTTTAAGTTATCTATAACAGTAAGTAAGTGTTTCATGTCATGGTTACTTTATTTTGGTCGTGGTTCTCAATATAAGTCACTAGTTTCCTTATTTGAATAACATAGGTTAACATATGTATACCAATACTTGTTTTACCCGTTTTTATACATCATGAACACAATAACAAGAACATATATAGCATGAAAGGAACACAAAGAGCATGAAAATGATAATTAAGCAAGGAGTATGTTAGGGTTTGCTTACAACTTGTGAAGAAACTAACTAGAACCAAGATCAAAACCAAGAACCACTACTTAATCTTCCAAAACCTTTCCAACCATAGCCATGCTTCCATATCAAAAACCCTATCTTATAATCCCTTGATAAATACTAATCTAACATAAAAACAACCTTTAGTAAAAATCTTCACTAAGAACACTTGGAAATTTGATGAGTTTTTGTGGTGAATTTTAGTGTTTTATGGATGCAATGGAACTAGTAATCAACAAGGAATACAAGAGTATAACTTATGATGGATTAAACTAGCAAGAACCATCATCAAAATGGTGTATAAGGGCTGTTTTGGTCGTGGGTTTTGAAGGAGAAAGGAAGAGAATGAGCTTGTATTTATAGTGAAGATGAGGAGGTTACAATTTTAGGATATTTTGCAAGCTTACTTAGGAAGTTTTACACTTGTAATGAATCCAAGACTTCAAATATAAGATCAAGACACATGCTAGGTGACTCCCCCCCCCCCTCCTAAGTCGGCCATAATGAGATAAGGGTGACTAGATGAGTAGTCATGGTCTTATCTAAGTTACGGAGTGAGTTTTGGTCCCGGTAATTGCTAACGGTAAGTCGTTAAGTCCTGAAACTTAAAATCGGGTATCCTAAAAATATGAAACTTATAAATATGTTAGAACTTATTAATATAACCTATCTTAGCATATTTAATGAGTGACAAGTTCTATCGGGTTGCTTAAACGCTGCTAAAACTGGAAATGTGGGTCTAAAACGCGTAATTCGCGTAAAACGCTGAACTGGAAAACGTAAAATTCCAAAACTTTTGGAATTGTCCTAAAATAAGAGAAAATCATATTTCTATTGTTTATAATGTTTTATGGACATATCGGGATGCTGGAATGACGTTTAAACCTAAAAGTAAATTTCGGACACGGCTTTGTGATTTTTGCAGAAATGATCCGACGAGTGTCAAATTCTCGGATTATCATTAAAATAGTTTAACTTACGAGAATATGAAATAAAAATTTCGGGAGTGAATAGTGAAATGAATAGTAAAAAGTGAATAGTAATAATGAATTGTAAAAATGAATAGTAATCCGAAAATGCGAATTATTACAACTTGGTTGGCAGATACGTAAGCCAAAGAGTATAAGTTCATCTAATGAGTTGTGTGATAGTCTCACAACATCTATCCACGTGGAATACCACAACTTTATGGTATGTCCATCATGGATATCATTTGATCTTTGATGACTTAAACTCTTTTACCTCAAAAGCAATCAAGGTTAGAAAATTGGATGTGCCATGCGTACACCCAATATGGTTCCAACCCAGAAGGAATTTAGGATACCATTGTATTATGGAATGGGATGAATCCCATTATGTCTTGATTAAAGTTCTGAATTTGTTAAATACCTGAGAGTAAGTAATTAACAAACTAGAATCAAGAACTAACGATGTATTTTAGATGTCCCACTTGAAAACAATTTATTGTTATCAAGATGCTGAGTACTTGGAGATTAGTCTCCACTTACAAAAGCAAGTGGGAGCACCATTAGATCTTGAAGTTATTTAAGAGCTAAATACACAACCTTCTGAGTACACTTGCTAATGTCATACTAAGGTTGAACATGCATATGTTAAACCATAGATTGATATCTCTCATTCATAAATCCGCAAGGAAACCCCTAACACCTGAATGATATATTTTTTTATATCAATGTTAAGGGACATAAGTTGGAGGATCATAGTGAACCTGCTAACTAAAGAGATGCATTATCAGATCTTGAATCTGATGAATAGCTCAAAACTATGAATGATAAGATGCAGTCCTTGAAAGATAATCACTCATGGAGCTTGATTGATCTCTTACCAAATCAGTTAGACTGTGAGGTTTAAAATGAGTTTCTTGAACTAGAAGACTCATAAGGACAATCTTGTACACATATTTAATGCATGCGTAGTAGAAGGAGTTTACTCATACTCAAGAAATTGATTATGATTAAATCTTCATACCTACAAACATTAAATGTATAAAGATGATTAATTGTCATACCTGTTTTCATGTAAATGAAATATGAAATTTGGATTTTAGAACACTTTTTGATTAATTTTGCGAGGACGATGAGTAATCAAAAGAGTTTATGAATCTGTATAATCTTTATTATGTATACAAGACATAAGAATCCAGGTGTGGATTAGATCATGCATCTAGGAGCAGAGATCTTAATTTAATCATTAATTTGATTTTGATTAAATAAGATTACTTCCGAGAACTCAGAGTGCAAGTAGGATAAATGAATTTATTTTCTTAAATCTCATATGTTGTTAACATATAAGAAACAATATTCCATCTAAGCTAGACTTTAATCCTTAGCCTGGAATGAAGTTTCAATTAAGGAATTTAGTAAATAAAACATAAAACCTTGTTGCATGTGTTTATTAGGATAAACATAAGCGGTTAATAATCTAAACACAATATGACATGTCATTGAGGGGAGTCTCAATGATCAATCTTATATGATGAGATTGAATGCATGAACGGAAACCTTAAGTTTAACTAAAGGATTCATTATGTAAGTCATATTATGTATTGGATTATTTATATCATTTGCATGAATGCAAGATGAGTTGATACCAACAAATATCTAAGTGAAAATCATTAGATAAATTGTTAAACGAACAACCTAATGGACCTGCAAAGGACCAAATATTTGTTCAAACGTTTACGGATATTTGAGGAGCTCTGTTATGTTTTCATTCATTAATGCTTATATAACTGAGATGATGCTCAACCCTGGTCGTAGTAGGATGACATCATGAATGATGACACCTCTAACTAGATGTACTCGATTGAGAGCATTGATGCATTATACATTAAAAGAATAAGAATACTTTACAGTTTGGAAAACTGTTATTATGACTGTCTAAAGTAGGTGTTTTGTTAGCTTCAAATACACTATGGAATGTATTGTTGCAATACTCGTATTGTACTTGATTGCACACATACAAAAGGACAATCATCATTCAAAAAATTTTTGAATTTTGAAACAAGTATTCTCAAAGTTTACTCAGATGACTACTTGTTGTCTTGTACAACAAAAATGATCATGGTGGAAACATCGGATTCCGATCTGTATGTAGTCTTGTGCATATCTGTTTTTAGTATTTGGATAATGGAACTGTAAGCAGTCGTATTATATAATGAATTGATATACCGGGTATTATCGTCTTCATTTATACTACTGTGTTCTATATTTACATGTTTAATCCATGAATAATTTATTTATTATAAAATTGTCCATTGCCAGTTGACGATACGGGAGTTTCATCGAATTAAGGCAAATGTGAGCGTGTTGGTGATTTATTTGCCAAACTCATATGTTGTTCATTGTGATGAACATTGGACTGACCCAACCTTCAAGAATTCACTGCATGGATCGGCGTCAATAGTGAATCTTGCAAATGGTTATGTCTCTTATCCTTAGACTTGAGATGCAAGTAGGTCTTGCATGTGTGGAATTTTATTCTTTGATATGGTTAAACGCTGTCCTGAATAAGGTATTTATAAAAACCATTTTCAGGAGTGATTTGAAACACATGAATGACACGTGTAGTCAAAATAGGATTTGTTCCTCCACATGTCATGGAGTTAGATACTATTGGGCCCCTCGATGGATTGAACGGATGTTTGTATGGCCGTACCCAAATGAGATTAAGATGAATCTTAATTCACTTGGTAATCTTGTTCAATATCTAGATCGAGAAACATAATAGTTGAACAATTGGAATGACTTTGATCCATGTCTAGTGTTCAACATAGTATCTGTAACAAAAGGAAGGATGGCATATAAACCATTTAAATGAGACGTTTTAGTAACTTCCCTCACATATTTCTAGGGGCATTGGCGTGTTGCTAGACGCTAACCTTTGCTTGTATAATTACTTGATTATTATGACGTCGCAAGTGGGAGCTGTTGGAGTATGCTCGTGTCATAATAAATAATTATATGGCTAGACATATGTGAGCTTATGGGGTCACACACTTATACACAGAGACACCATTATATATATCGTATTTATCGTATTTACACTATATATACAACTACGTAACTCGGGATCAATAACGGGCTACTAATAACTAAGCTAGTACTTAGTTTATTGGATTGGACCAATAAATGGGCAAGCCCATTTAGGGCCCCCATGGCAAGCCTAAGTGATAAAGGAACAAGGGAGAAAGATCGAGGTGCTAAGTGTAACTATGATTATGAAAAGATCAACCTTGATTTGGTCTTTGATTTTTACTAATCATAATAACAACTTACCATATGTTTCTCCTCCTTCCTCTACCCTAGAGCCACGAAATAACACACACCCATATTAGGGTTTGGTGTTTTTGATCTCATCTAACCTTATTCTAGTGTAGTTCAAGGCTAGATCGCGTGTTACGGGGTCAAGACTAGCATCGGGTGGTGATCTATGACGTGTAGTGTGTTTCCATCATAGAGGTGATCTATTTTGGTCACTTGGTTTCATAGGTAGTTCATGGTGTTGGTGATGGTCTCCATATGATTCTACCGATCACGCTACAATGGTATAACATGTTGTTGATTATTATTTGATTGATCATATGGCTATATGGATCCGTTGTTGGTGATGTTTTTCCGCTGCGTTTATTTGTTTCATATATGTTTTATATTCATACATCACCCATACCAACCTATATAGAAAATGTGTTTTAATAGTTAGGAATTCTATGCTATTTTAAATAACCAATTACGTGGTTTTTACATACAGTTTTCTAAAGTCTTCAACATCCTTGAATTCAGCTGCTGTGATTGCTTCTTTTCCGCCAAACAGGAACAACCTCGTTGCATTGTAACCATTCTGAATCCCCATTTTGCCTATGCAAATCAAATCATTATATGGTTAGATGTATATATATAACTTTATAAATGTAAAAAATGGCCACAATGTATAGGATGAGAAATTACCGTCCCACATCTTCATCATGGCAAGATGAAGAACAGCAATGATATTTGAATGGTCATCACAAGTTTGAAGGAAGTCAGAAAACTGCTGCGCAAACGCTCCCTAAAGTGTACACCTAATTTCAGTGCCACTGAAAGAATAAATAAAAGCAATGACTGTTATTCACGCTTGAAAATGAGCATTTTTTAATTCAATTTATATTTATATAATGTATAATATTCACTTACTCCGCATCAAGAAGGGTGAGTGGTTTCTTCTTCCCTTGTTTGCCATTCTTGTCGAAACAATCAAGATCATCGCAAGCTATGACCTGCCCTATGACATCTACAAACGAACATCAAAATGTAGGGCGTTTTAGAAACCAAAATTAAATGCAATGGCCAACATTAGGTAAATTACTATAAACCACATGAGTACTTACCAAACTGGCCGACGTCCTCAACTCCTAGATTAGTCATGGTTTTGAAAGCTCTAAAGTCAAAACCATACATACTGCCAGTATAGTCATCACATTTTTCAGCTAATGTATCGGACAAGAAGCTTAGCCGGAGGCCGTTTTTTAGAAGCCTGAATTTGGGCTGTATTTCGCCAAGCGCATAGCGTTGCAGCGTAACAGCAACACCCTCTTGAAGTTGATGTTTGAATTTATCAACCTGTTTCTGGCGAATCGTAGCTTGAATTCTGGTATTCTGTTGACAAAAAAAAAATTAAAAACAAAAAAAAAATAACTAAATAAACAATAACCAAAGATAAAAAATTATTTGCGAGTTCATTATAAATGTTACAAATAATGTAGTTTACATAACACAAATATTAAAACAAATCAATTGTTAACAACTAAATATAAGCTTATTGAAATAAAATAAAACAACACAAATAATCAAATTGACTTGCCTGTTCATCCATTACAATAAGCTCCATGTTGATGATGTGGGATTTGCCATGTACAGGCTGCATCCAATTGCGCAGAACTCTCACTCGGAGTTTCACATTGTCCTTCACAGCAGAAAGATCGTTTATGTAGCCATTAACGAATTGAGCCATTGATTTTTATGATATGTTTTTCAAGAATGTAGCAAGAAGGATGTGATTATTAAGCCAAACTTGTTAACCATTATATAGGCAAATCGGTACTATTAGGGCTAATTTGTTTTAGAAAGTTTTTATGATTCAATCAATCTATCAATTAGAATAAAAAAGTCTGACAATGAAATTGGGAAAACACATTAAAATTCACGCTGTAATTCCTAAAATAACTTACGCCCAAATGTAATTTTATAAATTTTAATTTTATAAATTATAATCTGCCAAGATATTTTTTTAAACAATAAACCCCTAAAGTATTAGTAACACGCATCATCAATTCAAATCAATCAAACTGAATATATATAAGAATCATAAAAACATAATTCATTAAACAAAAACTCATTAAACTGAATATATATAAGAATCATAAAAAAATAATTCATTAATCACAATCATTGCCCAATTTAGGGTTATGCATTTTTTCAATCGAAACGATTAGAAGAAAATACAATAAGCTCGAATGAAAACTTATTTAAAAAAATGATGAGAATAAACTTACTTTCGAAACGAATAATATTTGCCAATAATCAGAATCATTGCCCAATTTAGGGTTTTATTGTTTTTGGGTGGATTCAAGATCGATTCAATTTTTAGGTGTAGTGATAATCCATTGATATGGTGCATCATTTTAATTGAATAATTGATTGCACATTCCTCTTTTAATTGAATGAGCGTTTCTTGGAGAAGAGAAAAACGCAAGCAACCTGTGAAGGATGAGGATTATGTTTGACTTGATTGTGATTGACCGATTAAATTGGTATATTTAATGGACGCGTTTTTATTATTATACCGGTTTATTGTTTGGGATAGCGTAAAACATGCATGCTTAGAATGGTTGTACGCAATAAATCTTCGACCAATAGGAGAAGAGACACATCAGCGAATTAATTGCAATGTGTGCTTTAAGGGGCTTGTAAATTGTACTGGTTTATTAGTATAGATAGATAAAAAAAGATGACCGAAAATACAAACAGATAAAATAGAAGTTCTTCATATTAAGTCATCTCTAGTTTAAACACGATTTACTAAAAAAATTGTAAACAAACCAGTCTTGTTTGCCAACGGATACTACCATATACATTTCTTGCATAATGTTTGTATACTCTTATATAGTATCTTCAAATTCAGTTTAAACAAATTACTGAATATTTAAGCAGGCTATAATCAGCTTGACACTATCACAACCACTTATGTTTATGGGCTAACTATCTTGGTATTCCTTGTATCGCATACGGATAAAAATCCATCTTGGAAACATGAAGACTCGAACATTATCACACACTGTAATAAAACATAACGATCCACAAAAGAAACACAATGCATATATCCGAACATTATTTTGCATATGAGTGCTCTTGTTTTAAAGCGATCATGGATTGAACACATCATCTGCTAAGTTACCTCGCTCATTTCGTGTAGACAATGAGTTGAATTTCATGTTCTAATATAATACGTAGACTATTTAACATCCCAAATATATCAAGGGAAATCTAACAATACATAAACATAAAGTTAAATGATAGGTATGGGTGAGTTGAGTTGACATGATCGGATAAGCTCAGTATCAGGCAAATTTAGAGCCGGAAGTGAGAAATGACTTTGGGTCGAGCTTCCTTTTCTAATCTCTTTCATTGTCATCAATGCTGCAATGGTGTTTCTAAATATCCCTTCTCCTACCATTGTGATCGCCGCTTCTTTCATCTCCTCTGCCACTACCACTGTTGGAAAAAGTTCATCAATGATGGTTTCACATTCTTTTACGAGCTTTGAAATGAGCTCCGTGGTAAAGAAAGGTTGCTCCAAGACCTTTTGTATGAATGGCAAACGTAATAACCCTCCAGTTCGTTTGTCGTATTTCTTTAGAATCTTTGCCATTCCTGTACCAAAAATTTAATATTATTCGTGTTAGTTAATTCATTCAAACCATGAAAAGGTAAAATACCTAGAACTATTGGACAACAAAAACTTGTCAAATATTGACTTTTTTTTTGTTTGATTTACTAGTATGACTGATGTTGCTATAGTTGACTTTTTGATTTACCAGTGTAATTGATGTTGCTATAGTTGATTAAAAGCACCATTTCACCATGGAAGTCAACAATATCTTTTCTAATTTTTGCCATCTCTTCTTCATGCTCTCCTTCTGATAATGGTTCACTCTTGTTCGTTCTCTTAATTCTTTGCTGCAATTCCTAAACATTAAAAAGATTTATATATAAGTAAACTGACAAACTCGCTTTTCAAAGGCACGTGTTGTTGACTAAGTTATGTTAACCATTTTTGAAGCATCAATTGACAAGGAAATAAAGGGTTCAATATGTGACTATGGTTTTTAATACACTGATACAAGACAACCCATTTATCAAGTGATGGGTTAAATTTTTGTCACTTAAATATGCGACACAGGACGAGTATATTAATCAGCAACGTGATCGTGTTGTCATGATACGAGACAGGATTCTTCTTAGTCGATGCACCAAAATCAACTCAGATTTCTAGCTAATCCGCATGCATATGAGATTGAGACCAAAAAGAGCCTATGATTTCTCCCTGACAGGCAAAGTATCTTTCGTTTTTTTAAGTTGAGCTTTGAGTTAGTATACATGAAGTTTTGGAACTGCTTATTATTACAATTTACTTGCTCCTTAAAATAGGTAGATATTGCCTATATCCCTCTATAAGTTAACTTCACTTTTTGTATGATTGTTTTTTGTTAGCTATCAATTTATAATCAGTTAGCTATAAATTTATAAAACATTTAATTGGTAGTACAGGAGTACAATATGGTTGTATCCATATGGACACTTGGTATATATAAAGTTAAATACTTGCGAAAATATCAGTATTAAATTGAAAAGAACAATAAAGTCTTTTTCAATGAAAAATGAACCTGAACTTATATATAGCAGATAACACAGTAACACACTATAACATGATCACAAACAAAATCAAAACAAAAAACTTACCTTATGACGAATAATGAAATCCTCTTCTTGCTCCATGAAAAACATGTTAAATTTCTCGATCTCATTGTTCAAAAGATACACAAACTCGTCTTCGGATTTCCCATACTCCAACGACGAAGATATCAACCTAACAAGCTTCTTCAAATCCTTGTAATTCAAATACATATCGCGCCACCCCGGCAAAGTTTCTTGAACATGTTGCTTCAATCTTTTGCCAAATTTCATTCCTACTTTAATAAAAAAAAATATTAAAAACTAAAATATGGGTATTGCTAGGTTGCTCAAATGCTAATATACCCACATCACAAAAACCAAAATCTTGTAATGAAAAATTATGAAATGTGTGGGATTTTATTAGCAAGAAAGGGTTTTAGAATATCTAAAGAGCATATGCTTGGCATGAATGAAGTGGCAGTTAGAAAAAAAGGTACGAATTAAGTCTTTGATGCAAGAGAATTCTCGGCATATTCCATTTCTAATACTCATGCTTTAGACCGTAACATAACTCTTTTGGTAATTAAATAATACTTAGATACGACTCGATAATATTATCCTTTTTCTTATATGGTATGTCTAATGTGTATCGAATTCCAAACTTTCCATCCTGTTAATGATAGTATGATATGCACCGTTCATTTAAAATATATTATGTTAACCTAAAAAGAAGCATGTCGAACAAAATTTACTATATGCTCTAGTTCAGATTCTTGACGTCGCTTATTCTTCAATAAAGTTAATCGTATAGTTTTCATCAACAATCCATTTTTTTTTTTTTTTTTAATTTTATTAAAAGTCAACTAACAACATCACAATGTTTACAATATTTACTCGATTGTTTGGGCCTTCCGGGGTCAAAACTACTAAAAAGTTTTTGACGAAAAAAAGTTAAACTTATAAGTCTTGAATTTCTTAACACATAATATATACTACTTATAATGCATGCATACTTTCTTTAAACTTTAAATGGAAGGGTTTGTGTTTTAATTAGGTACAGTAGGGCTCAAAATCAAATGACATGTAAACGGCTTTAGCCATTACATAAATGGTATAGTATTTTTGGTGTGTGATTTAAAATATAAAATGCTAAATCGACGCTGATTTAACGAAACCACATGCCACCGCACCTTTCCCTTTTAAAATTCTTAATTTTCCATGATACATATTTAATAACAATTGATAAGCACACATTTTCAATTCGCACATATTTACTTTTGATTGTCTATTCATGTATACGAATGAAAAAATACATGCAAAATATGTCACATATTTAATAAAGCATACAAAAACATTGGTCCATTATTAAATCTTTTTATTACATTTGTTTATTTTAAGGTACGTGAAGTTGTGAAATTTGGACTAGTATTCGAGGTTGATTGGTTTGGAGTAAGAGTGACGGATGGTTTACATGACAAGCAAATCATGAAGAAGAGTGATACACAGTGGCATGGTTGTAGCTGTTACCGTAGCTTTATTTATTGAGTAATATTATGGAAAGGGATAATTCTCACGAATCTCCGAAAGGATCTCCATTAGAAAAGGAAAATTAACATAAAATCAAAATGCGACGTGGGAAAGCGTTCAACGAAACGCACCAAATAAAGGAACAATAATTTTCGTGAGGGAAAATGCCAAACTAGAACATACAAAATGTGTTTATGCAACGAACCAAATAATATACTACTCTCTTCGCTTCAAAATAATTATCATATTTTGACTTTTTAAAATATTTATCAACTTTAATTTATAATATTTTTATTTATATTATATAATAATTAATAAAAATTATATCAATAAAAAATACATTTAAAAATTAATTCATTCGTATATTTTAATCCAAGTATTATATAATACAAACGAAATATTATACATATATACATTTATTGGGTTCTTTTGCCTCACCACCTCACATGCCACCACTGTAGAAACCATTTAGGCCGGGTCGGGTTTGGGCGGGGCGGGGCGGGGCGGGGCGGGACTAACGATCGTTAGTTACTGTAGCGTTATAACTAACAGCCGTTAGATATTTAACGGTTGTTAGCTAACAATCGTTATCTTTAACATTTTCTTTAAAAATCCATACGAAATTGGTCATTCATCTCAGAAGTTCGTTGCATATTTAGTCCTCTCATAATTTACATAATTGGTCCTTGATGTTATACGTCCATTGCAAAGTCAGTCCTTAGTCACTAGATTGACGTTAAGTAGCTACCGGCCGTTATTACACTTTCCCTATTCGGAAAACACCCCGCGACAACACGCGGTTTTCCAACTAGTTTAATATTAAAGTTGAAGAAAAAAGACTTCAAAAAGTAAATAAAGGACAATTATTTCGGGACAGAGATAAACTAGTTTTAGAACCCGTGTACATACAAGGTTTAACAAAATAATATAAGGGTAATAATATTTCAGTAACTGAACTTTGGGTAGATAGTATAGATTAATATATTTTATAAAGAGTTAATATCATTTTTCGTCCCTATGGTTTGCCGGGTCAATCAAGAATCGTCCCTAAAGTTTATTTTCATCGGGTTTGGTCCCCGTGGTTTACAACCCATACGGGTTTGGTCCCTTGACCAACTTATCCGTCAGTTGACCGTTAAATCCCATAATTAGACTAATATCACGGGGGTATTTTTGGTACTTCACCTTTGGTGCGAATTTGGGGATTCTTATCAAACCTTAACGCATCATAATTCATCCCCATGGTTCCTAAATCCGAAACACACACACAATTCGCTATCTAATTGAATGAAACCCTATAGTAAGAGTAATTACACAATGTTGTTTGAATGGTGGGTGCGTAAAAAAGGCTCAGCTTCAAATCCCTACCATGATTATTGTAAGTAAACCCTAGAGTAAGTACTCTGTTTTTTTAATGTAAAATTGAGGTTGTAATGTAAATCGTTATTTTTGTGTTCAGGTGAGTTTCCAACAGTGTTTTGCCTAAAGATTAACCATGGAGGTGCATTCACTAGCCCTCCTAAGGTACGTTACAAAGGTGGGAAGGTGAATTGGATAGATACAATTGATTCAGAGAGGTTCTCTGTTGTTGAGGTTGCCACAATGATGCAAGAGTTAGGGTATGAAAATGAAAGTTCAGGTATGGACCTTTTTTACAAGTTACCTAACTCAGATTTAGATAATGGTTTAAGAAAGTTAGAAACTGATAAAGATGTGTTGGAATTGTTGACCCATGTATCTAAGTATAAGGTTGTTGATTTATATGTTGATCACTGTGTTTCTAAGAATACTAAGAATGTAGAACCTGCTTTGCTAGAAAATGTGCCTGATGATAGTCATGATGTACTAGAAAATGTTGATAATGATGTAGTTAATGATGTAAGTGAGGATGAGTGGTTGAGGAATTGCTTAAACAAGGTTGGAAGGTTGAAAAAGAATGTAGGCCAGTCAAACAGAAATGAAAGCCCAAATGTAGATGTTGGTTCTGAACATGGTTCAGACAATGAACATGGTTCAGATAGTGGGGAGACTGATAATGGTTCAGGTAGTGAACATGATTCATATAGTGACAATGAATCAGACAATGATGATAGTGATGATAGTGATTTTGTAGTTGATGAAGACCAGATGGTGAATAATGTAGATGTTGATATGACTGAATTTAAGAGTAACATAGATAAAAATGCAGAATGGATTGGACGTGCAGAGACTGTAGAAGAAGTTAATGAGGTGGTTCAGGAGGAGGATGTTGATAATGAAGAGTTATGTAGTGGGACTGACTCAGATGATGAAGGTGAGAGGAGAAAAGCATTAAGGAAAGTGGCTAGGATGAATAAGCTTAATGAGGGTAAAATATGGAAAGAAAATTTCTTCATTGGACAATAGTTTGCTAATAGCAAACTCATAAAGGAGATGGTCACAAGGGTAGCTGTTGAACAAAGAAGATAGTTGTGGTTAAAGAAAAATGACAAGCTTAGGGTGAGGGTAGTTTGTAGAGGAAAGACACTAAATTTTACATCTAATAAGGATCCTGTGGTTGATAGTGGGCTAGCTGATGGGCCAGAAGTAAAGGGTAAGCCCATTAAGTAAAAAACAGCTAGTGGATCAAAAATTAGGTCAAAAGGTGTGTCTATAAAAGATAGTGAAACTCAATGCCCTTGGTCTTTACAATGCTCAAAGTTACCAAATGAGGATACATGGCAAGTGAAAACTTTTGAGGATGTTCACAAATGTTTACAGTCAAGAACTGTGAAGAAATGCACAATAGCATTCTTGTCAAAAGAAGTAGAGGCAACCATTAAACCAAATCCAAAAATTCCATTAAGTGCTCTTCAAGATCAATTACAGAGAAAACTTGAAATTGGTATGTCATACCAAAAAGTTCAAAGAGCTAAGTAGAAGGCCAAAGAAAAAATGATTGGTGATTACACAAAGCAGTATGCACAACTGAGAGACTACCTTATTGAGCTACAAATACAACTGTTAGGATTGATTTAGAAAGGCCACCTGACCCCATAAGAGTTCTTGAAAGGAAGTTCAGGGGGTTTATATATGTTTAGGTGCTTTAACAGAGGGTTTTAAGAAAGGAAAGAGGGATTTGTTGGGGTTGGATGGTTGTTTTTTGTCTGGTCCTTTCCCTGGTCAAGTGTTGACAGCAGTAGGTGTAGATCCTAACAATGGAATTTACCCACTTGTTTATGCAATTGTGGAGGATGAAACAAAAGATTCTTGGAAATGGTTTCTTGATTGGCTTGGTGATGATCTCAATCTATTCAGCAACTCTAACTTTACCTTCATAACTGATAGGCAAAAGGTATGATTACTAATTACTTTGTATTTAAATTATTGTAAGTTTTATTGTTATCTCAACATGTGTACTTGTTTTATATTAGGGTGTGATACCAGCAATTGTAGAGACTTTTCCATGAGCTGAACATACATACTGTCTAAAGCATATATATGACAACATGAAGCTGTCATGGAGAGGGGAGATGTACAAAAACTTGTTATGGAAGTGTGCCACCTCTACAACTGTTCAGATGTTTAACAGAAACATGGAAGCATTTAAAGCTCATAAAGAAGAGGTTTATGATTTATGCAATGTCAAGCACTCTAACATATTCATTCATGACATTGCAGGCAGGGCAAAGTCTGATGTCCTTTTGAACAACATGTGTGAAGTTTTCAACAGGCAACTTGTAGATGCAAGGGACAAGCCAATCATCACCTATTTGGAATACATAAGAGAATACCTTATGAAAAGGATAGTAAATGTTCAAAAGGTAATAAGCAGGATTGATGGCCCTCTTACCCCTCATGCAGCTAAGATTTTAAAGAAAATTGTTACAGCACCAGGACAATTGAAGGTAATAGTTAATTTCCATAATTTCCTTATCAGTTTGTATTTGTTATAAGTCACTAGTTAATTTCTATAATTTCATAGGTTGAGTGGAATGGGGGTGACTTATATCAAGTAAATAGTCCTTGGGGTGACAAGTGTGTAGTAAGCATCAAGGATAGAACTTGTAGTTGTAGAAGATGGGAATTGAGTGGGATAACCTGTAAACATGCAGTTGCATCCATATGGAATATGGCTACCAATGGGATTGAAACTGCCATACCATAGTCTTATTGTCATCCATGTCATTGGCTTTCAACATGGGAAGATATGTATAGGTCTAAGATTAATCCCACTGGATCACCAGATTTTTGGGATAAGTGCAATGTTCCAAATACAATTATCCCACTAGATCATAAACCTCAAATTGGAAGGCCTAGGAAAAAGAGAAGAAAGATTGCTGCTGAACTTGCAGATATAATGGTACAAGGTAGAAAATTAAGTAGATCAGGAAAGAGTGTGACTTGCAAACTGTGTAAGCAAGTTGGTCACAACCAAAGAAATTGCAAGGGTCAAAGAGATGGTGGTTCACAGAGTGCTGGTGGTGGGTCAAATAAAGCAAGTGTTGGTTCAAAGAAGGGTAGTGGTGGTTCAAAGAAGGCAAGTGGTGGTTCTAAGAAAGCAACTGGTGGTTCAAAGAAAGCTAGTTTTGGTTCACAGTCTGGTATGGGTTCACAATCACAACAAAGTATGGTGATGTTTCAAGGTCCACATGCTTCACAAACTTCTGTTGTGGGTACACAAGCTTCAAGTGCCCCTACTAGAGTGAGACCACTACCTTTACTCCTACAAGATTCACTATCAAAGAGGACAAAGACAACTGCAAACAGATTCAATTCTCCTTAAGTATGCATTTTTGTCTTTACTAGTTATGTTTGTCTAAGTGAAAACTTAATGTTATGTTTGTGTTAAAGACTATGGATGATTTTAACTTATATCATGTTATGTTTGTGTTTTGGTATTTTGGCCTAATTTGTTATGGCCATTTCATGATGTTTTGGTAGAAACAAAACTATCAGCAGGAACCAATATGTGCTAACATCAGAAACCGTAAAAATACTATACCAGCGGGAACTATATACCTGCCAGCAGGAACCAATATGTGCTAACAGCAGGAACCAAATGCAGATGCAAATGCACAACTACAAAGTCAAATTGTCAAATTGTCACTTGGCTTTGACTTTGAAAGTCAAGGTGCAAATTGTTTATACTTTCCAACAATTGCTTATGCCGTGTGTTGTTTATACCAAGAAATGCAGGTACATTAGACTTTGAAAGTCAATGGGTCGTATGTATTGAATTTGTGACTTTTAGCAAACTCAATGTTCTGTTGCTTTATTTGTTGTGATTGTCTCACCCTTTGAAAGTGCAGTTTTCTTTATTGATTGCATTCATTAAGTCTTTAACACTAGATATACCAACCAACTGTTACAAAATGCTTACTCTTTAATGGGTAAGACTTCGAAAGTCTTTGGGTCAAAGTACCAGTTACAAAAAGCATGTTTTGTAATGCATTTACGGTCAAACTCTGTCAAGCCTTTAATTCCATTTAATTCCATTTACAGTCCAACTTCTTTAAATTCACAAGTTTCTCACACAACATTACAACATCAAACTCTGTCAAAACAACAAACTTCATCCAAATACTACTATCAAGAATGAGTTCCAAGCCTGATGTCATTGAAATATCTTCTGATTCATCAGAAGCATTGTCTGTGAAGCCTGATTGGAGTACTTATTTTCCACCAAACTACACTGGTACAAGCTCAGGTAACAAAAAGGCAAAGGGAAAGATGGTTGTGTCAAGCTCTGATTTCAGCTCCTTTGATGATAGCTTGGTGTCTAGCTATCATTCAACATCTGAAGAGGATCAATGTGTGTCAAAAAAGGGTACAACAGAGCAAGATGAGTCAAAGATGATGATTACAAGTGATCAAGGTGTCTCACAAAAGGCTACAAGTGCTTTTGCTAGCTATCATGTTAACAATACTCCTCTTAAGGGTGTGCCATCTGATGGAAGGGTTCAAGTGGTAGGCTTACCAAATAGGCCACTTGTGTAACAATTCGCAATTTTAGGTTAACTTTTATTCCCGAAAATTTCACTATTCACTTTTTACTATTCACTTTTCACTATTCATCTCAGAAATTTTTATTTCATATTCTCGTAAGTTAAACTATTTTAACGATAATCCGAGAGTTTGACGCTCGTCGGATCATTTCTGCAAAAATCACAAAGCCGTGTCCGAGATTTACTTTTAGGTTTAAACGTCATTCCGGCATCCCGATATATCCATAAAACATTATAAACAATAGAAATATGATTTTCTATCATTTTATGACAATTCCAAAAGTTTTGAAATTTTACGTTTTTCAGTTCAGCGTTTTACGCGAATTACGCGTTTTAGACCCGTGTTTCCAGTTTTTAGCAGGGTTTTAGCACCCGATAGAACCTACCACTCATTTTATATTTTATTATGGACTATATTGACATGTTTAACAATACTTTCAAGTTTCATATTTTTACGATACCCGGTTTTACGTTTTGAGGCTTAATCACTTACGGTTAGCAATTTACGGAGTCAAAACTAGCTACATACTTAGGATATTATCATCCAAAGACCAAGAGTCATCATCTAGTCACCCTTATCCTCCTTGAACCGCCAATATGGGGGGGGGGGGAGTCACCATGGGTGGTTAAATCTTAACCATTGATCTCTAGGATAGTTACAAGTGTCTAAAACTAACCATGGTTAATTTCTAACCCAATATATGGTTAACTATTTTTCCTACCCTATAAATACCAAGCTAAAACACATAGAAAACTTGCACCACACCTTCTTATAACCTTCAAGTCCTAAAACCTAAGGCACTTTTCTTATATTTTGTAAGAAAGTTAACTAGTTTTTGAAAGAAAACTAGTGTTTGATCTTCAATCTTGGAAATTTTCTAAGAAAAGTTGTTATAACTTTAAAGTCTCCAAAAAGACGTCGTTATAATCTTCAAATAGCTTTGGACTTCAAGAAGGCGTCGTTATAATCTTCAAATAACCTCGGTTTATCATAGATTGCAAAGGGTGAAGCTTAAGTCTATCAAAGTCCGTACCTTACTAGTTACTTACCTTTCTTTTAGAAAGCCTCAAGTTGTAAGCAAACCCTAACATACTTTCTTGCTTAATTATCATTTACATGCTCTTTGTGTTCCTTTCATGCTATATATGTTCTTGTTATTGTGTTCATGATGTTTAAAAATGGATAAAACAAGTATTGGTATACATATGTTAACTTATGACAAGTAAACAAGCAAACTAGTGATTTTTATGGAAAACCATGACCAAAATAGTATAACTTTGATATTTGACACTTACTTACTGTTAAATAGGACTTAACAAGGAAAACATAGCAATTTGAATCACCCAAAACGAGTACCCGAGTCAAAAGTTATGACCATTTGAAGCTAGCGAAACCAAAACGGCAAAACTGCCCAAATAGCATTCTGATCAGATTTTGATTTTTAAAGTCACCCTTCTGGTCCGATTCATTAAAAAGTTAAAACACGAAAGTTGTCCGGAACGACGTTTTCGTTCAGGTGTAAAGAAGCTCGAGCCCTGAAAACGCTTTCCGAGTGATAAATTTCTTCAAAATCTTAACAGCCCATTTTAGACCAAAGTCACTATATTATAGTTATGATTTACTAAGACCAAGAGGTCTAATGACCTAAAGCCAAGACCACAACCATGGCTAAAGCCAAGGTTGAGTCTCAAGACCATGGAAAAATGACCAAGGTCACGGCGAAGCCATGACTAAATAACCATATAAACTTACTTAGGCGAGAACATGAAACAAGGAGTTGACGACAACTTGAACTAACAATTTGGATCTACTCCACCTAAAGAACCATGAGATACAAGTTATAATAAACTTACCCTAATAACAATCTTCATGTACAAATAGACTTTCCTAAGTTTATTTAAATATTGGACATGTAACTTTTCGGATCAAAACTTATACATTTGTTATCAAATACTACAATAGTAGGGAGCCTCATGTGAGGAGTTCATTAAGTAAGCCGTCGAGATGAGTTTTGGATTTACGAGTTAAAGTGTCCTGGCTCCTCGAACGTTTACTCCATGACTTCTGAATTATGTCGGCCCGAACGGTAGTAAGAGATATACAACTTATACATGTTTCATAAACCATTTATATTCAAAGACTTACGCTATATACTAAGTACTACATCATGAACATTATGCAAGACATATATAGGCAATTCTTTGTATTCTTAGACGTTACTCAAAACCTAAGTCGCAACGTTCTATTATAGGCTGCTCTTAGAGACTTTCACGATTCGACTACCACTTTTGATTTCACATCACTTAAGCTTAAGGTGAGTCATAGCCCCTACTCTTTTCATACTTGTTTTAAATCTTGGGGGGGATACATGCTCAACTACTTGCTTCCTTGTACAAATACTCTTAAACATTTATACTTGATTGTTTATACTTGATTGTGTTACACTTGATTGTCTTATACTTGATCGCATTATACTTGATTTTCATATCTACATGATTGCGTTATATTTAATTGTGAGACTTCCAGTGGCTCCAGATTAAGTTGCTGGATGACCATTGAGACTTCCGATGGCTCCAAATTAAGTTGTTGGATGACCATTGAGGCTATTGATACATCCTAACATTTGCGAATGTTGGATACATCATAAACGTGAGGTCTTCGGAGATGAAGTGTAGACTCACGACTAATTGCTAAACTGTTTTGATGAACTTATACATGTCTTTATTATACCATATATATTAGCAGTGGGTTGTGAACACACAGGTTGCAAGTCTCTTATGGCGGGACTTGCAATTGAGTGGATTCTCAATGCCTTTGCTGTGTGAACATTCTTTTGAGGCTTTTTCAACTATTTTAAGACAAACTCTATGAACTCACCAACCATTGTGTTGACACTTTAGCATGTTTATCTCAGGTCTATAAGGTGATAGCTGTTGCATGGAGCATAGAGTCGCTTGGCATGTTTTGAAGATTTATGCTTTTATCTTTACCATTCGATATGTTTTAAAAATCTTATGTATTGTATTATGGAACTCAAGTTTGTAACTCGAAACTTATTAATCGAATGGTCACTTTTCAAAACGTCTCATTTAGAGTTCGTTTTCTATACCTTGTACTTTGTATTATGAAGTAGCACTCCTATGACACAGTCTTCCGCTGCGATATTTTGGGGGTGTTACAGATTGGTACCAGAGCCTTGGTTATAGAGAACTAGGTTGCATTTACTACCTAGACTATAACTGCTATAAACATTAAGACTCTTCTCTTTATATTACCTTACATACACTTCATGTGCATTTGCTTATTGCTAATTGTTTGTTTAAGAGAAACCCGAGACAATAGTCAAGTCATCAAAAATTTAAAGCTAAGTAATAATTGTTTAATTAACTTAATTTTGTGACAGTTCTTGTTTGATAAGACATAAGATTAAGTTAAATAAAGGTTATTAGTTTCCTGTAGAGATTTGATGATTTGCCTTATACTTACTTTATATGATTCTAATACCTAGAAGTGGTTCATATGTCCTAGTACGACACTCAAACCTTTCTACAAGCGTGACTAGTCCATTTCGTCATATCACCTTCTCTAGATACCCAGACTCCGTTACCCTTTCACAACTTAAGAGCAGATGATAGAAAGTCTACCCAATTATGTAGTTTCAATTGTTGAGGTATGTGTGCCTGGTAAATATGTATACGTGTGAAAGGAAGCAATTATAATTATGGTGGCCAACATAATTATAAATGCGTCACGACTCACGTAGACATATGTGACCATGCTTACATTAATCGACGATCGACTCAAAATTGACAAGATTTAAGACTAAGTAGTCTAGGAATATCACCTCATATCTGACGTCGACAAAATGTCCCTCCTTGTAGATATCATGGCACCAAAGAGAGTAACTCGTAGCACTAGCCGAGGTGGTGCAACACCAAGAGGAGGAAGAACTGGTGGACGTGGAGGTAGAGGAGATGCTCACGACACTAGTAACCCTAGTAACGCTGGTGGAAATCCAGATGTCTCCACCATTATTGCCCAACAACTACAAAACCTACTTCCCACTATAGTCACACAAGTTGGCAATCACATGAACAATTCGGGAAACCACGGAAGCATAAATGACGCTACAAATAATGGAGGAAGGAATGATAACAACAACAACAACAACAACAACCACCATAGGACTGGATGTACGTATAAGGAATTTACGTCATGCAAGCCAATTGAATTTAATGGTAAAGGAGGTGCATTGGCATATACAAGATGGGTCGAGAAGATGGAGTCAGTGATTGACATCAGCAACTGTGCAATCCACCAGAGAGTGAAATATTCTGCATGCTTGCTATCAGAAAAGGCATTGACATGGTGGAACATGCAGATTCAAGCAAGGACTAGAGAAGCAGCTGTAGGCATGACATGGGACGACTTTAAGGGACTACTGAAGGAAGAATACTGCCCGGTTAATGAAATGCAAAAACTAGAAGACGAGTTTTGGCATCACTCTATGGTAGGGGCTGGTCATGCAACCTACACAGATCGGTTTCATGAACTAGCTAAACTAGTTCCTCATCTGGTTACCCCTGAATCCAAGAGGATTGAGAGGTACATCTATGGCCTTGTTCCCGAGATTCGTGGGATGGTGAAAACAACTGAACCTTCCACAATTCAGAGTGCAATATTGAGAGCAGGGACCCTAACAGATGAGATGGTTAGGAATGGAACTTTGAAGATTAGTAATAAAAGGAAGGGAGCAGGTGAATCAGGCGAGCAAAAGGGTACAATGGTTGATAATAAGAGAGCAAGAGGATTTGCGGCAACAGTTTATGATCAGGGAAAGTATGAAGGTCCACATCCTAAGTGTAATAAATGTGCTTATCATCATCAGAGGTCTGAGCCATGTCGAATGTGTACTAATTGCAATCAGAAGAGCCATTTTACAAATCAGTGTAAAGCAACGGCAAGGCAAGTAGCACCGGTGAATGCGGGCAATATAAGAAACAACCAAAAGACATGCTTTGAGTGCAACAGCCCAAACCACTTCCGAGATACTTGTCCTAAGTTAAATAGGGCACAGGGACAAGTGCTGGATAACCCGACCCTAGCAGTAATGCTTGAAGAAAATAACCCAAACCGTAGATACAATGTTAGTCCACCTCGGGGTCGAGCATACTATTTGGGTGCTAAGGAAGCCCGCAATGCATAATGGGTACGTACCTTATACTACCATATTATTCTATTCTAAACCTAGCTTTATTATGCCGCTATTAAGATAAGAGACCTAGACACACTAAACTTCGGGACGAAGTTTTCTGAAGGGGTAGAGACTGTAACAATTCGCAATTTTAGGTTAACTTTTATTCCCGAAAATTTCACTATTCACTTTTTACTATTCACTTTTCACTATTCATCTCAGAAATTTTTATTTCATATTCTCGTAAGTTAAACTATTTTAACGATAATCCGAGAGTTTGACGCTCGTCGGATCATTTCTGCAAAAATCACAAAGCCGTGTCCGAGATTTACTTTTAGGTTTAAACGTCATTCCGGCATCCCGATATATCCATAAAACATTATAAACAATAGAAATATGATTTTCTATCATTTTATGACAATTCCAAAAGTTTTGAAATTTTACGTTTTTCAGTTCAGCGTTTTACGCGAATTACGCGTTTTAGACCCGTGTTTCCAGTTTTTAGCAGGGTTTTAGCACCCGATAGAACCTACCACTCATTTTATATTTTATTATGGACTATATTGACATGTTTAACAATACTTTCAAGTTTCATATTTTTACGATACCCGGTTTTACGTTTTGAGGCTTAATCACTTACGGTTAGCAATTTACGGAGTCAAAACTAGCTACATACTTAGGATATTATCATCCAAAGACCAAGAGTCATCATCTAGTCACCCTTATCCTCCTTGAACCGCCAATATGGGGGGGGGGAGTCACCATGGGTGGTTAAATCTTAACCATTGATCTCTAGGATAGTTACAAGTGTCTAAAACTAACCATGGTTAATTTCTAACCCAATATATGGTTAACTATTTTTCCTACCCTATAAATACCAAGCTAAAACACATAGAAAACTTGCACCACACCTTCTTATAACCTTCAAGTCCTAAAACCTAAGGCACTTTTCTTATATTTTGTAAGAAAGTTAACTAGTTTTTGAAAGAAAACTAGTGTTTGATCTTCAATCTTGGAAATTTTCTAGGAAAAGTTGTTATAACTTTAAAGTGTCCAAAAAGACGTCGTTATAATCTTCAAATAGCTTTGGACTTCAAGAAGGCGTCGTTATAATCTTCAAATAACCTCGGTTTATCATAGATTGCAAAGGGTGAAGCTTAAGTCTATCAAAGTCCGTACCTTACTAGTTACTTACCTTTCTTTTAGAAAGCCTCAAGTTGTAAGCAAACCCTAACATACTTTCTTGCTTAATTATCATTTACATGCTCTTTGTGTTCCTTTCATGCTATATATGTTCTTGTTATTGTGTTCATGATGTTTAAAAATGGATAAAACAAGTATTGGTATAGATATGTTAACTTATGACAAGTAAACAAGCAAACTAGTGATTTTTATGGAAAACCACGACCAAAATAGTATAACTTTGATATTTGACACTTACTTACTGTTAAAGAGGACTTAACAAGGAAAACATAGCAATTTGAATCACCCAAAACGAGTACCTGAGTCAAAAGTTATGACCATTTGAAGCTAGCGAAACCAAAACGGCAAAACTGCCCAAATAGCATTCTGATCAGATTTTGATTTTTAAAGTCACCCTTCTGGTCCGATTCATCAAAAAGTTAAAACACGAAAGTTGTCCAGAACGACGTTTTCGTTCAGGATAAAAGAAGCTCGAGCCCTGAAAACGCTTTCTGAGTGATAAATTTCTACAAAATCTTAACAGCCCATTTTAGACCAAAGTCACTATATTATAGTTATGATTTACTAAGACCAAGAGGTCTAATGACCTAAAGCCAAGACCACAACCATGGCTAAAGCCAAGGTTGAGTCTCAAGACCATGGAAAAATGACCAAGGTCACGGCGAAGCCATGACTAAATGACCATATAAACTTACTTAGGCGAAAACATGAAACAAGGAGTTGACGATAACTTGAACAAACAATTTGGATCTACTCCACCTAAAGAACCATGAGATACAAGTTATAATAAACTTACCCTAATAACAATCTTCATGTACAAATAGACTTTCCTAAGTTTATTTAAATATTGGACATGTAACTTTTCGGATCAAAACTTATACATTTGTTATCAAATACTACAATAGTAGGGAGCCTCATGTGAGGAGTTCATTAAGTAAGCCGTCGAGATGAGTTGTGGATTTACGAGTTAAAGTGTCCTGGCTCCTCGAACGTTTACTCCATGACTTCTGAATTATGTCGGCCCGAACGGTAGTAAGAGATATACAACTTATACATGTTTCATAAACCATTTATATTCAAAGACTTACGCTATATACTAAGTACTACATCATGAACATTATGCAAGACATATATAGGCAATTCTTTGTATTCTTAGACGTTACTCAAAACCTAAGTCGCAACGTTCTATTATAGGCTGCTCTTAGAGACTTTCACGATTCGACTACCACTTTTGATTTCACATCACTTAAGCTTAAGGTGAGTCATAGCCCCTACTCTTTTCATACTTGTTTTAACTCTTGGGGGGATACATGCTCAACTACTTGCTTCCTTGTACAAATACTCTTAAACATTTATACTTGATTGTTTATACTTGATTGTGTTACACTTGATTGTCTTATACTTGATCGCATTATACTTGATTTTCATATCTACATGATTGCGTTATATTTAATTGTGAGACTTCCAGTGGCTCCAGATTAAGTTGCTGGATGACTATTGAGACTTTCGATGGCTCCAAATTAAGTTGTTGGATGACCATTGAGGCTATTGATACATCCTAACATTTGCGAATGTTGGATACATCATAAACGTGAGGTCTTCGGAGATGAAGTGTAGACTCACGACTAATTGCTAAACTGTTTTGATGAACTTATACATGTCTTTATTATACCATATATATTAGCAGTGGGTTGTGAACACACAGGTTGCAAGTCTCTTATGGCGGGACTTGCAACTGAGTGGATTCTCAATGCCTTTGCTGTGTGAACATTCTTTTGAGGCTTTTTCAACTATTTTAAGACAAACTCTATGAACTCACCAACCATTGTGTTGACACTTTAGCATGTTTATCTCAGGTATATAAGGTGATAGCTGTTGCATGGAGCATAGAGTCGCTTGGCATGTTTTGAAGACTTATGCTTTTATCTTTACCATTCGATATGTTTTAAAAATCTTATGTATTGTATTATGGAACTCAAGTTTGTAACTCGAAACTTATTAATCGAATGGTCACTTTTCAAAACGTCTCATTTAGAGTTCGTTTTCTATACCTTGTACTTTGTATTATGAAGTAGCACTCCTATGACACAGTCTTCCGCTGCGATATTTTGGGGGTGTTACAACTTGGGAAGTCATCGAAGGACAAAAGTGGAAGAGGTCGTACAAAACATCACCAACTGGCACCTCAGGCAAAGGGAAAATGAGCTAAGCCATCTATGTAATGCACCTATGTAATGTCTTTAACAACCTCTGTCTAATGCATCTATGTATGCTACAAATATGCAATGAAATATGCATCTATGAATGCATTAATTAAATAAAAGTTAAAGACTACTTTCTTTGTCAAGTTGAAAATGATCATTTTTCATTCATTTTAACCCAAAATACAACTTGACCACACACTTCACTGTCTTGCTAAGATACATTCATATGGCTACCAAGCTACCCTACTGATTCATTATTTGAAGCATATCACTTCAACCATAAAATAAGGAAAAACAACAACCAACTGATAATCAACCACTTCTTGTTTCTTTTAGCTTCATTAGTTTTTTCAAGTACTTCTCCTTGTAGCTGATTCATCGAATTTAGTAGACTAGGAATGATTTGAACAGCCCTATCACACATACGAGGATCATACCAATCTACTATCCCACAATTTGATACCTATCAACCAAATCCAAAAATTAGGTCAAATTAATTAGGTCGAACTGGGGTTTTTTGAAAATACAAAATTGATTACTTACCCTTTTGCTACAACAATAAAATCTTCTTCCAGGGTTAGTAGGTGTCCATGATGTTTTGATGATGGCTACTGATCTACATCGCTTGCATCTAACCATTGTTTGATGTGTTTTTATTTAGATTGTGTTTGTGTTGATGTCTGTTTGTGTTTAGATTGTGTTTGTGTTTGTGTTATAAGGGAAAAAACATATAAAGACTAAATTGCCCCCCACTTATTAGCCACGTCACCAGAAAACATGGTCAACTGATGGATAAGTTGGTCAAGGGACCAAACCCGTATGGGTTGTAAACCACGAGGACCAAACCCGATGAAAATAAACTTCAGGGACGATTCTTGATTGACCTGGAAAACCACAGGGACGAAAAATGATATTAAATCTTTTATAAAATTTTGAAATATTTGACTTTGATTAAATGGCATGTGTTTAAGTTGATGTTGTTTAAATTTAACTGGTATGGCGTCTAGCTATTGAAGAGAAATGATTCACATCAAATACTACATATGTTGATTCTCTAATCGTGTTAATAGAAACAGAGTCATTAGGTTCTATACAATTAAACTTATATGCCTGAATGCTCAACATAACCAACAAAGATGCAATCAACACCTTTTTCACCAAAGTTTTTCTCTTAGGGTCCGGAAGTCTAACAACAGCCTTACACCCCCAAACTCGCAAAAATGTCAAGTTGGGTCATTTCTTATACCAAAGTTCTTATGAGGTAGTTATGTTCATTTTATTAGGAACCTTATTCAACAAATAGCAAGCCATCAACATGGCTTCTCCCCAAAACCTGTCACTCAAACCCGAGTAAGATAATATGGTTTGGTTCCTCGTAAAACATGTCCATACACTTAGGCATAAATTGGGTCAATACATCTACTATCGCTTATCTCAAAGATGATACTGGTATTCAAGACAGACACCATGGACCCAGTGATGCAATGCACAACCCTTCTCCAGTTACTCAATTTCCTCTCAAAAGGTTATTGTTTCATTTCTCACGGAGATAAACACGTAATCCATCGACCTCTCACTTCGAGATGTGTTGGTATTGAAAAGGCGTTCACTTCAGCTTTCGCTTACTAGAACCAAAACGCACTCATCGAGTCTAGAGCCATGAGATTCAACAAAAGATCTCCTTAAGACACAATTTCCAAATATATACACTTTTTGTTCACCAATAAGAACACAAGTTGTATGCGAATCCTTCGCAGATCTTAGTAATCTTGCCAGAACATTCATATTGGAATCACACTTGTGATCCTCGATGATTGAATGGAAACCCTGCCAGTGTCAACATCAAACATCACTGAACGTGGGTCACTTCGTTAATCCTTTATGGATTAAGCTTAGTGTTCATGGTGGTTAATTATGTTTCAAACGGTCTACAGTCGTGGAGTGATACTTTGGTATACTTAAACAGCTCACATGGATTGTTGTAAGCATGCTTGTGGCATCCAATTCAGGAACCGCTTGTGTGAAGATTCGAAAAGTATTAGCACATTATGCTGCAAATGCTCTCGATATCCAAACATGTAAATGCTGGAAACCCTACCAAGGAGATTCCTTTCAAGAATTGATTCATGATGACATAGGTCTATATTTGGATTTATCAATGTATCGATAAATGTTCTTAACGGATTCGGACGACTGATTTGCTCGACCAAGGTGAATGGAATCAATACATTCATCAGTAAAACAATCTTAGTAGAATGATTCTTTAAGTAAAGGTCCAAAATGATTAGTATTATCTACATTTATTGTAATAGCATTAAGTTAGCTCGTAGTTAGTTTATTCATTAATTAGTTAGTATTAGATTAAGTAACACCGTGGAAGAAGGACGGGTCTTCACCCATTGTATGCCTGATCCACAGCCTGGGTGTGGGCGTTTGTAGTTTAGTATAAATACCCCTCTCCACATGTGGAGAGGGTTGGACCTTCATTCACTCTAATCTAATATCTCTATTTTTCTCTCAAGGTTCCATTCTTTCTTCCTCTCTATCACTTCCAACGCCACACATACCACAAGGATTTCATGTTTCCAACTTGATTAGTATTCTACAATTGGTATCAAGAGCCAAGGTTTCATCTTAGGGCCTTGTAGAATCGGATTTGATGTGGTTTTGTGTAGTGTTTGTGTGTTTGAAGTCACTTTCTTGAAAAACATCTTGGTTTGATCTCTCTAGTGTTATTAGACATGTTAGGGATGTACTTTTATGATCCTTGGTGTTAGTATAACATTGTGTTTCAGTTGGTTATACCATATATTTAATCCATTTGAAGTTTGGATTAGATTTAGGGCGTATTTCATAGTTGCGGTTAGTTCTACTGTTGCATTGCTTAGCTGCGTTTAGTTCCTGATCTCTGTGGTTAGTTTGCCTGCGATTACTATTTTGGGAATACAAACAAATCGCAAGGATAGTGACAGTTTTGGACTTTTGTTTACTGCGATTAGCTCCTGCGGTTAAGTGGTCTGCGGTTAGTTCATTGTGGTTAGCTTCCTGCGGTTAAGTGGTTTGCGGTTAGTTCTTTGTGGTCAGCTTATCTTGCGGTTTGGGTATTTTGCGGTTTTCTCCGTACCTGAGATTAGTTCCTGCGTTTTACTCTTCTTTGCGTTTATCTCCTAATTTGCGGTTATCTCCTAACTTGCGGTTTGCTCCTGGATTGCGACTAACTCTCCTGAGTTTTAGTTTGGTTCTCATATGTGGTAATCTCAGTCCTGCGGGTACCCATACTTTGCTACTTGTTTGGGTTTAGTGACTATATCCTGAGTGTTGGCATTTCATCAAGTGGTATGCTTCATTTACAAATGAATGGACCAATATCTTATGATGACTCAAGTGTACAATCATGTTCGGACTCTCAAGAGAATGTGACTCCTCAGTCAAGCAAATTTCTTGAATTGGCAAAAGAATGTCACATTGAATGTTTTCAAACACTTCAGTCACATCTTTCTGTGCTGTTAGAGGGTAATGGATTCAAAATGGGATTTGAACGTGCATTCATAACACTTTTCGGTCAAGATGTTCAAACATTCACAGACATCATGATCTTGAATTTGGATCAATTACGACAACAATTGGACCGAAAAGAAACAACTAATGAGGGATCCTCAGCTGCCCTATGTGTGCTCAGCAAACAACTGCATAGCTTCATTAACTCAAAATCCTCCATGATCTATGACTACGATAGTCAGATGACTATGAAGTGTTTTGCTGACCACACAAATATAGATGTTGACACCTACAGAGATATGCTACTCCAACACTTGGATAAAGTTAAGGAGTACATCGAGAAAAGGGCAAAACATGAACCAGTGTATGTTGACAGGGCTGAGACACATGGTGGACAATCAAGTGATTGTTTGGGTTTAACAGTGGATGCTAAGTCTGTCAACACTGAATGCATGGATTCAGAAAATGATAATATTGTCACTTCTGACAAGTTGGTGACCCATGCTATGGAGAACATACTCACACCGGACTCAAGCAATGAGGTATCGTCAATTGATCAACACAAAACACTCCCTAATGTATGTCATCATACAAATCAAATTAATCTTTGTTATAACACAAATCTGTTGAAAAAGACTGACAGTTTGTTACTCTCCTCTAACACAACAAATATGTGTTATAAAGGGGGAGAAAATGATCTGTATAATGAAAATCCTTGCCTCAAAGTTGATGAAAGTCCTTGCCTCAAAGTTGAGTTTTCCAAGACAATGGACCAGAACATGGTTGAAAAAGAGACATTTAATCAACTTCAAAAAAGGTTCTCACAATTACAAAAACATTGCATTGAACTTGAAATTGAAATACAACAAAAAGAAGAATGTCTTCAAAACTGCAAACCGTGTTTAAATCCGGAATTGCCTGATCTTAATGAATATTTTATGATAAACAATCTGAAAACTCAGCTGCAAGACAAGGACTCAACTATCAATAACCTTAAAAATCAGATCAAGATGTATGAGCAACGTAATGATGCCAAATAGAAACACGATACTTATGAAACTGAATGCAAAATGGCTAAATTACGTATGGAAAATGAGACTCTGAAAGTAAAATGTAAAGAACTGTGTGATTCAATCAAAGAAATAAAAGCTAAGAATATCAATCTGACTACTCCACAGTTTACTAAACACAATGATCTCATTGCTCAAAGTCTGACTTCATGTTCTAAAATTCCTGGTGCACACATCGTGCCAAGTTATGTTTCAAAGAGTCAAATGAGCCTTAATCTTTCAAAACCATCTATCTTGGGAAAACCAGTCTTGAAACTGTTGGTAATCAATCTACCATTAGACAACCAAATGCTTTTATTTCTGAAAGACTTACATTCTCGAAAACTCGATGTGTCTCTCAAGTAGATAAAAAGCGTGCTTTGATTAAGTTTGTGAGCTCAAAACCTAAAATTCATAAATCAAATGGTCATAAACCTGAAATACCTTTGAGACATAGACCAAGGAAATCTGACAACCTAACCACTCACCACAAGAATGTCACCTTGGTTTAAAATTGCATTTTGCGATCTGATGCGCTCAAGGTCCCAGAGGCCGATGCGTGATGCAAATGCGAGCGCAATTTAGACGCGATGCATTTAGTATTAAAGAAAACAAAAAAAAATATATATATATATATATATATATATATATATATATATATATATATATATATATATATATATATATATATATATATATATATATATATATGTATATATATATGCATAATATATTTTAGCAAGTACCAAATAATATAATAAACTTCTATATAAATCACTAACATATTCAAATTTGGCCAATAATCCATTTAATAAACCACCAAGTCACAATTATGTGAGTCGTGGTTCCAAAATTATGTCATGGACTCATGGTTCTGAAATTTGTTTATGTCATAAACTCGTGTTCTATTTCAACTTTCAAGTAAATGAAAACGTAATAGCCATATCACAACTAAATGGAAATGTCACAACTAAATGTGGAGTTGATGTGTGCTTTGTTACACACCAATTACTGCAAAGAATTTAAGTTTCTAAATGCAATATTAAGCATATGAAAGCGCACGATGTTTTAACAAGTACTGGACTACTAGGTAATACAATAATAAGCACTAAAATAGCATAGACACGATCCAAGATCATATACTGGTAATCATGATTTTTTTTCGCTAATCTAAACATGCATATGTTTTGGTTCTATATATCATGGCTAGACCCTTTTATTTATCAATAAAGTTTTATTTAATTGATCAAAACAACCCAAATTCCAAATTGCGCTAAGTGCGACTATTGCTAACATTACACAAATGCGAAAATTGCGGCTGATTGCGAGCGCAATCTGAGATGGCCTCGCATTAGGTACCATGATGCGAAATTTCAAATGCAATGCAATGATGCGTGCAATTTGCGCAATGATGCGTGCATTTTTAAACCAAGAATGTCACTATGCATGAAATACCATATAAGCTTAGATCTTCTTGGATATGGGTACCAACTAGAAGGACATTCATGATGAATGGTTACAAATGGTCACATGTGTGTACCATAGACACTGTTTCTTCAAAGGGTTTACACAACAGGTCCAATAAAGCCCGTGTGTGGCAACCAAAGACACATACATCTCCCACGTCTGGAGATATGTCTACTCACATGTGAGGTGATATCATGTGGACTCCTGATTAATTCATCTCAGGACTCGTTCTTCACTTGTTACGTGCTGACATATACCTAATATATCTGCCAGTCTTATTGTGTGCATATATTCATATTGCTTGCTTTTCACTCATTTGTCTTGTATAGGTTCTTACGGTGTTTGTATATATTTTTCTTTAATCTGTTTACTGCTTGTTGCTTATGCGTACTTGTCTTTCCTGTTATATGCTGCTTTAGTTGATATGTGGTTTCTTGATTTTATCGGGTCCCGTGGTGTTATTAGTGGTTCATATAGACTATTTCATCATTGGTATCGCTATTATAACTCCGGGGGACCATTTTGTACACCTTTGCATATGTCTACTAAGTGGTGTAGAAGTACAAGGACTTGTTTTGTCAATTTTTTCTATGTTTTCCCTCTTATAAGTTATTATCTTTTTGCGGTTAGTTTCTTTATCACACAATATCATATTACTACTCATCTCTTCCCCGACTTAATCGCAATCGTGCCCTATTGCTCGTAGTGTTGATCCCATAGGTTGGTATTACTTCTTCACGTGTTGTTCCCTTTATATCTGTACCATATACTCACACGTGTTGCCATTCTTATCATTTAGGTGGTGGAGTTAAGTATACGAGTCCCACGCGTGTAAATATCTTTACTAGGTTAGAATTGTGTTGGTTCTATAATGATTTTGATTGTTCTTTTCATCTCCTACTTAGTGCTATCTTATATCGTCATCGCTAATAGTTTGGTTAGGATCGATTGCTTGTAGGAGTGTGGTTTTTGTGGATTGCGTTTCGATATTGAGTTTAGTTTTAGGCCTATTCTATTGTTTCTATTATTCGATTTTAGTTCATTAGCTTGGTGTATGTACTGAGGTTGGTTTGATGCTCAGATGGGTTAATTCTTTATTGCGTTTGGTGGTGTTTCTTATTTGCGGTTAGTTATGTTTCTTGACTGCGGTTAACTCTTTCATTCAAGACTGTGTTTAGTATGTGTTGCGGTTAAATAAGTCTGCGGTTAACTAGGTCTGCATTTAACTTGATGTGAGAATTTTCTCTATTTGCGTTTAACTAGGCTGCGTGTAGCTTAAGCTGTATTTAACCCTATTTGCAATTAACTTGTCTTGCGTTTAAATTGTCTTGCGGTTAACTTGTTCTGCGGTTAATTCGACTTATGATTAACTCGCCTTGCGTTTCTTGCGTTTATCTAGGTTGCGTGTAACTAGAATTGAGTTTAACACAATTTGAGATTAGCCTGTCCTGCGATTAAATTGTCTTGAGTTTAACTCTCTTTGCGGTTGATTCATCTTGCGATTAACTCGCCCTGCATTTAACTCTCCCTGCGGCTAGCTCATTTTTTTGTTTATGTCCTCTTGCGGTTATCTTGCACCTAGGGTATAGTGACCTGCGGTTATCTTTCTCTATGCTTACTTGTGTCTAACTTGCCTTGAGGTTAATCTTACCCACTTATGGCATGTATTATGAGTTATTCGCATTGCGATTATGTCACTCTGT
The DNA here is from genome assembly GCA_030686995.1 of Artemisia argyi. NCBI lineage: Eukaryota > Viridiplantae > Streptophyta > Magnoliopsida > Asterales > Asteraceae > Artemisia > Artemisia argyi. The sequence goes on from CM060687.1 coordinate 125,952,652, forward strand.
GACTACTTTGACTGTGATATCATTGCTTGGTTATGAGTGTATTGATGTCTAATTGATAGCTCACCTGCTTGCTTATATCTTTTGGTGGTCATTCATGTCAATCTTAGTTGTTGCTCTATGACATTGCTTCCTTGTGATGTATGATATCAATCATGTGTACTTATTTCAGTATTCTCATGGTTCTGATGATACCTCCATGTCATGTGATATCATGGATTCACATGTAACTAACACTTACTATCTCGTGTGTTTGCTCTCTGTGGATATTTGTGTTTAATGCAGATTCTATGGCAGAACCCAATACCGAAGGTCCATTAGCTCCACCTGTTCGTTCAGACGACGATATCCTCCCCTTCAGTAAATGGGTAGCTATTGGAAAGAGCAATTGTTATGTTAAGACTGATAAACCTCAGCATCATCCAATATTCAGAATGGCCTTGGACTTACTTAAAAACGCCACATTCTTCAATGCCTTCACTGCATCCTCCACAATCCCCTCCATCTATATTCAACAGTTTTGGAACACTATCTGCCATGACAGAGCAACCAACACCTACAAGTGTCAGCTGGATGAACATTGGGTGAACATCACAATGGAAACTCTTGGTAGCGCACTGCAGATATTACCAACTGGTGACAATTTAGAATACACTCCCCCACCTAATCCTGCTACCTTACTTGACTTTGTCAATGAACTTAGGTACCCCACTCATGTCTCAACACTTTCCACTGTTATCACCCATGACCTCTATCAGCCATGGAGAGCCATCGCAAGCCTCATCAACTTATGTCTGACGGGCAAAACATTTGGGTACGAAAGACTTAGAGCTCCATCTCTACAAATTCTTTGGGGTATTGTTAATGGAAAGAACATCAACTTTGTTGAACGGATCTGGGAGGAATTTAGTCAGTCCATCCACTCGTTCTTTGTCGCTAAGGCAAATCTGGAAGCAAACAAAGATGGTAAGAAGAGATCTGCCAAGCTCCTGATTCCGAGCATTCGCTTCACTAAGTTGATCATATTAAGTCTTCAACGATCTCTTAAATTCCACCCCATAGAAGACTCTCCTCTTCATCAACCCACAGATGAACATCCAGTTGGCTTCCTCAAGTATGATGCAAAGAGTACGAGTGAGATAATATTTGGCATGGACTGTAACACCCCAAAAATACCGCAGCGGAAGACTGTGTCACTGGGGTGCTACTTCATAATACAAAGTACAAGTTACAGAAAACGACCTCTAAATGAGATGTTTTGAAAAGTTACCATTCGATTAATGAATTCAAAGTTACAAACATGAGATTCCAAAGTATGATACATAAATGTATACAAAATGTTTTGAATGGTAAATGATAAAAGCGTAAGTCTTCAGAATATGCAGCTTGACTCTAAGTTCCACGCACTAGCTATCGCCTTACTAACCTGAGATAAACATGCTAAAGTGTCAACACAATGGTTGGTGAGTTCATAGAGTTTGTCCTAAAACAGTTGAAAAGCCTTAAAGAATGTTCACACAGCAAAGGCATTGTGAATCCACTCAGTTGCAAGTCCCGCCCATAACAACAGTTGCAACCTGTGTGTTCACAACCCACTGCAAAAATATAGTATAATAAAGACATGTATAAGTTCATCACAACAGTTAAGCAATTAGTCGTGAGTCTACACTTCATCTCCGAAGACCTCACGTTTATGATGTATCCAACATTCGCAAATGTTAGGATGTATCAAAGCTAATGGTCATCCAACAACTTAATTTGGAGCCACTAGATAGCCTCAATGGTCATCCAACAACTTAATTTGGAGCCACTGGAAGTCTCACAATTAAGTATAACGCAGTTAAGTATAACACAATCATGTATGTATGAAATCAAGTATAATGCAATCAAGTATAAGACAATCATGTATAAAACAATCAAGTATAAATGTTTTGAGTATTTGTACAAGTAAGCAAGTAGTTGAACATGTATCTCCCCCAAAGAGTTAAAACAAGTATGAAAAGAGTAGGGGCTATGACTCACCTTGAACTAACGATATCACAATGTATAATGGAATCAACGGATAAGCCGGGAAGTCTCTACGCGCAACCTAGAATATGATGATATGTCTTAGGTTTGGAGTAATGTCTAAGAATACGAAGAATTACCTATATATGTCTTGCATATTGTTCATGATGTAGTACTTAGTATATAGTGTAAGTCGTTGAATAAAAATGGTTTATGAAACATGTATAGCTTGTATATCTCTTACTACCGTTCGGGCCGACATAATTCAGAGGCCATGTAGTAAACGTTCGAGGAGCCAGGACACTTTAATTCGTAAATCCACAACTCATCTCGGCGGTTTACTTTAATGAACCCCTCACATGAGGCTCCCTACTACTGTAGTATTTGATAAAATATATATAAGTTTTTGATCCGAAAAGTTACATGTCCAAATAATTGAATAAACTTAGGAAAGTTTATTTTAAATGAAGATTGTTATTATCAATGAGTTTATTAAGCCTAGAGTGGACATTACTTGTAAAGTTTCATGGTTGTTTGATGGAGTAGATCCAAGTTGGTTGATTATGTTATAACTAAGACTTTAGTTCATGTTTTTTATTTTTAAAAGTTATATGGTCTTTAGCCGTGGCTTTGCCGTGACCTTGGTCATTGTTATCATGGTCTTGAGACTCATCCTTGGCCTTATCCATGGTTGTGGTCTTGGCTTTAGGTCATTAGACCTCTTGGTTATATTTAACCATAACTATTATATAGTCACTTGGATACTTAAAATAGTTGTTAAGAAATCGAAGAAAATATCATTCATTATTGGTTTTCTGGGCTCGTGCCCCTTTGTTTTTGAAGAAAACATCATTCCTGAAAACTTTCGTGTTTTAACTTTTTGATGAAACGGACTAGAAAAGCCTCTTTTTGTGTGTTTAAGGTTCTGTCACAGAAAGTTTGAGACAGTTTTGCCGTAAAGATTTTAGTAACTTCTAATAGCCATAACTTTTGACTCATACACTCATTTTAGATGGTTCAAATTGCTATGTTTTCCTTGTTAAGTCCTCTACTACAATATGTAATTTTCTAATATCATGATTATACCATTTTGGTCGAATTTCACCATGGAAGTCACTAGTTTTCTTGTTTAATTAACATAAGTTAATATATAGTTTCTAAAACTTGTTTTACTAGTTTTTATACATCATGAACATAACACAAAGACCATATATAGCATGAATTAAATATAATAAGCATGAAAATGATATTGAGCAAGAAAGTGTAATAAGTTTTCTTACAACTTTTGGCTTTCTAAAGAAAGGAAGTCAAGTATGAAACTAGGACACTAAACCTATGCTTGCAAACCCTTCACCACAACTCTTGCAAACTCTTGCTAATCTTTACATAACCCTTGTGAAAAACATTTAACCTCAGCCCCTAACATCTTGTGTAGCTCCTAATTCAACCATGGAATCACCAAACAAACTCTTGATTCATGTAGAGACTAACTATGCCTTCAACTTTGGTATGTAACTTATAACTTAGAAATCAAAGGATCATGGTTTATGGATTTGTGTGTGGCATTTTTATGGAGATGAAAGGAAGAAGATGAGTTGCTTTTATAGTGTAAATGAGGAGGTTAGGAAGGTGTTAGGAAGGTGCCTTAAGGAGGTGCAAGAGTTGGGATATTTCTAAGGCTTGGTAAGTAAGTTTCAAGACTTTTCAACACATGGACTTATCTTAAGTGATCAAGGCCTATCTCAATCCAACAAGGCTTGTGACTTATCATAAAATTTCGTCCAAGGTCTATCTAGGATGACTAGATATGAGTTTTGATAATATCTTGCTTTTACGGAGTCAGTTTTGGTCCCGGTAATTGCTAACGGTAAGTCGTTAAGTCCTGAAACTTAAAATCGGGTATCTTAAAAATATGAAACTTATAAATATGTTAAAACTTATTAATATAACCTATCTTAGCATATTTAATGAGTGACAAGTTCTATCGGGTTGCTTAAACGCTGTTAAAACTGGAAACGCGGGTCTAAAACGTGTAATTCGCGTAAAACGCTGAACTGGAAAACGTAAAATTCTGAAACTTTTGGAATTGTCGTAAAATGAGAGAGATTCATATTTCTATTGTTTATAGTGTTTTATGGACATATCGGGATGCTGGAATGACGTTTAAACCTAAAAGTAAATCTCGGACACGGTTTCGTAATTTTTGCAGAAATGATCCGACGAGTGTCAAACTCTCGGATTATCATTAAAATAGTTTAACTTACGAGAATATGAAATAAAACTTTTGGGAGTGAATAGTGAATAGTGAAAGTGAATAGTAAAAAGTGAATAGTAATAGTGAATAGTAAAAATGAATAGTAATCCGAAAATGCGAGTTGTTACATGGACATTCCCGCTGCTCTACTCACTCGTGATATACTGACTGCACCTTATTATGAGGACTACCTCAAACTTCTGAAGGCAAGTCGGGAAGCATCTGCCAATGAGCCCTCCTTATCCACCAAGTCTGAAAGAACCTCATCTAAGAAACGCAAGGGTGTAACAACCTCAGCTGCGTCTTCTGAAGGAACTAATCGGGTGAAACGCACCACTGGGGGAAAAAGACCCAGCACCAAGAATATCCCACCAAGTGTTAATGATCCTAAAGTTGTACCTAGCACCACACAATTGCCTCTCAGAGAACATGAAATGGTTCAAATGGCAACTGCTGAAAGTTTGAAGGATGTGTACATGCCACCTGTGCCTCCAGTCAGTGGTGTCAGCATCAAAGAACCTGTGTCAGACAAGACATCACAACTCCAGCATGTGGTAGGAAAAGGCAAGGATGTTGCCAAGGAAGAACTGGCTGCACACACTTTGTTGAAAATATCATCTCCTGCCTCCAAATCGACCAGCTCAAAGTATATCCTCAAAAGACGATCCCCAACATCCTCATCTGCCAAAATGTCCCCTGACAAAGCATCATCACCAAGTCTAGGGCAACCTGCTAACACAAGTGGATCAGACACTGATACCAGCTTAGCACACAAGTGGATCAGTTACTTTGGTGTCATCATTTCTTCTTGTGTTGGATACATGCGTACAATATAGATTGAGTTGGTATGTGTAAGATAATTGGAAAGCATTTAGTGAAATGAAGATGTTGATATCTTATTCCCCTGAATAGACAACTGCTCCAAACTACAAAGTAATGTGTACATTGGGGACGTACAACAGGGTCATGTGATCGGGCTTCATCATACATTCCGGGATTGATAACCGCAGAGATGATCCGTGGTTCACCCTGTTACTTCGGTGTTATCGTTTTCTTCGGGTTTCTGAGATTCATCCAATGAGACTTTTTGCGTCACTTCAACGTCTTGGGGGAAGTGGTCTCATGTAGGTGATTGTCGGTTTGGGGGGAAGCTACCAAAGCTTCACATTGAGGAGGCAATAAAAATTCATCGATTTGGTGGGTGTCTAGCGATTAACTCAGTTGTGAGATTCTAGTGATTTGTTAACTACTTGTGTTTGGTGAATTGTTGTGACTTAAGTCGTTTCGATTAGTCTGATTGTAATTTGACGCTGTGAGTTAATCTTTACGACTTGACTTATTACGATCGGATCTATTGTAACTTGACTTGTCGCGACTTGACACTTAATGCTAATTGTCACTTATCCAAGATCTCTCTCTAAGTTTAACTCGCATATTACATCTTTCAGTTTCTTTTGTTGACTTTAGTAAAATCTCGGGAGAGAATTGATCTCTCGGTTTAAGTCACAAGAGTTGTAAAATACCGTTTAAGATTATATCATGGCAACTACGGATTCAGACGATTATTTAGGAGCCTCGAAAGCTTTGGTGGTGAAAGTTTAAGAGATGTTGACTACTTACTTCTACAACGAGCTGAACGATAATCTCATTTTGATGCTCATGTCAACATCTCCTTAAACTGTTTGGTATCCTTTGTACATATCTTATACCAATACGTAAAAAGAAAAATATAACCTATAAAAACCATAAAAATTTGAAAAATCATAAAAAATACAAAAATATTCTTCTCACGACATGTCTCTTGTGTAATCAATATTATGTATGTTTCTAGAAATGTCATTCAATAATGACACGGAATCATACATATGCTTGAGCAAGAGTTTTTCGGTTTCAAATATAGTTTTTTTTCTCTAAAACATGTCGTCTCTCAAAATATTCTTCTAAAAGTATGGCTTGTAGTCATTTCAGGCTGCAACCCGGACTTCAAAAAAATTTGGCTTGCTATTACTTCAGATAGCAACCCGATTTTCAAAAATGAGGAAAACACGTCGCCAAAAAGACGGTTGTTCCTAGCAAAGGGTGCCGTTCATCCGAGCGAGAATTACTTTATATTCGTGCATCCTCGATCTAATGTACGCTTCAGTGCATTATTTCTTGATAAAGAAGAGAAATCTTCCTTTCATCGCCAAATACTTTCCCTTCTATGATTTTTCCGGAAAGTGTTTGTGCAAAACTTGGTGGTACCATGAAATTTTGATTGAAAATCAAATTGAACTCAAAATTTTGATAAAAATGTTTTTTCACTCAATCAATGACTTCAATATTTTATGAAAATATTTTAATTTTAACATCCGTCATTGATTGAGGGGGAGAGTGAATTTCTCAAAATTTTAAGTATCATCAAAACTCCCCACACTTTGTACAAAACAAAAGCAACAAAACGAGTTGTGATGGTTATGTGTCAGAATGAGTACATTTTCAAAGAGTTTTCGTTAAAAGTTCGAATCTTTTGCAAACTCTTCAAATCTGACACATAACAACCTCTCTTACAGATTGAGGGGGAGCAAGAAAAAGTTCCTTCTATCAGAAAATATTAAAATTGACCGCATTTCTCTCCCAAAACGTTTTCTAACTTATTTAAATCAATTGGGATCCAAAATCTCAAAAGATTTGAAATTTTTGATCGGGGGAGAGAATGAGATTTAAATATGAAATATGATATTCAAAATGTGATCATTTTGGACTCAATAAATGTGCTCCCACATATGTGCTAAACTCTTTCGAATATCGATGCACATATTGAGGGGGAGCAAAAGGTGTTTGTGGAAGTTATACCAAAGACCGACCATTTATCTTTATGCATGGAGTTATAAGGTTGGTTAAGGTTAGGTATGAGTTCCGATGATCCACCAGAACCGGAAGGATCTTCCCAGGGACAATCCTCTAGATAGATTAGAAGTCCTTAGGAATGATTAAAAAAAAGGAGTAAAGTGAGAATGGGAAGAGTGTGGACTGAGATAGAGCTAGGACTGGAACAAACCCAACAAGGTTCTAGTGGTGAAGTCTCGGTAAGCACTGAAGAGGTTGAAGAATGAAAAAGAAATGAAATGTGAAAGGGTGAAAAGAAATAGCCCTCCATATATTCAACCTTAGGGCAGAAACCGGGTTCAATGCATAATCTACTGGCGGTTACTAAGGTAACACCGGTATTGAATACAAGACGTCATAGACCAAGTGACGCACTGCACTAAACTTCCCAACCACTCAAGTTCTCTTAAAAGAGCTTGTTTCATTCTCACGGGGAACCCTGTGCAATGTATCGACCGCTCATTGCGAGCTATGTTGATACCTTAAACAGGAGACGTGTCACACCCCCAAAATCGGGTCCAGCGGAAGCATAAGTGTAGCTGGGGTGTAACTCAATTGGTATTACAACACAAGTTCAAAAATGGTTTTCACTTCAATCATTTAGAATAAAATAGTTAAATCAAAAATATTGAATTTACATCGTTAAAAGTAGTGCGGAAGTAGGCCCTTAAAATAGTTTAAAACGGTCCCCATATAAATAATCAGAGTCTTCTATGACCATGCCATGCCCTGCCAAAACCTCCAGTAGCGTGCCATTGGTTAAAACCTGAAAATACATGCTAAAGTGTCAACACGAGGTTGGTGAGTTCATAGAGTTTGTTTAACAAATAAAGTTTATAAAAAAAAATGGTCGCACAGCAAAGGCATCGTAAATCCACTCAGTTGCAAGTCCCGCCATAAGAGACTTGCAACCTGTGTGTTCACAACCCACTGCCAAAAGTTATATGTCTGGTAGTCAAGCACCTGAGGTCAATAATAAGTCACAATATAAGCACCACATATATAATAATGTATGCCATGCAAAGCCCCTAATTAAATAATATGCGTCCCGTAACATAGTGGACGAGAGGTTGGCCGACCTCTAATAGCGCTATCCATACTACTAATAGGTGTCGAACAATGCGAATGTACGAACAGTACATCATACAACTATTATATACGATTAAGAACGCTCCAAACATGGGAGACTTAGCACGCTCCACCAATAAGGCGAGACTTTAGGGTTAAGAACGCTCCACCAATAAGGTGAGACTTAGGTCATAGTACGTACGGTACATTAAGTTCAAAACAAGTTATAAGATCAAATGAGTTCAAAGAGTCAAGTAGTAATTTATGTAAAAACGAGCATGTATTCTCCCCCAAAAAGTTAACAAAACAATTTAAAAGAGTAGGGGCTATGACTCACCTGGTACGATAGCTACGAAGACAAAAGTGGATACACTGAAATGAGACACGATCTCTAACCGCAACCTAATATGAATGATAGTGATCTACTTAGATCATGAAAGGATGTAATGAATGCACATGCACATGATACCTATACCACTCGTAACTTGAAAATACTTGTTATTGTCAAAGTAAAGTATTTTCCATACTTAAGAAAATAAGTCCAACTAGAATAATAAAAACTTGTCGTAATATATCGTATATAAAAACGTTAGTGTTATATTCCTCGTTTTGAAAACCTTAAGATATCCTCTAGTAGTCGCATAAATAAACCTTGGGTCGTACGTATTTCGTTAGTTAAAAATAAACCCCTTGAATAAGAAATCTAGAAAATGTAACACCCCCAATTCATGGTTGCAGCGGAATTCGAACTGGGTGTTACTCGACGGCACAATAGTCACAATAATAGAAAACGAACTCCAATTGAGTCATTTTAAAAGGTTTATCATTCAAATTTGTATAAATATCAGAGATTACAAAATGAGGTCCCAAATGGTTCCATGTTTACAATGAATAATAAATGAGTTTTTGAATGATAATAAAATTTATAGCCCTCTTGAGTATCCGTGCGCTTCCGTGCCATCCTTGATCGTCATGAACCTGAAATACATGCTTGAGAGGTCAACACAAAGGTTGAGTGATATTCATAGAGTTTAGTTAAATCGTTTGAACACAATAATCGTAGTGTTTGTAGTTAAATCGTTTGAACACAATAATCGTAGTGAGAGCTATAGACTCACACTCATAGTTAGAAAACAAAGATGGGCTACGTTGTTATATGCCCGGAAAGGTTATTAATTCACTAAGCTTATGACACCAAAACGTTAACGTGTACCAATATCGATCGGCAGATTTATCCCGGTAGGTACTTTGCCGTCATACCTAATGTCGCAAATATTAATGCATTTGTTTGAACTTAGTCAAAACAAATGGGATTCGTCAATCCCAATAGGCCTATTCACAATATTCGCGCTCACTTGCAAGTAACCCTCGCAAGTGATTAAATGGTTCATAATAAGGGATCTTGGTTTGGCAAGGATGTTACTTAGTGATAATAAAACAATCAGGCAAGCATACAATTTAAAAACATTGTGCTCGGTTAAAAATAGCATGTATTCCCCCCAAGGGTTTGTAAAACATTGAAGTAATGTAAAGTGGGGCTATGAACTCACCTTAAGTTGGATGATGTATAATGAGAATGATGGATATGTCGTAAGAACTTCTACGAGCAACCTAGAATAATTGTTGTAACTTAGGTTTGGAATAATGTCTAAGGAAACATAAACATGCCAATATATGTATGTCTTGCACTTAGTCCATGATGTGGTATGATGTATAATGTAAGTCGTTGAAATAAATGATTCATGAAACATGTATGTTTATATATCGTTTACTACCGTTCGGGCCGACATAATTCAGAAGTCATGTTAGTAAGCGTTCGAGGAGCCAGGACACTTTAACTCGTAAATCCACAACTCAACTCGACGGCTTACATAATGAACTCCTCACATGAGGCTCCCTACTATTGTAGTAGTTGATAAAGTATATAGATATAAGTTTTGATCCGAAAAGTTACATGTCCGATATTTGAATAAACTTAGGAAAGTTTATTAGTACATGAAGATTGTTATTAGGGGTAGTTTCATAAGTTTTGTATGACCATTTTCTCTTTGTAATATCTCATGGTTCCTTTTTAAGTGAAGTAGATCCAAATTGCTTGTTCAATATATCGCCAATTCCTTGTTTCATGTTTACGCCTAAGTAATCTTACATGGTCATTTCGTCATGGCCTAGCCATGACCTTTGGTCCTTGTTCCAAGGTCATGAGACTCAACCTTGGCTCTAGCCATGGTTGTGGTCTTAATTATAGGTCATAAGACCTCTTGTTCCTTTTAAAGTATAACCATAATATAATGACTTTGGTCTAAAAATGGTCTGTTTAGAATTTGAAGAATTTATCACTCGGAAAGCGTTTTCAGGGCTCGAGCTTCTTTATTCCTGAACGAAAACGTCGTTCCGAACAACTTTCGTGTTTTAACTTTTTGATGAATCGGACCAGAAGTGGGACTTTCAAAATCAAAATTTGATCAGAATGCTATTTAGGCAGTTTTGCCGTTTTGGTTTCGCTAACTTCAAATGGTCATAACTTTTGACTCGTGTACTCGTTTTGGGTGATTCAAATTGCTATGTTTTCCTTGTTAAGTCCTCTTTAACAGTAAGTAAGTGTCAAATCTCCAAGTTATACTATTGTGGTCGTGGTTTTCCATAAAAATCACTAGTTTGCTTGTTTGCTTGTCATAAGTTAACATATGTATACCAATACTCGTTTTATCCATTTTAAACATCATGAACACAGTAACAAGAACATATATAGTAAGAATAACATGTAAATGATATGAACATGATTAATTTAACAAGAAGCAAGTTAGGGTTTGCTTACAACTTGTGAAGAAACTAACTAGAACCAAGATCAAGACCAAGAACCACTACTTAATCTTCCAAAACCTTTCCAACCATAGCCATGCTTCCATACCAAAAACCCTATCTTATAATCCTTTGATAAATACTAATCTATCATAAAAACAACCTTGAGTAAAAATCTTCACTAGGAACACTTGGAAATTTGATGAGTTTTTGTGGTGATTTTATAGAGTTTTATGGTTGAAAGGTGTTAAGGATCAACTAGGAACTATGACTTGAACTTGTGATGGATTGAATGAGCAAGATCAATGATCAAAATGGTGCATTTAGATGGTTTTGGGTCGTTGGTATTGAAAGAGAAAGGAAGAGAATGAGTCTCTTTTTTACTAAAAATGAGGAGGTTAGGATTTTAGGATATTTTTGCAAGAAAAACACATGTAATCATCCTAAATCACTAAGCATAAGATCAAGACACCTAAAGGGTGACTCCCCCCCCCCCTAAGTCGGTTTGGAAGAGATAAGGGTGACTAGATGAGTAGTCATGGTCTTTGGATGATAATATCCTAAGTATGTAGCTAGTTTTGACTCCGTAAATTGCTAACCGTAAGTTTTTAAGTCACGAAACGTAAAACCGGGTATCCTAAAAATATGAAACTTGAAAGTATGGTCAAACATGTCAATATACTCCATAATAAAATATAAAATGAGTGGTAGGTTCTATCGGGTGCTAAAACCCTGCTAAAAACTGGAAACACGGGTCTAAAATGCGCAATTCGCGTAAAACGCACGAATATTGCGTAAAATTGAGAAAAGTAAAATGTTACTTTTCTAATATGATAAAAATGATTTAAAAAGACTTATAATGTCTAGACTGGGCTCAGTCTAGTGTCGGTTGGTATTAAATGTCTTTTAGACATCAAACCGTAAGCCTAAAAATCAAGGAATGACTTATAAAATCAAGGAATGATTTTTGGTCAAAGGATGAGGGAAAAATATGTTGACTTTTTCTAAAAAGTTGAAAACTCAAATCGTCTTAGAAATGTGGTGCAGGTATAGGCTAAGGTTACGGCTGAGTAAAAACGCTTAAAAACTGAAAATTCCAGTTTTTCACGGCCGAGGCTTATTTTGGTCATATTTTTCACAGTCATGATTAATTCTCAAATAAATCATGAGTGTGTCAAACATTTTTCTGATGTGGGGTCACTTAACGCGGTCGAGTTTCGTTGTGCGTAGAATTTCTGAATGACGTTTTACCCTAAAACGTGTAATTCCTTAATAACTTTCACGAAAATGAGCTTATGAAAGTTAAACTTTTAATTTGCCATGGAAATGATTTATCACTCGAGGCCAAAAAACAAAAATCAAGTTTCGAGAAAATTTTCGGGGAAAATGAATAGTAAAAGTGAATAGTGAAATTTTTCGGGAATAGTAATTATCTTGAAAATGCGAATTGTTACAGTCTCTACCCCTTACGGGGAACTTCGTCCCGAAGTTCTATGTGTGTTATATGTTGGAGTGGTGTCGATGAAGAGGTGTGGTTACTTATGAGGACTAAAGTCTGGGATTACTAGTGATGCAGTTTGATTTGTCACTTCAGTGTATGGTGTAGGATGAGGCTTGCTTTTATGTAGGAAAGGTATGGTAATAGTCGAATATCAAAGGAAATTGATATAGCAGTCGAATATTAATAGGAATTGAGATAGTAGTTGCAATCATAGCCTAGTAGGTAATCGGTTGTTGTACCTAGTGTTTATTGACTTCATACTTATGTTATTTCGGATACAAATAAGCCCACTTGTTTATAATTCTTTATTTACATAGAGAGGCATCCCAAACAATGTAAATAAGGAAATATAAACTGATGGTTTGGTGATTTACAATGTCTTTATTTAAATGAAAAGGCATCCCAATCCATTCAAATAATTACAAATCATCCTACACAACATTCATACTTAGTCGGTGAGTTACAAGGTACTGTATTACGAGATGATACTGGTGTTCCAAAAGTACAAAATGAATATTCAATCTTGTAAAGCTGGTGAGGGTGCTTGTGGTGTAACTAAGGATGATTTGAGCTTTAAAAGTGCATCAAGATCTGTTAATGAGCTTGTGGTTCCAACGGTTGTGAAGATAATGATGTGATACGTTGATGAACAAAAGTGTGTAGTGTATGATTAACATTAATACACTTAGGTATAGATGTTGAGTTTGCTTTAAAAATCTTAAGAGATTTTAAAAGTTTATGATGGAATGGTATCCTTAGGACCTAAACAGGATAGTACTTCTACAGGATGAAGAGAATAATTGATGACTATCCCAAGATAGTAGTTCGGATTATCTCATAAATGAAAATTTTCAAGAATGAATTTAGATCATACAAATAAGGTGTTAAGATCTTGCTGAGTGGTAAGGCACTATCGTGTCTCTAGATTGTTTTAATGTATTCTGGAGGTTTATCGTGTTCATGTAGGAAATCAATCTAAACATAACCCTAGTACAACTATTCTCAGTATTTGAAAATTTTAAGTCGAATATAGTTAGTCAGACTATATTCCACTGTCCCTAGGTTAAATATAGGTGACTAGTCTATATTTAGCCAAGGTTCGATAAAATTTTCAAATACCTAAATTAGGTATACTTTTGATATGTCCGTTGCTTTCGGGAAACTGTCCATTAACAAAGGCGATGTCAAATAATTCAGTTGCAAGTCCCGCCCATACAAGACTTGTAACCTATGTTTTCATATTCTATTGCATAGAAGATAGTAAGGGTAGGTACGTATGGAAAGGAAGTTTTAAGTAGTTCTAAAATAGAACATACTTAGCCAGGATCACGAACTTTTAATAATGAAGGTTTCATAAGAAAACTTTGATGAATGTAGGGCTGAACTTCAGCTTTTGTAGGTGATGGATTTGTTTGTCCTTTATAAATCTCATATTTCTATTTAGAAATCGATAGGTTGTGACGGGTTTTTGATATCATATGAAATGATATTGGTGATGTGATGGAATAATTCTAGAGACCATTTGCACAAAACACAATGTCTCGGAAGTAGGTTAGACCATTGTGCAATTCACAATGTCTGGGAAGTAGGTTAGACCATTGTGTGACTCAAAACATTTGAGAAATGATTAAGACCATTGTATAATACAATGTCTTGGAAAATAGGAAAGACCATTGCAATTAGTTACAATGTCTTGGACATAAAATGTTGGAGTAGGAATATGATTGGGAGAATGTGATTGTGTCGAAATGCCCTAGAATGGGCATATGCAGATATGTTTAGTCCATTGTTTAGATAAATGATTGAAAATAAACCGAGTTTATATATCAATATACTAATGCTTACGGGGAAATGCTCAAAATGGGTATATATGAATATACTAATATGTTTGTGTAGCATAACATGCTTACTAAGTCCATAATCGTCTGGAGGATGGAAGACACGGAGAGCGGAAGGCTATAAAAATGTTTTTGCTTGTATGTGTGGTTATAGTTTAGGTCTCAATTAGACCCGTTTCTCTATAACCCTGGCTCTGGTACCAATCTGTAACACCCCCAATTCATGGTTGCAGCGGAATTCGAACTGGGTGTTACTCGACGGCACAATAGTCACAATAATAGAAAACGAACTCCAATTGAGTCATTTTAAAAGGTTTATCATTCAAATTTGTATAAATATCAGAGATTACAAAATGAGGTCCCAAATGGTTCCATGTTTACAATGTATAATAAATGAGTTTTTGAATGATAATAAAATTTATAGCCCTCTTGAGTATCCGTGCGCTTCCGTGCCATCCTTGATCGTCATGAACCTGAAATACATGCTTGAGAGGTCAACACAAAGGTTGAGTGATATTCATAGAGTTTAGTTAAATCGTTTGAACACAATAATCGTAGTGTTTGTAGTTAAATCGTTTGAACACAATAATCGTAGTGTTTGTAGTTAAATCGTTTGAACACAATAATCGTAGTGAGAGCTATAGACTCACACTCATAGTTAGAAAACAAAGATGGGCTACGTTGTTATATGCCCGGAAAGGTTATTAATTCACTAAGCTTATGACACCAAAACGTTAACGTGTACCAATATCGATCGGCAGATTTATCCCGGTAGGTACTTTGCCGTCATACCTAATGTCTCAAATATTAATGCATTTGTTTGAACTTAGTCAAAACAAATGGGATTCGTCAATCCCAATAGGCCTATTCACAATATTCGCGCTCACTTGCAAGTAACCCTCGCAAGTGATTAAATGGTTTATAATAAGGGATCTTGGTTTGGCAAGGATGTTACTTAGTGATAATAAAACAATCAGGCAAGCATACAATTTAAAAACATTGTGCTCGGTTAAAAATAGCATGTATTCCCCCCAAGGGTTTGTAAAACATTGAAGTAATGTAAAGTGGGGCTATGAACTCACCTTAAGTTGGATGATGTATAATGAGAATGATGGATATGTCGTAAGAACTTCTACGAGCAACATAGAATAATTGTTGTAACTTAGGTTTGGAATAATGTCTAAGGAAACATAAACATGCCAATATATGTATGTCTTTCACTTAGTCCATGATGTGGTATGATGTATAATGTAAGTCGTTGAAAGAAATGATTCATGAAACATGTATGTTTATATATCGTTTACTACCGTTCGGGCCGACATAATTCAGAAGTCATGTTAGTAAGCGTTCGAGGAGCCAGGACACTTTAACTCGTAAATCCACAACTCAACTCGACGGCTTACATAATGAACTCCTCACATGAGGCTCCCTACTATTGTAGTAGTTGATAAAGTATATAGATATAAGTTTTGATCCGAAAAGTTACATGTCCGATATTTGAATAAACTTAGGAAAGTTTATTAGTACATGAAGATTGTTATTAGGGGTAGTTTCATAAGTTTTGTATGACCATTTTCTCTTTGTAATATCTCATGGTTCCTTTTTAAGTGAAGTAGATCCAAATTGCTTGTTCAATATATCGCCAATTCCTTGTTTCATGTTTACGCCTAAGTAATCTTACATGGTCATTTCGTCATGGCCTAGCCATGACCTTTGGTCCTTGTTCCAAGGTCATGAGACTCAACCTTGGCTCTAGCCATGGTTGTGGTCTTGATTATAGGTCATAAGACCTCTTGTTCCTTTTAAAGTATAACCATAATATAATGACTTTGGTCTAAAAATGGGCTGTTTAGAATTTGAAGAATTTATCACTCGGAAAGCGTTTTCAGGGCTCGAGCTTCTTTGTTCCTAAACGAAAACGTCGTTCCGGACAACTTTCGTGTTTTAACTTTTTGATGAATCGGAGCAGAAGTGGGACTTTCAAAATCAAAATTTGATCAGAATGCTATTTAGGCAGTTTTGCCGTTTTGGTTTCGCTAACTTCAAATGTCATAACTTTTGACTCGTGTACTCGTTTTGGGTGATTCAAATTGCTATGTTTTCCTTTTTAAGTCCTCTTTAACAGTAAGTAAGTGTCAAATCTCCAAGTTATACTATTGTGGTCGTGGTTTTCCATAAAAATCACTAGTTTGCTTGTTTGCTTGTCATAAGTTAACATATGTATACCAATACTCGTTTTATCCATTTTAAACATCATGAACACAATAACAAGAACATATATAGCAAGAATAACATGTAAATGATATGAACATGATTAATTTAACAAGAAGCAAGTTAGGGTTTGCTTACAACTTGTGAAGAAACTAACTAGAACCAAGATCAAGACCAAGAACCACTACTTAATCTTCCAAAACCTTTCCAACCATAGCCATGCTTCCATACCAAAAACCCTATCTTATAATCCTTTGATAAATACTAATCTATCATAAAAACAACCTTGAGTAAAAATCTTCACTAGGAACACTTGAAAATTTGATGAGTTTTTGTGGTGATTTTATAGAGTTTTATGGTTGAAAGGTGTTAAGGATCAACTAGGAACTATGACTTGAACTTGTGATGGATTGAATGAGCAAGATCAATGATCAAAATGGTGCATTTAGATGGTTTTGGGTCGTTGGTATTGAAAGAGAAAGGAAGAGAATGAGTCTCTTTTATACTAAAAATGAGGAGGTTAGGATTTTAGGATATTTTTGCAAGAAAAACACATGTAATCATCCTAAATCACTAAGCATAAGATCAAGACACCTAAAGGGTGACTCCCCCCCCCCCTAAGTCGGTTTGGAAGAGATAAGGGTGACTAGATGAGTAGTCATGGTCTTTGGATGATAATATCCTAAGTATGTAGCTAGTTTTGACTCCGTAAATTGCTAACCGTAAGTTTTTAAGTCACGAAACGTAAAACCGGGTATCCTAAAAATATGAAACTTGAAAGTATGGTCAAACATGTCAATATACTCCATAATAAAATATAAAATGAGTGGTAGGTTCTATCGGGTGCTAAAACCCTGCTAAAAACTGGAAACACGGGTCTAAAATGCGCAATTCGCGTAAAACGCACGAATATTGCGTAAAATTGAGAAAAGTAAAATGTTACTTTTCTAATGTGATAAAAATGATTTAAAAAGACTTATAATGTCTAGACTGGGCTCAGTCTAGTGTCGGTTGGTATTAAATGTCTTTTAGACATCAAACCGTAAGCCTAAAAATCAAGGAATGACTTATAAAATCAAGGAATGATTTTTGGTCAAAGGAGGAGGGAAAAATATGTTGACTTTTTCTAAAAAGTTGAAAACTCAAATCTTCTTAGAAATGTGGTGCAGGTATAGGCTAAGGTTACGGCTGAGTAAAAACGCTTAAAAACTGAAAATTCCAGTTTTTCACGGCCGAGGCTTATTTTGGTCATATTTTTCACAGTCATGATTAATTCTCAAATAAATCATGAGTGTGTCAAACATTTTTCTGATGTGGGGTCACTTAACGCGGTCGAGTTTCGTTGTGCGTAGAATTTCTGAATGACGTTTTACCCTAAAACGTGTAATTCCTTAATAACTTTCACGAAAATGAGCTTATGAAAGTTAAACTTTTAATTTGCCATGGAAATGATTTATCACTCGAGGCCAAGAAACAAAAATCAAGTTTCGAGAAAATTTTCGGGGAAAATGAATAGTAAAAGTGAATAGTGAAATTTTCCGGGAATAGTAATTATCTTGAAAATGCGAATTGTTACAGAAAATATCTCATTTAGTACGTAGTTAAATTATTTCTAGTAATGACTAAATATATATATAGTTTTGACGATTTTAAAACATGTATAACTTGGTCGTTTTAAGCTCATTTTACTCGTTCTTTATATCCACGGATTCGTTTTAGTATATACTAATATATTTTTGATAGTTCGGCTCCTCTAGGTTACGTTTAACGCCTCTATTTGCCCGTCGAAAACTGTCAAACAGCATGCAGTTTTTCAGAAAATAGTTTTCGTCGTTAAATTCGGAATATCATATCTCCTTCGTTATTAACTCGTTTTAATCCGTTCTTTCGCCAAAAGTTTCGTTTTTAAAAGTATTTTCTAAATATTTGGTCAAAAATTAACCTTGAGTTCCTGAGTTTCCCACGTTTTCAAAATAAGGACAGTAGGTATTTATATAGTTTCAAAAATCATTTTCCTAGTTTCAAACTTGTTTCAACTTCAACCAAACCACTTTCAATCACCACAAATCTAGTCTAATCTTACCATACACCTTCTTAGGGTGTCATGGGTTCCTAAACATCATAAATCAAGTGGATCTAACAAGGATCTAACAATAATCCATTTCTAGAGTTCAAAAGTTAGATATATATATATAAATGAGTGGTATAACTAACATATGCATGTAGATCTTGAATGGAAATCATATGACCATAAAAATAACATGAAGAAATCATGAAAAAGAGTTTGACAACTTACATAGAAAGATTTGAGGTGATTTGATGAGAAATTGATTAATAACCTAGGGTTTTTACCACAAAACCCCAACTAGATCATGATTAGGACTTGATTAAACACTTGATTCTTGAAAAACCATGGATTCTCCTTTGATGTTGTTCTTGGTCGATTCACCCCAAAGAGAGAAAGAAAGGAAAGTTTTCTAGTTTGATTGGATGAAATGAGATGAAAAGTCTAGTTTTAGGTTATATGTATTATTGGAAAAATGGTACAAAGACAAGATCCATGTTTTAGGGGCTAGGGGGAGCATTTGTCAAAAGGGTGGAAGAAAATGAATGGGTTGTGTAAGATTTTGTGATATTAGGTGTAGTATTATGTGTTTATTTGTAGTTTTAAGGTGTACCGGGTACCGAGTTAACTAAAAATAAATCATGACGCGATGGAATAAAATATGACGAAGTTGTAAAAGTTGTAAAATATTATTCCTGATGATAATCGGGTGTTAAAATAATTATCGTGTTGAAATATCGCAAACCGACGGAGTTATAAGCTTCGACCGGAAAACTTAACAGTTGATTTGAAAACACCGGGTAAATTAATAATATAATTTTTATATTATTATTATGAGTATAAAAATGTGTTAGGACCATAGTTGGGATTGTTGGATCAATTATTCAAAATAATAGCTCATAAGATAACGTTTATTAGGTTGATAATCGTACGTGTACAGAAATGACGCAACTCACGCATAAATGACAAATTTTCTCCGGAGGTGAATAGTGTTTTATGAATAGTAAAATTTTAAAAAACTTCTCAGAATCACAAACTGACTACGAAAAAAATGAATAGTAAAATGATGAATAGTGATCGATGAATAGTAATCGATGAATAGTAAATGTGAAAGTTCGGGAAAAGACCAGAATTTACGAGTTGTGACAAGACGCCTCCCTATTCTCCAGGAGCGGATCAAAACGCACTATTTAGTCTAGAGCCATGAGATCATCCATAAATCTCGATAGGACACATTCCAAATATGCTTATTGTTTCACACTATGTGGAAAATAAGATAAAATATTTAGAGTCCTTCGCATTATCCTTGTGGTATTGCCAGAATATCCGAGTGACATGAAAATATTCACAATGAAGATGGAAATCCTTCTAGAGCGAACATCACTCAAGCTCTTGGTAGGTGACATGTGAGATCCATCTTGGATCAATGATCAAGTGACAACTGGAAAGCAACAATGGTGCGATTCAACATTGAATCAAACTTGTTCCAGGATATGGATTGACGGATACTTTTGCTAAAACCTTTCAATGTGCTCACAAACTAATTCTTCGAGCACATTGATTGTGTATAATCTTTCAAACAAAAGTATTTTGATGGAAATTTGATTCAAAGCTTAAAACTCTCGTCGTGTCTCAAAATGATTATTATATGACACGCGAGTGATTTCTATAAATCAATTTCTCATCAATCAGTGAATATCTATTCACCGATTCACTCTATCGTGCTGTCTGCTTTGAGACGTTCCGGTATGATAACATGCTAAGTATGAAGATTCCGAAGTGGATTCTTTGGAAAATTCATTAATACAAGCTGGAAATTCCTGTCAAGGAGAGTCTTCTTTAAAAGTGACTCTACCTAATCACAGGTCGGTTTTCACAAAACCGGAGGGTAGTCTGTCCTCGTAGAACGAATGACAAAGCCATATTCATTCTCTATCTTTATTGCTAACTGTTTTATTTCAGGGACACATATAAAGATGGTGTTGATGGCTCCTATTTCTAGCTGAATCGGGTCAATTCATACCTCATGCTCACACATCCTCATCACTATCAATGAAGATGGGAGACTTGCTACAACAAATGTTGAGAGACTACCAACAACGTTTCCGAAACTCTGATGAAAAAGTCTCCTGATCCACAACTTTAATGTAAAGTCTCCTGATCCAGAAGGGTGTGAGCATGATGGTCCTAAAGTCACTACATCACATGAAGGCGATACTGATATGGATGAGCTTGGAGATTTACTATGGCTGATGATCTCAAAGAAGCTCAACGATCACATATCACAAAGGAATTCAAATCACAAGTTCGCTTGCTTGAAGTACAAAGTGTGCAGAAAAGTGAATAATTAGATCCTACGAGCTACAGAGACTGAAGAATGCTTAAAGATCAAAGAGCTTAATCTCCAAAGTGACCTCGCTTAGGGGGAGATGGTTACGAATACAAATATTCCTATAAAAGTCTCGGTCACCTAATTATTGTAATAGCATTAAGTTAGCTCGTAGTTAGTTTATTCATTAGTTAGTTAGTATTAGATTAAGTAACACCGTGGAAGAAGGACGGGTCTTCACCCACTGTATGCCTGATCCACAGCCCGGGTGTGGGCGTTTGTAGTTTAGTATAAATACCCCTCTCCACATGTGGAGAGGGTTGGACCTTCTTTCACTCTAATCTAATATCTCTATTTTTTTCTTAAGGTTCCACTCTTTCTTCCTCTCTATCACTTCCAACGCCACACATACCACAAGGATTTCATGTTTCCAACTTGATTAGTATTCTACAACCTTATTCAACAAATAGCAAGCCATCAACATGGCTTCTCCCCAAAACCTGTCACTCAAACTCGAGTAAGATAATATGGTTTGGTTCCTCGTAAAACATGTCCATACACTTAGGCATAAATCGGATCAATACATCTACTATCGGTTATCTCAAAGATGATACTGGTATTCAAGACAGACACCATCGACCCAGTGATGCAATGCACAACCCTTCCCCAGTTACTCAATTTCCTCTCAAAAGGTTATTGTTTCATTCCTCACTAAGATAAACACGTAATCCATCGACCTCTCACTTCGAGATGTGTTGGTATTGAAAAGGCGTTCACTTCAGCTTTCGCTTACTAAAACCAAAACGCACTCATCGAGTCTAGAGCCATGAGATTCAACAAAAGATCTCCTTAAGACACAATTTCCAAATATATACACTTTTTGTTCACCAATAAGAACACAAGTTGTATGTGAGTCCTTCGCAGATCTTAGTAATCTTGCCAGAACATTCATATTGGAATCACACTTGTGATCCTCGATGATTGAATGGAAACCCTGCCAGTGTCAACATCAAACATCACTGAACGTGGGTCACTTCATTAATCCTTTATGGATTAAGCTTAGTGTTCACGGCGGTTAATTATGTTTCAAACGGTCTACAGTCGTGGAGTGATACTTTGGTATACTTAAACAGCTCACATGGATTGTTGTAAGCATGCTTGTGGCATCCAATTCAGGAACCGCTTGTGCGAAGATTCGAAAAGTATTAGCACATTATGCTGCAAATGCTCTCGATATCCAAACATGTAAATGCTGGAAACCCTGCCAAGGAGATTCCTTTCATGAATCGATTTATGATGACGTAGGTCTATATTTGGATTTATCAATGTATCGATAAATGTTCTTAACGGATTCGGACGACTGATTTGCTCAACCAAGGTGAATGGAATCAATACATTCATCAGTAAAATAATCGTAGTAGAATGATTCTTTAAGTAAAGGTCCAAAATGATGAGTATTATCTACATTTATTTGTGTAGGTACTGATGAATGTCGTCACATACTCATACTCAAGTGATCATTCCCCAACAAGTTCAAGACAAAGATTTTCAAGATGAAGAGATTCATCAGATTCAAAGTCAAGAACAAGTCAGAGTCAATAAAAGATATGAGTAAAATCATAAGAGTAAAGATCTAAAGAGCATTATTTACAATTGGTTATCAAATGAAGATGTTGATCGAAGACAAGACGAAAGATCACAAGCATGAACAAAACAAATTCTATCAAGTCTATTATAAAGAAAGTTCAAGATTAAGACACAAGTGCTAAAGATCAAATATCCAAGTTCAAAGACTCAAAATGCAAGTACCAAAGATTCAATATTCAAGTATCAAGCCTAAGGAAGCATCGTTTATAAATGACCACCCCTTAGGGGAAGATTGTTACCATTAATATTATTAGGAAGTGATGGTCATTTATATGGTATGAACCTTGTACGTTTGTAATAGCTAGTCAAAGATTAATGGTGGGCTTAGAGACTTGCTTAATATAATAGGCTAAGAGTTAAGGTAGTAATATTAACTAGTTCAAGTCCAAAGGTAAGCCCAAACCCACCTAAGGCCCATATGGGGCGTTTTCCATGTATATTAGAAGAAACACCCTCATTTGTGAGGGTGTGTGAGTGTGTGAAATAGAAACATTCCACCATCTCTTCTTCTCTCTTTATTTCTCCATATATCTTCCTCTCTACTTTCCCTCTCTAAACCCTCTTATATTCTTGATGATATTGTGAAGATGATAACATAAATATGGATCCTACAAACATGATTTTTTTTTTTTTTTTTTTTTTTTTTTTTTTTTTAGAAAATTGATGAACAGCGTGAATTTGTTACAAAAGTGATGAACAACATGATATAAGTTATGAACATTATGATGTAACTGATGAACAACATCAAAGAAAACTAATGAATATTATGATGTTGTTCATCAAACAAGAATTAATGAACAACGTTATCTAACTGATGAACATTTTGATGTTGTTCATAAAAAAACTAATGAACTGATGAACAAGACTAACTGATGAACAAGACAACATCAATGTACATGTTATTCATCAGTGTTCATCATAATTCATGTTGTCCATCAATGTTCTTCAGCAACATACTTTATTAATCAATGTTTTCTATATCAACTTACATCTACGCCATGAA
This sequence comes from Artemisia argyi, assembly GCA_030686995.1. Classification (NCBI taxonomy): domain Eukaryota; kingdom Viridiplantae; phylum Streptophyta; class Magnoliopsida; order Asterales; family Asteraceae; genus Artemisia; species Artemisia argyi. The sequence goes on from CM060687.1 coordinate 125,976,242, forward strand.
CAAACTTTTATTTGTTCGTTTATATTTTTCACAACTATTTCCAATAATAATAATAATAATAATAATAATAATAATAATAAGAGAAAATTACACCATTCGTCCCTATGGTTTACCCAAAATAACACCGCAAGTCCCTTGGTTTTCATTTTTGCGTCACGAGTCCTTATAATGAAGTTTATTAACACCATTAGTCCCTATCCTTAACGATCGTTAGCTTTCTCCGTTAACTCCCACATGTGCGTTACATGTGTCGTCCATTTCTAACGGCCGTTAACTTTTTTTCACGTTTTCGTCTGTTTTCGCACGTTTTCGTTCATTTTTTCACGTTTTCGTTCGTTTTTTCACGTTTTCGTCCGTTTTGGACATTTTTTGACGTTTTCGTCTGTTTTTACATGTTTTCGTCTGTTTATGCACCTTTTCGTTCATTAGAAAAAAAAGAATTAGAAAAAAAAATTTAGAAAAAAAATTCAAAAAAAAAATTTGAAAAAAAAAATTAAAAAAAATATTTTCGCTAAAAAGGTTTCCAAAAAAATTTCAAAAACTTTTTTTTTTCAATTTTTTTTCTAAATTTTTTTTCGAAAATTATTTTAGAAAAAAATTTTCAAAAAAATTATTTTTGAAAAAAATTTAATATGTTCGCTAAAAAAATTCTAAAAATTTTTTTCTTAAAAATTTTGAAAAAAAAAATTAGAAAAAAAAAATTTGAAAAAAAATAATAATAATTGAAAATCTTTTTCTATAACTTTTTTTTTTCAAAATTTATTTTTCTATAAAATTTTAGAAAAAAAAACATTTGAAAAAAAAATTCTAAAATATTTTCTAAAAATAAATTTAGAAAAAGAATTTCAATTATTTTTTTTTTCAAATTTTTTTTTTCTAAAATATTTTTTTCAAAATTTTTAAGAAAAAAAAATTTAGAATTTTTTTTAGCGAAAATATTAAATTTTTTTCAAAAATATTTTAAAATTTTTTTTTTCTAAAATTATTTTCGAAAAAAAATTTTAGAAAAAAAAAAAAGTTTTTGAAATTTTTTTGGAAACCTTTTTATCGAAAATATTTTTTTGAATTTTTTTTTCAAATTTTTTTTTGAATTTTTTTTCTAAATTTTTTTTTCTAATGAACGAAAAGGTGCAAAAACAGACGAAAACGTCAAAAAACGGACGAAAACGTGAAAAAACAAACGAAAACGTGAAAAAATGAACGAAAACGTACGAAAACAGACGAAAACGTGAAAAAAAGTTAACGGCCGTTAGAAATGGACGACACATGTAACGCACATGTGGGAGTTAACGCAGAAAGCTAACGATCGTTAAGGATAGGGACTAATGGTGTTAATAAACTTCATTATAAGGACTCGTGACGCAAAAATGAAAACCAAGGGACTTGCGGTGTTATTTTGGGTAAACCATAGGGACGAATGGTGTAATTTTCTCTAATAATAATAATAATAATAATAATAATAATAATAATAATAATAAATTGTCCTACACAAAAATACGTTACGTCCAAACCTCATCCCCTATCCCACCTCTCGATCTCAAATAACTAAAATGTATTGTGATACACCAATTAGTGCATTTAAATTTACTTTCTACCAAAAATATGTCTCCTAGGAATTTTATCAAACACATTGCAAGCACTAAATATGTTTAAAACGTCATTTTCAAATGCGATATCTCACTTATATCATATCAGATTTGAGTGATTCAAAATTTTGAGTAAAGAATTGCCAAAAAGCTACAACTTTTGTGTTTTAAGTTTTACGTAGTTAGCGTTTAAGTTAAACAAAATAAGGGCTGAAGATGCCGAAAATTTTAAGAAAATCAATAGCCACTTAAAATCTAAAAAAAAGATTGATTTATATATCAAAATGCATACCAAGTTAAAGAGAATTAAATACTGAAAATTATGGTGAAATCGGGTTTTAGTAAAAGTTTGTCGTTTGAAGGTTATGACAATTTAAAGTTTGAGAGTGAAATTAAAAAATGGTTCAAATGACCAAACTGCCCATTTAATCGAAATTATTGAAAAAAGAAAGGGGAGTAGACTGTGGAGTGGGTGATTTTGGACAGATATGATCGTTACTTTAGATATCGTTACAAAATTAACGGTTGAAATTACTTTTTTAAACTTTCTAGATTTTTTTCACTTTTTAAATGATCTGTACCAAGATTGGTTTTGATCAAATTTTATAACAACATTTTATCCGGGTTGTAGTTGTTTTTGGATTGACCAAAATTTATAACAAAAATTATGAATTTTTATTGTAATGTTTTTATTTTATTTAAATTATGAATGTAATATGTTCTAGGTATTAACGAAATTTTAATTTTAATTTTCAAAAATTGAAAATGAAAAAAGAAAAATATATGAAAATTATTCACGTAATGTGTTTTAATTATTAATGGAATTTTAGTTTTAGTTGGTACGAAGGATTCGTCGAGAAGTAAGATGGCAGTGAATAACGAATTGAAGAAAAAAGTATGCGAACTAGGCAAGAGCAAGTCTCTTTTGGTTGTTGTTAATTCGTATTTGGTGCAAATTTATCGGACCAATCAGTGCAATCTTTTGAAGATTGTACTTCGCGGGTTAACTCTTTGTCGGGTTCAAATGCCAAGAATGACCGTATATTTGTTATCGTTGCTTTTATGTTTTGGATCCTATGGAAGTATAGAAACTCCATCACATTTCATTCTCATCAAATAAGGAAATGTGATCTTTTCGATTCTATTAGTTTAGTTTCTTTCACTTGGCTCAAACTTAGTCGTAGAAAAGTTCATAATTGGTCTCATTGGCTTTGTAATCCTTTACTGTAATTTTCTACCTTCTTACTAGTTTATATATATATATATATATATATATATATATATATATATATATATATATATATATATATATATATATATATATATATATATTAACAATCAGTTTCAATTAGGGCAAATTATTAAAAAAAATGTTATACTTGCCACTGTTTTATCTTCTGGGTAGCGAATAATTATTTTTGCTTTTGAGGGTAATTTTTTTCAAATTTATCCTCTTTAGGGTATTTTGCGAAATTTTTGGACATTTTTTCCCCTCTTAGCTAATACAATTTTTTTCCCCCGAAGGGCAAAAATGTCACATATTACCCTAAAGAGGCTGAATTTGAAAGAAAATTACCCTCAAAAGTAAAAAAAAATAATAATAATAAAAAATAAAAAATAAAAAATAATTGCTACTCAAAAGATGAAGCACTTGCAAGTATAATACTTTTTTTTTTAATAATTTGCCCTTTCAATTATGGATCCGAATATTTTGGTTTATTCCGGCCAAAAACGACCCAAACCAAAGTGTGCGTACCTTTTTATTTTTTATTTTTTTTCCTTCTTTTTTTTTTCTTTTTAATTAACTAATTAATTTATTTATTTTGAGCAAAAGTGTGCGTACCTTAACATCTCCTTAACATATCGGTTCTTAACTCTTCGCATATTCATGATAGAGGCGAGTTATTTTGCAAGCACAAAAAAGCCTACAAACTAAGGGACTGATTTGGACCGTCCAAATCATTGAATTAAAAATACTAGATCAAAGGATAAAAAAAACACCGAGGGACTAAACTTGTAAATTTCACAAAACTTACCCTATACAATCAACCGTCAATATCCACACGTTCTTATCACCCCCACCACTCACAAAAACACACATATTTCAAAAACCGTCTCTCTCCCCTATCAACATCAAACCCTAAAAATAACTAAAAAATCAAAATCAAAATCAAAACTGATTTTACCAACAAAATCAAGAGAAAATCATAAAAATGGATGAATCAAAGCCTGAAGAAATAGATCCCTAAAAAAACGAGGGAAAATGAACCGAATCAAAACCCGATTAATGGTACGACACTCATTTCTATGTTATTTAAAATATTATTTGTGATTTTGATCTTATTTTTCTACTTTTCAAGTATTATTTATCATACTTTGTGTCATTGTGAAGATTTTTGTGAACACAAGTGATAATGTGCATATAAGATGTTACTGTTAGGTTTATGGTGCTTTTTGTGATAAGAAATGACTTTTTTTCTGATATTTGGGGTATTGTGAAAGTGTTTGTGAAAATACAAGAGATTACAAGATAGGTTCAAGTTAACACAAGTGATATTGTGCATATAAAATGTTTCTGCTAGATTTATGGTACATTTTATGATAAGAAATAAATTGTTTGGTATACTTTGGGATACTGAGAAGTTTTTTGTGAAAATACGAGAGATTAGAAGATAGATTTAAGTTAACACAAGTGATAATGTGCTTATAAGATGTTTATGCTGGATTCATGTTAGATTTTCTGATAGTTTGTGGTATTGTGAAAATTTTTGTGAAAATACAAGAGATTAAAAGATATGTTCAAGTTAAAGGCTTCTGCTAGATTTATGGTAGATTTTCTGATAAGAAATAACTTGTTTGATATACTTTGGGATACTGAGAAGTTTTTTGTGAAAATACGAGAGATTAGAAGATAGATTTAAGTTAACACAAGTGATAATGTGGTTATAAGATGTTTATGCTGGATTTTTGGTAGATTTCTGATAGTTTGTCGTATTGTGAAATTTTTTGTAAAAAAACAAGAGATTAACAGATATGTTCAAGTTAACACAAGTGATATTATGCATATAGGATGCTTCTGCTAGATTTATGGTAGATTTTCTGATAAGAAATAACTTGTTTGTTATAATTTGTGATGCCGTGAAGATTTTTGTGAAAATACAAGAGATTACAAGATATGTTTAAGTTAACACAAGTGATAATGTGCATAAAAGATGTCTTTGCTAGATTTATGGTAGATTTTCTGATAGTTTGTGGTATTGTGAAGATTTTTCGCACAAAACGAGAGATTAGAAGATAGGTTCAAGTTAACACAAGTGATATTGTGCATATAACTTGTGATGATGCATTTTGTGATAAGAAATAACTTGTTTGTTATACTTTGTGATGATGCAGATGAACCAAAAGAAACAAAGGTTGAAGATGTGTTAAAGACAGTTGGATCATCTGACTTTTTAAAAGAACCTACGACATCTGCTAAAGGTACATTTAAAAGTATAATATTATCACATGTGATATTCACAAAAAAAGTTAACAAGAATGCATACCACTCAAACTAATATATAATATCTCAGGTGATGCAAACGTTAAGAGTCGCCGTAAAAAATCAGTGGGTTAAACAAAGAGACACAAACAAGATAGAAAAGAAAGTGAAAGAAGAGAAAAACATAGCAAAATCGCTAAAAAGAGAAAAGCTGAAGAAGCTGAACCATCAACACCTATTACAAAGAAAGGTAAAAGAAAACTTATGAAACTGACTCGCCATCAACAAGGACTAGGGGTGCAGAGCAAAAGAAGTTAGAGGAAGCTTATAAAAAGATGAAAGCGGATGGAAAAAGGAAAGTTGATGAGGGTAAAGAAGCTGATAAGTAATATAAAAAGAAGAAGGCGGCTGGAAAAAAGAAAGTTGATGAGAGTAAAGAAGCTGATAATGAGAATATACAAGTTTCAGAGGAGGAAGAGCAAAACAGGGAAAGAGAAGAGCCAATGGATGAAGAGCCAATTGAAGTTATCGTCCCAGATAAAAAGCTAAAGAAAATGGCAAAGTCGAACAAAACATTGAGGGCAAGGGCAACTTCAGTACCACTATTTGAAGCAATGAGGAATTTGACTCCAGAAAGGAAAACAATGATAAAAAAGATGGGGTTCAGGGAACTGATAGATTTTCCAATTGGGGATTAGCATTCTTTGTGGTAAACTCACTTGACACAAAAACTATGAATTTAACGCTTCCGACTGGAGAAATCCCCATTTTACCTGAATGGGGGAAAGACCACTTGAAAGGCAAGAAGGAGACAGAGAGAATGATGACCCATTCTTAGCAGAATGGAGATCACAGTTCCCCGAAAATGTAAAAAAGGTCACAATAGGAGCTTTAAAACAAGTGATCATTGAAACATCAAACACAGATTACATGTTAAAGATGAATTTTTTGATGTTGTTTGCAAACACAATGGGATGCTGTGATAATAGTTCAGTTGTGAAATACACTATCTTAAAGAATGTTTTAGAAAATGACAATGTCAAAGAAATTGACTGGTGCACTTACATCTGGGAATGCGCAAGATATTCAAAGGTTGATTGTAGTAAAGTCTGCAAAAATAACGATGTCGTGTATTATGGCCCCATAACATTCTTGATGGTAATTTCTGAATTTCTTTATCATCAGTTTAATATCACAAGTGATAATTTATGTATTTATATCCTACATGTTTTATGAAACAGCTGGTGTATCTGCATTACACAAAGTTTGCTAGTATGGAGTTGAGGCGTAAACTTCCGGCCTTCAAAAGCTGGAACTCAACTCTCATGAAAAAAAGAGAGACACTTGAAATGCTTCGAAACTTTGGACAGGTGGAGGTGATTGGAGAAATGAATGAAGAAGAACAGAGTATGCAAAAGGAGGTAAGATATGCAACTTAGAATATTTATAAATAAAAATCACTTGTGATAACCCAAAAGCTTTATATAAAACTAGAAGGGTACCCGCGCAATGCGGCGGCGGGTACCCGATGACTATATTTTTGGCGAGCAAATATTTTTCATTTTAAACCTTCTTTATTTAGTATTGTCTCAAATACTTTAAAACGTAGTAGATATATATGTTTTTTAAAAGTATAATATTTAAATTAATAATAGTGTAGTGTGTGTTTAGAAGCTGAGATAAAACTGTGTTTGTTTGTGGGTTAGTTTGTAAGCTTTATATATATGAAATATGCATGAAAAGGTAGTTATAGTATAGACGTTTCTTTTTGCATTTTTTTTTAATTGGGTTGTTATATCACATTCATTAAATGGGCTATTGCAAGTTAATGAGGTTTATAAATATTAGTGGCTCCTACAATTAAAGATATTAAAATTCATAATGTAACTTAACTCCTAATATTTATATGTAGTTAAGATTAGTTATTTGAAATCCTTCCAATTAAAGAAATGTTTTTGGTCTTATTTTTTTAAGACTTCCTTTTTAGGAATGGTCTAAATACATTATAATGTAGTTAAGATAACAAGTGATAGTTGGTTACTAATGTTTGTCTTTTATAAATTATATTACAGGAACTATATCAGATGTTAAAAGAGAAAATCGATAACATTATCAGTGACAAAGAATTGTTGGAACAAACAATCGATGAAAATCTGAAAATCTTTAAACATGATGACACGCTGAAGCAGTTAAAAGAGACAATGTGGCACATCTTCAAACAACCAGCCGATCATTTTCGAAATCTAAACTTGCAATCAAGCTCTCGATCAACACCCACCACCATAAGTGCTCCTGACACAGATGACAATGATGACGACGGTGATTCATTCCACATTGTGTTTCAACATTACAATCAAAATGAAGAACAAGTAGATGAAAACGCTGAATCTGCAGTAGTTGATGAAACTGCAAAAAATAATGTCATCAATGATAATGTATCAGCTTCAGTCCGAAATCAAGATGTAATGGATGCAAGTGATGATGAAAATGAAGAAAAAAACATTGATGAGGATGATGCTGGAAACCAAGGAGATGGAGAAAGTGGTCAGCAACAGGGAAAGGACGATGAAGACGATAATGGGAACCAAGGAGCTGGAGAAAGTGGTCACCAACATGGGAGTGGGAAAAATGAAAATGTTGGAAATGACAATGAAGAAAGCAACAGAAGGTAAAGTTAATAAGATCTGTTTAATAAATTATATAAAGTTATTTATACTGCAATATCACAGGTGATATTACATTAAAAAGTATAGAAAGATATTTATAATAAACTTATCACAAGTGATATTGCATTGAAAAATATAAAAGAATGAAATTTATCACACGTGATATTGCCTTGATGTTGTAGAAAGTTATTTATCACAAGTGATATTACATTAAAAAGTATAGAAAGATATTTATAATAAACTTATCACAAGTGATATTGCCTTGATGCTGTAGAAAGTTATTTATCACAAGTGATATTACATTAAAAAGTATTGAAAGATATTTATAATAAACTTATCACAAGTGATATTGCATTGAATTATAGAAAATAATTTGTTTATTTTAAAATAAAAAAATGCCTTTATGCAGTAAAAAGTTATTTATCACATGTGATATTACATTAAAAAGTGTAGAAAGTTATTTATATTGAACTTATCACAAGTGATATTGCATTGAATTATAGAAAGTTATTTGTTTGTTTTTTAATTGTGCAATAATATAAAATTTATGACAGTGAAAAGAAAGATGCTAATGAAGGCGATGAAACTAAAGAGGCAACAAATCAAAAAAATCAAGAAGAAGAAGCTGATGACCTCACTGGTTCACAAATGCTCAAGGCAGTCGAGGAATGTGAGAAAAAAAACAAGAAGAAGCTGATGACCTCACTGATTCACAATGCCTCAAGGCACTCGAGGAAAGTGAGAAAAAAAGAAAAAGAAGACCAAATGTACTTAAAGATGTTGGAAGATTGTGAAAAAGAAGTGGAAAAGAGAATGAAAGAAAGAGAAGCAAAAGAATAACAAGAGAAGACAAGCTAAAGCAGAACAAGAAAAACAAACAGAAAAAACGGGGCCATCTACACAGAGCCTTAGCGTTCCTTTCATTCCAGGTTCTCAACCAACATTTGATCTTGGTTTTGATTGTGGTAGCCCAGAAGTGTAGTCAAAAGCATTCAAGCAACAACAATCAGATGATGAGGAAACAAGAAAAAAATATGAAGAAAAAAAGATGCAAAAAAGAAAAACAAAGCCATCTGTCTACCTACAATCCCCATATATAAAAAAGAAGGTGAAGGTAGAAGATAAGCTGACAGATGATGAAAAGCTGCTTGGAGGAAGCATATTTTCAATGAAAGGAAATGAAGCGTAAGTTTAACTTTTAATATAATTTTTTTTGTTTAAATATAACAAGTGATATGACACAACTAAATATATGTTGTTCCTTATACTCATGGTTATGAATTCTAATATCGGATGTTGTTTCTTATACAGAGAAACGGTTTTCAGTGACAAAGATGGAAATATGTTGATGAGAATGAGCATACAGTCGCTAGCACCAGGTTTAGAAGTTGAAACTCCGGTGATTGACACATTTGCTTCGATCCTTAACTACGAGGAACGTTTCTCAACCAAGACTTTCAAACGTCACTATTTTCACACAGGAATGATGGTATGAACTTTTTAATACCCAATTATAATAATATAATAAAGATACATTTCTGTCTTGATTCATTAATTTTTTTTAATTAACAATTGCCAGGGATATTGGAAGTCAAGAACACGAAGAAAGAAGCAAAAGACAAGCTGGTATTTAAATAATATCAAATGTTTCACTGATGCGTTGGAATTGCACCAGGCTTTACCTCTCGAGGGATCTCGAGAAGCTTACAACCCCCACCAGGCAGTGTACCTGATCGTTGTAGTATAGTATAGTGACAAGTACCGGGGGATTGATCGTTCAACTCAGGAATAGTGTCGCTAGGATTTGAAAGCCTAAAAACTAGGTCTAGAGGTGAGGGATGATTCTTTTTGTATTTTTATATTTTTGTAAAAGCAAGTAAAAATCTCGGTTTTCATAGGAGTGGGCGGAATTAGTTGCTAGTCAACTAACCCAATAACTAAAATGCAATCAAAATAAAATAACAAAAATGTAGGTAAACTAATTAAACTAATATGGAGTGAACAATAAATGGGAGAATTGTGTTTACTTAGATTTCACTACTCCCTAGATATCTTTTACAGGTTAATTACTTGTTACAGTTGCGTGGATGACGGGTTATATTCGTTAATACCATTCATGGGGTGGCGTACTTACTTCCCCAATTCTATAAGCTCCTACTTCACTCCTATGTCGAGCCGGCTAAGAAGCTCCTAACATGGGATCACTAGAATTCGCTCATGCATTAAATACAACCATAAAAACCTAGTACACATCGGTTCATGTTTCTTAAGACGTTCAAGCAAGTTACACAATAGAGATCTGCCAGTTTTCTTAAGCCTAACATTGAAATCATTCATCCATTACAACTATAAACAAGCAATCAACCTATAATCAACATCTAGGTTTCATTACATCTAAGCAAACACACAAAAGATCTAGCCTAGCATGTTAAAATCAAGACAAGCGTAAGATATATCCAAACAACACATAGACATATTGAATGAATTGGAAGAAAACTTATCTCAATTGAACATGAAGGGTTTCAAGGGGTGAAAACCCTTGAAAATACTGTTACAAACGACCTAGGGTTTATTAGGTTCGGCCCTAGAATTCTCCACACAAGTTCCTCTCTAATGAATGAAAAATAGAAAAGTATATATAAATTTTGTGAGGTGACGGCGTCAAGAGGAAAAATCTGACGCCGTCATCTCGCCGCCAATAAAGTTCTCGGACTGCCTAGATCTGGATCTGACGCCGTCATGTGTAATTCTTCTCCAGGCCGTCACCAAAATTACTCTTGACGCCCTACTTCTGACGCCGTCACGTTTTCTCTGGGTCGTCATCCATTTTACTCCTGACGCCATTATAAAATTCTTCTTGACGCCGTCAGGTACTGTTCCCAGCAAGGAAAATTAAGACTTTGCCGTTTTCTTCACTTCTATGCTCCAAAAACGTCCAAAATGCTTCCTTTTCCAGAATTCACTCCCAAAGTACCTAAAATCACAAAAGAAACGATTTAGGGCAATATTTGATCAAATAAATTCCAATTCCGGCTTAAATGACCCCCTAAAAACGGTTCATTTTTCGCCTCATCATATACCCTTACACTTGAGATTTGCTTGTCCTCAAGCAAATGCGCTTTTATTCTAATCAAAATACAAGTTAGGGGTCATTTAACACTAATATAAAAGTAATTACAACAAATAATCGTTCCACTAAAGACCAAAGACAAGCACGGAGGTCATACACTAGCACCTCACAAATAGTGTTTAGATACTCACATCTCTCGGGTGTAATAAAGTATATATCACAATATGGAAATGGAAAACATCTCTCACTACCTGTCATAGCAAAATAGATTACCATAGGCTTGGGAAAGGATCAAAACTCCACCACGTAGTGTAAGCACCTAGGATAAACTATCAAAGAGGTCTTTTAAAGGGTTGTAACGTTAGGTGTAGGGATATGGAATACACGGTTTTGTTGGATATAGGCAATCTTTACTGGTGGCGAGTTAATAATCTTGGTTAATTACATGTACAATATGGCGTTGCTAAGCCAAGACTAGACTCGACTTAAGCTAATAAATGAAAATAACAAAAACATAAAATGAAACGGGATGGTAGTCCGTATGTTTTTTTCTCTTTTCTCTTTTTCTATTTTTTTTTTTCTTTTTCTTTATTTTTTCGTTTTTTTTTTTTTTTTTTTGTGCATACACTCTTACCCTACCATCCAAAATAATACATCATAGGGAATGAACATTCCCCTTACACTTGAATTTTTACATACTTTACAATAAACTAATCTAACGACTCGAATTAAAATCATCAAAACACTTGGAATACTTTTTAGATTAACGTACATATGGGGGTAATATATGATGTTCTTCCCCATTACTCCATAACATAAGTACTTTACCCATGAGTCCCAATCATCCCAAAACAATATGTACATGGATATGACTCGACTTAGCAACCATGTAATCAATTAGATAATTAACTAAGGGTTTAAACAAATAACAATAATGCACTAAAGATGAGTGCATACACGGAAGGCTAAGGCGATTTGGGTGTACATTTAAGTGGGGTGTAACAAATTCTTCCTTTAAGTAAGATGCTTAAAGTTAGAAACGAAAAGATAGTCTAGTAGGGGTGTACAAGGGGTTTCGTGTACTAAAAATGAGTACAACGCTAAGGGTGTGGGAAAAATTAGTTGACTTAACTAGCCAAGTAATATGACTTAAATGGTCAAGTAATTATGATACAGGTTTAACACAAGGGTGATCCTAATGCCTCTTATCATGTAGTAAATCCTACTACACGAATGTAGTCTTACTAGCGGTCTCGGGATGCATCACTAACGCAAGTTCTAGAATCTAAATGCTACCGGTACACTCATAAGCATTAATAATGAATGTTTTTCCTATCAAATCTAAAGGCGAACCTTACATATTTGGGTGGAAAATTTTTCTGAATGGTACGGTTTTGTGCAAGTCATATGACTCCTATCCATGAGACACTTGCTATGGCTAAAGTTTCACTCCTAAATGTTGTAAAAAAATTTAAATTTGGCGCTAAAATTACACTAACAAGTATTTCTCATAGTTTTATTACACACCTACCATCAAACAAACAAACTCAAGCCAAAGTGTTTCCTATGAGGTATCATTATTTTACCCTCCCCTTACACTTAGGATGAACATTGTCCCCAATGTTCAAGTAAAGATTGTAAAAGTAAAATAGGTAAAAGAATGAAATCAAATACTCCCCTGATTCGCTCGGTATGGATAATATGGTAACCAGGTTAGATCTTCCTCCAAGAAAATGAACAATCAAAGCTTCCCTTCCATAATATAAATCATCTTCTTGTCAAACATAACCTGTTAAACCTGAGAAAACAAACTAGGAAACCTCGCGTAAAATCGGCGGCAATCTATATATGCTAACAAATCCTAGAAAACAACGTAAGATATAATGCTTATGGAATGAATGTTTGCAGATTTCCTAGAGATTATAAAACTAAAGATTCAACAAAAAATTTAAGACTCCGTTAGAAAAACAAAAGTGGTAAAATTTCCAGAATTTTACACGTGACGCCGTCAGGAGTTTCTTCCTGACGCCGTCAGAAGTGACCTGCAGAAATTCTTATGTTAAGTTTCCGGAAAATTTCTGGAAAAACTTTGTCCTACTTCCTGGAAAATCCTGCAAAACATCATTATGACTTGATACAAGCATTTGACTCTAACAAATACGAATATACATGTTCATTTAATATTGTGGAGAATCATAATCGGTTTTGTTTCTTAGTAAACATATTTGGGGTTTCCCCTTACACTTATCTTTTGCGAAATACCTTTAGATGAAGTTAAGACTAAGCCAAACAACAAAATAAAGTATTTTCACCATTTAGTTTTGAAACATGATCTACCAACAATAAAAATAAAACATGCATACGGAAACAAATAACAATCAAACAATTAAAAATCACACAAAACATGGGTTGCCTCCCAAGAAGCGCTTTTCTTTATTTACGAGTCTTATAGCTAGACTCAAGGTCATGGGTTACTACGTGACCTCATCATCAAATGTTACATCCTCCTCACAAATCATTTCATTACTATTTTCTTGATAATGTTTTACACGTTGTATGTTGACAGTAAATTCTCTACCTTCATCGTCTAGTAACACAACAGCTCTAGTTTTAGAGGAACTTTTCACCGTAAATGGCCCATACCATCTAGACTTGAGTTTCCCTGGAAATAACCTTAACCGAGAGTTATACAATAGGACTTTGTCCCCTTCTGAAAATTCCTTTGGTTTCTTAATTTGTTGGTCATGCCATCTTTTTGCCCTCTCCTTATATGTAATGGAAGACTCATACGCTTCTAGCCTTAGCTCATCAAGCTCGTGTAATTGCAAGAACCTATTTGTTCCGGCAATTGTATAATCTAAATTACATGCCTTAAGCGCCCAATAAGCCTTATGTTCTAATTCTACCGGCAGGTGACATGCCTTACCATACACCATGCGGAACGGGGTCGTTCCAATAGGTGTCTTGTAGGCAGTTCGGAATGCCCATAAGGCCTCGTCGAGTTTAAATGACCAGTCTTTTCTATTATGACTAACCGTTTTTTCTAGTATTCTTTTAATAGCCCTGTTCGTGTTTTCGACCTGGCCATTGGTCTGTGGGTGATAGGCGGTGGAAAATCGATAGGACACCCCGTATCTCCTCATGACCTTTTCCATTTGCGCATTGCAAAAGTGGGTTCCCCTATCACTGATGAGAGCTTTAGGAATTCCGAACCTAGTGAACAGCTTTTTCAGGAAATGAATAACCACCCTGGCGTCGTTGGTCCTAAGGGCTTGTGCCTCTACCCATTTTGAAACATAATCGATGGCAACTAAAATGTATTCATTCCCTCCTGAAGATGCAAAGGGTCCCATGAAGTCAATTCCCCAGACATCGAAAACCTCACATACTTGTATAAAATTCTGAGGTGCTTCATCCCTATGTGATATGTTCCCGGCCCGTTGACATGCATCGCATGCTTGTACCATTTCTTTGACATCACGGAAAATTGTGGGCCAATAGAATCCCGCGTCGAAAATCTTTCGGGCAGTGGTGCTTATCCCATGATGGCCTCCAGAGGGGCCAGAGTGACATTCGCTCATGATTTTTACTGCCTCACTTTCCGAAACACAACGTTTGATTATTTGATCAGGACACCTCCGGAATAAAAACGGTTCATCCCAAAAGTAGTATTTTAGTTGGGCAAAGAACCTTTTCTTTTCGTATCTAGTCATGTGTTCCGGAAAGAGTCTGCTTGCGAGATAGTTGGCAAAATCGGCGTACCAAGGCTCAGAATCTGTCATTGACATGAGTTGTTCGTCAGGAAATGAATCCCGAATCTCACTTCTATCGTGCTCATCAAAGGGATTTTCAAGACGAGATAGATGATCTGCGGCTAAATTTTCTGCCCCCCTTTTATCACGGATTTCAACGTCAAATTCTTGTAACAACAAGATCCACCGAATTAGTCGTGGCTTAGCATCTTGCTTAGCAAAAAGATATCGGAGAGCCGAGTGATCGGTGAAAACGACTGTCTTTGAAAGGACAAGATATTGACAGAATTTGTCGAATGCGAACACCACGGCTAATAATTCTTTTTCGGTGGTCGAGTAATTCTCTTGAGCAGGATTCATGGTTTTGCTAGCGTAGTAAATAGGTTGGAATAGCTTGTCACGCCGCTGGCCTAATACAGCCCCGACAGCAAAATCGCTAGCGTCACACATGATTTCAAACGGTAACTCCCAGTTAGGTGTAACCATGATTGAAGCTTGCGTGAGCTTTTTTTTTCAGGAGATCGAATGCATCCTTGCATTCTTGAGAGAAATCGAAAGGAGCATCCTTCACTAGCAATTGAGTCATTGGTCGAGCTATTTTGGAGAAATCTTTGATGAATCTCCGATAGAACCCGGCGTGGCCCAAGAAGCTGCGTATTGCTTTAACAGTCGTGGGATAAGGTAACTTAGATATGGCTTCCACTTTAGCTTGGTCCACCTCAATCCCATTCCCTGAGACCTTATGTCCTAACACAATCCCTTCTTTTACCATGAAATGACATTTTTCCCAATTTAACACCAAGTTGGTTTCCTCACAGCGTTTGAGCATTTTTTCTAGATTAGCCAGACAGCGGTCGAAAGAATTCCCGAAAACTGAAAAGTCATCCATGAAAACTTCCATGCTGTCTTCCATAAGTTCGTGGAAGATTGCGGTCATGCATCGCTGAAAAGTGGCGGGGGCGTTACACAGCCCAAAAGGCATCCTTTTGTAGGCGAACGTTCCATAAGGGCAAGTAAACGTGGTTTTTTCTTGGTCCTCAGGTGCTATGGGGATTTGGAAATATCCTGAGAATCCATCCAAGAAACAATAGTACTCGTGCCCAGACAACCTCTCCAACATTTGGTCAATGAATGGTAAGGGAAAGTGATCTTTCCTTGTGGCATCATTGAGCTTTCTATAATCGATGCATACCCGCCAGCCAGTAACCGTTCTCTGGGGTACCATCTCACCCTTGTCGTTCTTCACCACAGTCATTCTTCCTTTCTTTGGTACAACCTGTACAGGACTAACCCACGGGCTATCCGAGATTGGGTAGATTAATCCTGCATCCAGAAGTTTGATGACTTCTTTCTTCACTACTTCCTTAATGTTGGGATTCACCCGCCTCTGGGGTTGCACGGTAGGTTTATAATTTTCTTCCATAAGAATCTTATGCGTGCAAAAAGTTGAGTCAATCTCCTTAATGCCGGCTACACTCCATGCAAGCACTCCCTTATATTTCTTCAGGATTTCTAAGAGCTTACCTTTTTGTTCATATTCGAAGGAAGAGTTTATGATTATCGGTAGTTGGTCCTCTCCCTGAAGGAAGGCATACTCTAAATGGTTAGGGAGTTCCTTAAGATCTAGCTTAGGGGGTTCGATAATAGAAGGCTTAAGCTTGTTTTCGGGTTTTTGGAGTTCGAGATGTTCAGTGGTCTCCTGTCTAGGGTAGAAGGAGACTGCCCCAACATCCTCCATCTTTTCTACCTCCAACAAGGGGAGAAAACTCTCATCCCGTAACCAGCCTTCCTCGATCTGTTCATCAACACAGTCATCAATGACATCCGTGAGTTCATCGACCTCTCCAATGAAATAGATCCAGTTAGCTGCTTCGAGGGAGAGGTCCATAGTGTCTTTAATGTCGAAGGTTAAGCTATCGGTTCCTACTCGTAAGGTTAACTTGCCGTCATGAACATCAATGACTGCACGAGCGGTAGCAAGAAATGGTCTCCCTAAGATGATGGGTACCAAGTCATCCTCCTCCATCTCCAAGATTACGAAGTCAACCGGGAATTTGAATTTTCCAACCTTGACTAGCACATTCTCGCATATCCCTACGGGGTGTTTGACTGATCTATCGGCTAGTTGGATGTTCATACGGGTAGGCTTTAATCCGGAGTATCCTAGTTTAAGGAACATGGAGTGAGGCATGAGGTTGATACTCGCCCCTAAATCGGCAAGAGCATTCTTTATCGATAGAGATCCTATGGAACAGGGCAAGGTGAAGCTTCCTGTATCGTCTACCTTTTTTGGTAACCCTTGATGGGTCACCACCGAACATTCTTCCCCCAGAGTCACAAGACCCTCGAGTTTCTTTCGGTTGGCGAGTAATTTTTTAAAGTATGTGCTATACTTTGGCATGTGATAGAAAGCATCAAGGAGGGGTATGGTGATCACTGAGTCTTTTAGATATTACAAGAATCTTTTATTATCGTTCTCAGTTTTCTGGTTTTTTTAATCGGGATGGGAATGGGACTCTCACAGGTTGGTTAGGCGGGGTCGATGGGGATGGGGTCGCCAAGGGAGGTTGTTCAGGAGCCTCGCTGCTCACATCACCCTCCTCTTCGCGAGGCATGCTTGGATCGGGGGTGATGGGGTGTGAGCTCGGGTAAGGGGGGTCCTTGGTTGTTGTCCTAGCTCAAGTGGTTATCTCGAGCATGGGGTCTTTTTGGCTTACTGACGGTGTGTCTAGGTTATCAAAGGTGGAGTTAAGCTTGTTGAACCATTCTCCGATGTCATTCTGTTGCTCATCGACAAGTTCATCAAGAACTTTTAATTGTAAACCTTTTTCTTGAGTGAAGTGACCAAGGTCATCTTCAAAGGTGCTCTTGATTTCAAATTTAGGGCCTTCCTCTCCTTTTTTTCTCCTTACCAGATTTCCCCAAAGGGTGTAATCGTCATTTTGGTAAAAAGGCAAAAGGTAGGGGTCAGCATAGATGTCACCACCTGACAAGCACGCATGTTCAGTCGTGGGTTCTCCTCCGCATTCCTCTGCATCGTGCGGGCCCCCAAAGTAGTCGCAGATTAAGTAAGGATTTGAAAGTTGTTTAGGTAATTGCGACCCAGCTAGGTATTCCATTCTTTTGTGAATTTTTCTTAACCGATCTGAAGATGTTGAGGTGATTTTAGACATGCTGGCAGTCGACTCAGGTTCATCCCAAGTGTCATCCTGGTCTTGAGCATATTCCTCAATCCTATTCCATCCTTCCTCGACACTAAGATTGGCTAATCTCCCTTTTCTAGAATTGTTGATTCTGTTCCGGTCATTTGAGGAGACATTGTCGTAGAAGATTTGGACCAAAAGCCAGAGTTCGATGCCATGATGGGGAACTTGTCTTATTAAATCCTTGAATCTAACCCACGATTTATGGAAGGGTTCGTCCTTCCCTTTTCGGAAGCGGAGGATCCTATCTCTAAACGCTGAAGTTTTCCCAGCTGGAAAGAACTTCTCATAAAATTTGGATATGAGTTGCTCCCATGTGAAAATAGATTCGGAAGGAAGTTTATCATACCACTCTTGGGCTTTTTCGTAGAGGGTGAAAGGGAAGAATCGTAATCGGGACGTGTCTCTAGTAGCCCCATCCGTATAGAGGGTGTCTACTATTTTTAAGAAGTCCTTGATGTGTTGAATCGGGTCATCATCATCTAGTCCACAAAACTTGCACACACTTTGGACAAGCCAAACATCGGTCGCATGTAAGACCTCATTGGTGTGTTCGTTTGGGTAGACAATGGCGTTCAAGAAACCACGAGGATTTGGGGAGGAGTAGTCCTTAAGGCGCTTAGGAGTGGGAGTTGCGGGGGTACTCATCTCGTTGTTGGATCGGGAGCTAGGGGTTGTAAGGTGATTTTCTGAATTTTCTTCAGAAAGGGGTGCATCAAAATCGATGGCTATGCTAGATGGTACAGGTGTTGAGTGAGATCGTCTTAACCTACGCATTTCTCTATCAGGTTCTGCATAGGGCAAAACAAGGTCTCTAGCGGAACTACGACTCCTAGTGACTCTAAGGTTAGAGAATTCGTCGGTTGCCATGATGGCGAATGGTAAAGAGTTACGAACAAGAACACGAAGAAATAAGATAGACTAAAGAAAACCTAAAAATAAAAATAAAATCTTACTAGAAAGGAATCTAGCAAGTAGACCTAATAAAAAGAAATCCTAACCTAGACAATAACTATTCCCCGGGTTGCGGCGCCAAAAACTTGATGCGTGGGAATTGCACCAGGCTTTACCTCTCGAGGGATCTTGAGAAGCTTACAACCCCCACCAGGCAGTGTACATGATCGTTGTAGTATAGTATAGTGACAAGTACCGGGGGATTGATCGTTCAACTCAGGAATAGTGTCGCTAGGATTAGAAAGCCTAAAAACTAGGTCTAGAGGTGAGGGATGATTCTTTTTGTATTTTTATATTTTTGTAAAAGCAAGTAAAAATCTCGGTTTTCATAGGAGTGGGCGGAATTAGTTGCTAGTCAACTAACCCAATAACTAAAATGCAATCAAAATAAAATAACAAAAATGTAGGTAAACTAATTAAACTAATATGGAGTGAACAATAAATGGGAGAATTGTGTTTACTTAGATTTCACTACTCCCTAGATATCTTTTACAGGTTAATTACTTGTTACAGTTGCGTGGATGACGGGTTATATTCGTTAATACCATTCATGGGGTGGCGTACTTACTTCCCCAATTCTATAAGCTCCTACTTCACTCCTATGTCGAGCCGGCTAAGAAGCTCCTAACATGGGATCACTAGAATTCGCTCATGCATTAAATACAACCATAAAAACCTAGTACACATCGGTTCATGTTTCTTAAGACGTTCAAGCAAGTTACACAATAGAGATCTGCCAGTTTTCTTAAGCCTAACATTGAAATCATTCATCCATTACAACTATAAACAAGCAATCAACCTATAATCAACATCTAGGTTTCATTACATCTAAGCAAACACACAAAAGATCTAGCCTAGCATGTTAAAATCAAGACAAGCGTAAGATATATTCAAACAACACATAGACATATTGAATGAATTGGAAGAAAACTTATCTCAATTGAACATGAAGGGTTTCAAGGGGTGAAAACCCTTGAAAATACTGTTACAGACGACCTAGGGTTTATTAGGTTCGGCCCTAGAATTCTCCACACAAGTTCCTCTCTAACGAATGAAAAATAGAAAAGTATATATAGATTTTGTGAGGTGACGGCGTCAAGAGTAAATATCTGACGCCGTCATCTCGCCGCCAATAAATTTCTCGGACTGCCTAGATCTGGATCTGACGCCGTCATGTGTAATTCTGCTCCAGGCCGTCACCAAAATTACTCTTGACGCCCTACTTCTGACGCCGTCACGTTTTCTCTGGGTCATCATCCATTTTATTCCTGACGCCGTCATAAAATTCTTCTTGACGCCGTCAGGTACTGTTCCCAGCAAGAAAAATTAAGACTTTGCCGTTTTCTTCACTTTTATGCTCCAAAAACGTCCAAAATGCTTCCTTTTCCAGAATTCACTCCCAAAGCACCTAAAATCACAAAAGGAACGATTTAGGGCAATATTTGATCAAATAAATTCCAATTCCGGCTTAAATGACCCCCTAAAAACGGTTCATTTTTCGCCTCATCATTCACAGTCTTGTGAAGCTTCAAATGAAAGAAGATTTGCAGAAGATGCAAATGGAGGACGTTGATCTGGTATATCACTTGTGATATGATTAATATATTCTATTAAATTTTCAATATTTACATTTTTTTCAGGCGTTCTTCCTAATAATGTCAAGTGACCATTACTATCTCATAGTTTTCAACATTCAAAAGGGAAGCATTGTTATCATTGACAACAGCGAATCAGATGCAACATATGATGGCAAATACAAAGACAACTTTGAGTTAGTGGTAAGAACAACATTACATAACAAGTGATAAAAAAATGTTTATAAACGTACATCAAATTCAAATATCACTGGTGATATTTGTATTTTCCTTTTCATAAGTGATATTATAAAAAATGTTTTTAAAAAATGTTTATAAACGTACATCAACTTCAAATATCACCAGTGATATAGTCTCTAATTGTGCTTTTTCTTTTAACTACTTTTTTTTTTTTTTTTCATTTTCAGAAAAGTGTTTTCCTAATGCACCTAATGACTTATGGAAGTACCAGAGAAGAGGTCATGATCAAAGAATTCAAACCAAAAATAATGAAAATGAAATGGAGAACTAAATAAGAGAAAACAGACTGTGGAGTTTACATGATGGTGCATATGGAGAGCTATGAGGGAGAGACAGCTGCAACAAAATGGAAAACGGGACTGCTTAAGGAAAACAAAAAGGACATAGAGAGCAGATTGATAACTTAAGGTCAAAGTATGCAGCAAAGATTATTCTTCATCAAGAAAATGAAGACGACATAAAAAAGAAGATGACAGAATATGCATACCAGTTTGCTGCACAATTTCCGGATGAAGAAACAAAGAAGAAGGTCATCAACAAAGCAGTTACCAAAAAGAAGAAAGAACTAAAGAAAGCAGGACCAAGTAGATGTTGATTTGTCTTTTTATTTAATTTAAAAACAATATGCTAATTTGTCTTTGTTTAGAAGGTTGGCCAGATTCTTTTAGTACTGCCGCACCAGGCAAATGTTACGGACAGTGTCCGAATTCACTGAAACACATTGCCTGGTACCGGATGTTGTACTCTTTTGTTGACTGGCCAGTCATTTATGGTTTCTAAAAACAATGAACATGGTTTAACTAAGTTTAGGAATAGATTAAGCAAGGATGTTGTGGTACTGCTGGACCATGCAATGTTATGTGTTTGGGGCAATCTAAGAAGGATGGTGCTCTATTAGATCCCGAACAACATTTGCCTGGTGCCAGAATTTGTACCTCCTTTTGTTGTCCGGCTTACTCGTTATGATGCATGAATATTAATATGAACTTATCTTATATGAATGAAAGCGTACTATTGGAATTCAATTGATTTATAACCTGTGATGTGACTCATATGCAGAATATTGCTTTGTTCTTCTTTGAAATGAATATAAGCAACCAAAACTTGTATAATTTTGTTCATCTCAATTGTTTATCACAAGTGATATTAGTCAAATATAAAATATTATATAGAATATCACAAGTGATAAAATTATTTAAAAACATCCAAAAACAAAACAACTGATAAAATTATTAAAAAAATCCAAAAAGAATAAAAAATCAATTAATAAAATTATTGGTTCATAACAACTAATTAAAATTGTATGATTTTTTTCATCTTATTGGTTTATCACAAGTGATATTAATCATAGAATTAATCTAAAACTTATTTTACTGACACAACAGATAAAAATCACAAGTGATATTACTCAAATATAAAATATCAAATAACAATTGATAAAATTACTAAAAAATATCACAAGTGATAAAAATATCACAAGTGATAAAATTATTCATGCTAAAAGTAAATATCACAAGTGATAAAAAAAATTCCAAACTATAGAGCTTAATTTTTCAGCTATTAATCACAGTTAATAATAAAAAATAAATAAAAAACTCATACTTCGACAGGAACACCGCCGCCTCCGGCGGCGGTGCTGCCGGACAGCAACTTTTTCCTTGTTTGGGCAAGTGCGTCTATTATGATCAGACAACCCACAAATACCACAACCAGCAGTTTTTCGCTTGTTTTCTTCAAAAAACTGCTCTCTTCCACTCTTGATACGGTGCTTATCAACCTTCTTCTTATCACCCTTCGTGTTTGTCCTTGTTGGATTCCTAACCTTAATCTTATTAGGCTTCTGGAACCCCATAAATTCTTGAACAGCATCAGAAACTTTGGTACGTGGGAGACTTGGAATATCAGCTTCAAATCTTTAAGCTTATCCACAAAACCACTCAACCTTGCCTCATCTTTCCGCAAAATATGACAACAATCATCAACTAAAGAAGTAGCCTAAACAACAAGATTAGCAACATTTTCATTCTTCTCACCATAACGGTTTTTCTTCCTTCTTAAACCAGGTGGTATGAGATCCCGTATCCAACGCCTCAACAAATACTGATTAGGAATTTTTTGAACATTGCAACTTTTAAAGACACAAAATTCCACAACGAACAAATACCTGGCAACAGCACACGACAGAATCATCATTTGCGTTATGCAACACCTTCATTAAACAAAAAAGGGAACAAAATATTATAACATGTGATATGTTTGAAAAATGTTCTGAAATATGGAAAATATTTGAAAAGTCATGTACCTTATACTCTCTTGAAGCTTTTTGATATAGATTAATTTCTTCCACATCATCATCTGAATCTTCTGCTTTATTAATCTCATCTGGATCTGCCATAGAAGCTGGTATTACAATTTCCTCTTTAATAACACAAATGTCACATCCCTCACCTGAACTTTTTGTCTTAATTGAACATAACCATGAGCCTGCAATAATTTCCTTTTGGACACGCACAAACAGAGAACGAGTGTATACCCTTGCTGCATGAACTTCAATAGCTAATGGAGTCAACAACGTAGGAAAGGAATCAATCGACTGATGATCCAATCTTTCTTGTTTGTATCTCTGTTTTTCCATTGCAGAGTCATAACAAATCATGAACTTAACAAGTGTCGCACCAAGGCTTGTGAAATGTGAGAAGAAAGAATTCTCACTCTCTGACCTAGAAGTAGTTCTCATTAACCCACAAAGTGGCGAATCAATAAAAAAAAAAGCAGGAATCCATGACGATCTAATCCTATACATCTTTGACAACCACTTATGATTAACAAGACCAAACTCCTCCATTAACTTATTCCATTTATCCTCAAACTCTTCCGGCCCGATATACATATTCCAAACTATCTTATTGAATTTACTTTTAAAATCAGTATCATCATAGATTCTAGAAACAATCTGTAAAAAAATGATGCATCAAATGCTGCTATCGGCATATATAACAAGTGATATAACATTTGAATAAAATGAATACCATAAGAGGAATATCATGTGTAATATCACAAGTGATATTACACATGGTTTGTAAAATATAACTTGTGATATTACAAATGTGTAATATCACAAGTGATATTACACATGGTTTGTACCAGATCAACAAAAATAAAATAAAAAACAAAATAAATAAATAAATAAATAACAAACATGAATAATATATCAAATGTGACTTAAACGAATGCCTTTGCTTGAATCTTTTGCATGATATGCCACATGCAAAGCCTATGCTTAGAATCAGGAAACTCAGCTTCAATTGCCCTTCGCATAGCTCCATCTTGATCAGTTACAATAATATTAGGAGCTTTTCTGAACGCTTGTAGTAACCAAACATAAGATTCTGTAGTCTCATTCTTAATAAGCCCAGAACCAACAGTAACAGATTTCCTATGGTTGTCTATCGCAGTGAAAGGAACAAAAACCATCTTATATCTGACAAAATATAAAAAAAATATCTCAGGTCATGTTAAAGGTTAAAAATATAAAAAACAATGAAATATCTCAAGTGATATTAAAGGTTAAAAAGCATACTTGTTTGTTCTGTATGTGGCATCAAAAGAGACAATATCACCAAACTCCCTATAATTGCACTTTGCAACTTCGTCAGCCCAAAACAAACCACACAACTCCGCATTCTCAACCAGATAATCAAAAGAAAAGTCTGGAGTATACTTTTGCATATTTTCCATACGATTAATAAGCATCTGAGCATCACTATATCCTATAAAACAGTTTATGCCACGCACATAGTTCTTAAACTCAACTTCAGTACCATGAACGAGTGAGGCAGACCCTTTCAAACCAGTATACAAATTATGTGCTTTAACAGGTCCAAGGTTTACATTTGCAGCTTTAACAATAAACATCTGCTCAGCATAAGTTAACTGCTTCTCACTCTTTGACAAATGCTTATACTCAACCCGATCAAGTTCATGATTGTGTATAGGATCAAACTTCGAAAGCTCAAACTTAGTCGTACCAGGAACCATATCAAACACAACCCGTGCTTTGCAACCAGTAATTCTAATGTTCGATGTCCTAAATTTTTTGTTACCTTTCTTAGAATCTAGAGTGTTCAAAAATATTTGCTTCGGACAACCTTCCCTATTTCACACTATGTACTTTTGTTTCACATAACCACCCCTCAATCTTTTCTGATTAGAAAGCCTAATACCAAAACCGGCCTCAGAAGCATATTTCCTATACATACCAACACAAGCATCAACAGAATCAAACTGAGTACCCAACATAGGCAAAACACTAGCAGAAACTTTAGGAACCCAATAAAGCGATCCACCAGGAGTATCAATAAAATAATGATGAGTAAATGAATCAGGAGTTTTCGGACATTTAGAAGCTGGAAGTAAGAAACAGAAAACAGTAACCAACTTATAACAACTAATATACAAATAAAATCATTTATCACAAGTGATATACCACATTTGATATAAAAACACATATAAATTTCTTCATAAAACAATAAAAAATGATGCAGAACATAAAACTCGACATATATCACAAGTAATATTTGTAAAAAGAAAAAATCAATCAACTACTGTGAATTACAAAAAAATAAACTTACAACTAGCAACTTGATCACCATTAGAGACAGGAACAACATCAGCAGAAGATGATACAGAATTAACCAATCCATCCGATAAATCAGAAGCATTAACCACAACAGCTGAAACAAATTCTTCAACTACTCCATCTGATCCATCACAAGCATTAACCACATTAGCTGAAATTGATTCTCCAACAACTCCATCCGATGCATCAAAAGAATTAACCACATTAGCTGAAAATGATTCTTCATCCACACCATCCGTAATTGAATCATCAATAACATCACCAGTAACCGGATCCAACATATATAACCGGTTCATTCAAATCAAATAACGCCATTGATGATAACGATCACAAATTATAATGATCCTAATTAGACTATTCGAATTGATGATTATAGATGATTAATTTGATTAATGGAAGTTAGATTAGGGTTTACAAAATTTGGGGGGAAATAAGAGAGAGAAAGTTAGTTGGAAACGAGATGTGTGTGTGAATAAATGAAAGAATAAAAAAAAATTATTTATATGGTGGACGAAAATACAATTCTATGTATAAATCTTAGATTAATATGAACCATTAGATTAAACTTAATGTAGGGCTGGGATAGATCCCTCAGTTTGTAGCAAAAAACTAGTTTGTAAAAGAACTTTTCTCATT
Source organism: Artemisia argyi (assembly GCA_030686995.1). Lineage (NCBI taxonomy): Eukaryota > Viridiplantae > Streptophyta > Magnoliopsida > Asterales > Asteraceae > Artemisia > Artemisia argyi. The sequence goes on from CM060687.1 coordinate 126,002,064, forward strand.
CATGATAAACTAATGATATTTTTAAAGGTTTTGCTAACAACCATAAGGGTTGTCGTTAAGATGTTTTGTTTGACTACAATTTCTTGTAATAATATAATTCATCCAATCACAACCAATGAGTTGATTTATGTTCCTTTTTCACATCCAACAACATGGGATTAAAAACATCATGTTGCTCATGACAGATGACTAACTTAACCAAAGAACTAACGTAATTAAATTTGTTAATCTTATTTTAAAGGTAAAGTACATCGCTTAAAGAGGTTGAAATCTTTTACTAGAGGGCTAATACATATCAATCACTCTTACTAGAGACAAAAGTGCGACACAACTTTGTGTTTTCAAAGTTTCCTTGTTAGATCTACAGCCAAAACTCCAAAAGTTCAGAATATCAGCTTCACATGGCTGACCTTGAGGAACTGATCCACATGCGGTAACATTTCCAACCCACTAGGATAGTTTTTCTGAAGTAAGAAGGCAACCAAGCTGATCCCTAGACATGGTGTTCAAGATGATGTCAGCAACAACAATACATTACAAGAGCTTTTATACCCAGGTGTGCAGCCCATGGCTGCATACAATTTTGGGATCAGTACCACTATAAACAGAGCAAAACTATTGTTTAAGACAAGAAATAGGTTCTTCATGTGCATACCGTAGCAGACAAAAGTATATTTATTGAAAAATATGTAGCTAATTACAAGGCAAATTACGATCCAGTTTGTTCGATCCAAAACATGGCACAAAATCTGGATCGACTGGGATCGCGATCGGGACAGAACAATTCGCATTCCAGTTATTTCCGATTCGCGTTCCAATTATATTCCATTCCAATTCAGTTACATTAATTTTGATTTCCGTATGAGTTGTAACGATTTCAAATATTTACTTCCATTTATAAAGTGCATATATTTCTAGGTATTATAGAATATATAACTCGAAGATATAATTTATTTTGAAGATTTGATATGGTGATAGTTTTGGAACAAGGTCCTCTGACCTGTTAGTTCATATCATTCTCTTATCAATAAAAATTCCACTCTCAAGAAATAACTTTTTTAATATGCTTCTTTGAATGAGTCGAGACTCGAGAATATGATGAGAATTATATTATGAATGTTTGGATTTCAAATTAATATATCAATTATTGGTTTGCATGGGTACATCGTACCGCATTACTTGGTACATCGTACCGAAGCGATCCCAAATGAACCTACCCCCCCCCCCCCCCCTCCCCCCCCCCAATCAAATTGAATTTTAGGTGCCTAGCGAACCACGATCCCGGTCCCGATCCGCGATCCCGTACCAGAACGAACCCCGTTCCATTTGACTATGCTCTCACATATTAATGCATTTGATGTCTTCATCGCTAACTAATAATCTTATGTTTTGTGTAAAACTGAACAAAAGGAAACCAGAATTTGATTCTCCCTGTTTTCATTCTATGTGTCAGACAACAATGAGAAATGGAATTGATTCCATATCTCGCCATTTCATTCATACTGTAACCGTTGGTATATTAACAAGCATATTGTAAAAAGTCTCATTCTGTTGAATGTGGTTGAATGATAAATCCAAATATTCCAAAAGTCTATTCCCTTCATTAATCCATGTATTATGAGAGTAAATGGAGTCCATAACATTTTCACCAGGTATAAACCCTTTACCCCCAAAAAAATGGAGTCCATAACTTAAATGTATATAAACTAATTCATAAATCTGAACTTGTAGTCAGATATGGAAAAACAAGTTTAACATCTAACGGTGAACGTAAAACACATGCACCGACTCCAAATCTCTTATAATCTATCTCCAACTATAACATCCAAATTTTTTAAGTAACAAAAATCACTTTGAAAGTGCATGACCGGATACAGCTTAATTATGAGGCCAGTTTTCTAACTATATCGCTCACAAGGGCACAACTTGTGCAGGTTACAAGCTAACACCTTTTTCTATATACAAGAGTGTCCATTTTCCTTTACATGTAAAACAAAGAGCAAAGTGCCCATGTGCAATGAAAGTATGGAACACAGCTCGTCTTCTGATATAGTCGTGCAGTTATTAAACACTTCTTAATAGCGCCGGGCTTCTGTTCTTGATTTCAATTTATGTATGATTTGCACATAAAGGAAAAGCAATAGCAAATCTTTGGCATGTTATAATTTATTTATTTATGATTATTATATTTTTAGGGGAGATTTTTTTTTTTTTTTTTTTTTTTTTTTTTTTTTTTTTAAATAATGATGAAAAGATAACTCGTTAAAATGAGCCAGGGATTCACATGGTAACGACTCATGAAGAGATAACTATTAAGAGAAGCTCACCATATGTAAGCCAGATTGCCAGAAGATGGATCCTGATGAAGTTCATTAAAACAACACACTGACAGCACCAGAAGGAACGAATGGGTTATATCTGCGAATGTCAAAACTATGATGTCACAAAAATTTAAGGGTTCTAGTGTACTAGAAAAGCTAATAGTTTACCTCAGCATATATGAATCGGCAATGAGTCTGAAGCCAAGGTTGCAAGAAGTCCAGAAATGGATCCAACCCCGTGTCTGCAGGATTTCAAGAAACTTGCAGCAACTATCTCAGACATACTGGAATGGACTGCAAGGGGTAAGATAGTAAAATAGCCCGATCCATCATGATCTTGAAGCCCGGGGTATATTAATTGGACCATGGTATTTCATCAGAAAAGAACTGTGGTGGTGTTCATCAGGAACCTGATGGTTTGTCCATTGACGAAAAACCTTCTGCTCAGAAGACCTCCAAATATTGACCTTTAGTTTAGTAGGAGCAAGATCTTCAGGCTGGTCAAGTTCCCTGATCACTTTCATGTCTGATTAGATGTGCATTTCCAGATATATGAAGGTTCTTTGTATGATAAAAACATCTACTACACAGGAGCAATACTAGGAATAATTGATGGGAGTAGCTTCAATGATGAGGATCCATTGCTTGAATCACAGTTATCAGATAGCACTGCAAGTTGATCCTCCAAAGTAGAATAAGCATCTGCAAATGCTTTTATACATTGATGTATCCTAAAGCAATTCCTCCCAACATTATTTGCAGGAAACAAAGGATCATCAATATAAATCGGATCTATACTATATCCCCTTTCCCGATTTATATACACCCCACTTCCCTGAACCGAGATTCGCATATGACGTGGATCAAAAACATTCCCAAAAAAGTAAAAGAAATCCATAAGAAGAGCTCCAAAGTTCTGATTAATAGGCTTTCCATAATGGTGTTCATGCTGAAGAAAACGTGTGATCAACAAAATTAAACAATAGGAACTCAAGCCACCAGAATAAGATTGATCAAGGCTACGATCAGCCAAAAACTGTTTTAGCACTAAAGCAAGAGGTGTGGCTGCGGGAAACTGTTCTGTGAGCTTCTTAACAAGTTCAGTAGTTTGTAATCCGGTGTGTGATGGCGCTTTGAAGCTGATGTCAATTTGAATTGACTGCGCATCTGTGCCATCATCCTGTGAAAACATTTCTTGGTCAACAGGTTGTCTAGCCAATGGTAAATTTGAAGAAGCCGGGACAATGAGGTCAGAAGGAACCTCAACAACAAGCCTGATGATTGGTATAGCGGTATTCTCAACAATTTTAAGAGAATCGTTTTTTACCCATTCTTGATTAGCAAGATATCTAGCAGCATGCTGAAGACAGGTTTCTTTAATTCCATTCCGCCCCTCCAAGATTCCAGCTTCTTTTATGGGTTCTAAGTTCCGAACTGGAGGAAGGCAAACCACGAGATCCACGTCACTTGTTGGAAGGGATAAACCAGTTGCATTTGAACCAAAAATGTTTGTTCTAGAGCGAGGCCATAAGACTTGAAGAGACCGTGTAACACGTTTAACCGCCCAATTAATATATGGCTTTCTAGTCATGTTTACTCCTGCGACTTGCTTACAGAACGAGTCAATTTCATCATTGATGAGGCTGTGCATCAGGGGAAGAGATGATGTCCGTTCAGAACTATCCAATAAGTCACGTGACTGAAGAGGAACTGCCAAATCAGGATGTTCTTGATCACGGGTTAACTGGGAGATAGCGACAAGACGATCCTGCAATAAGGCTCCAGATAAATTCTGGGTCAATTGACGAGCCGATAGACTTTTTTTCCTCCATGAAGGCCAAACAACTTCACTGCCATCCACTCTCACACATGCTTCCTCAAAATTAGTTCCATCATGAAACCAACCTTTCACACCCCAATGGCGTGGGCTTGAGCTACCAGATCGAGCAGTTGGAAAACCCCTCTGTTTACGGGAATCAGCAACAGGAGAGGGTGGAGGTGGGCGAGGTGCACGAGGAACACAAAGAACAACTGGTGATGGTGGCCTCTTAATTAGAGGTTCTTCCCGTCTGCTAGGAGGAACACATGGACTTTTATGTTCAAAATTACGCTTAAACTCCCTTGATCTATTCCGTGAGATATTCGGAATAATAATAGGCCTTAAAATTGGATACGGGAACAAATCTCCAGTTTTTGCTTCGATATCACCCTGGAAAGCGGCTAAAGAACCAGCAACATTCTCCTCTGATAAATCCGTCATGGTTGATGACGAATGCAGCACTTTGCCAGTTACCTCACCAGGAATAACATAACCAAGTGGATCAAAAGGCGAGCAGAAAGATGTAGCAGATGGTGACGTCAAACCGTTTGTACTATAGGAGGATGAAAAGGCAACCATATCATCAACGGTCTGGTTCATATCGGCTTCCCGCCAAGCCCATGAACTATCATCTGAACTTAGAGAAGGAGGTCGGGAAAATGCGGCACTAGCCATTGGGTGATCAGAAGAATCCCAATACATCACACCACCACCAAAATACTCACTATAATCCATGCCTGAAACTGCCAAATCTTCTTCATCAATTAATAGGCCGTTTTTATGATCATCCACAACTTCTTGTGAATTGGCTATATGAGAAGAGTCCACAAAATCACTAAAACTTTGCTTAAACGGCTGTCTCCTTGACAAATAACCTGTGTTATAGCTACATGTCAATGAAGGAATCAATCCGTTAATACTGTGAACCATTGGGGGCCAATCCAAGCTCATTGGCATAGGTCGAGGATGAAAATGATTTTGCCAATTGTGACCGACGTCTAAATGCAATCTATCAGTAGTGGCAGGGAGATGTGAGTTTACAAATGATAATTGAGGTGCTGCACTTGGCCACTCGTATGGAGGGTTTCTTGAAAAGCTTTCGGCTTCAACATCATGAACGAGTACAGGCTTCTGTTCTTTACTTTCGAAAAGATTCTTGTCCTTGCTGGTAACTGAAGATTGTTTGTCCATTTCCTTTACATGTTCACGGTCGATAAAGTCAACATTTTGAACATTACCATTTTCAATAATAGGCGTAATAGCAGGTCCATTAGATTCATCAGTAAAGTCAGTATGAGCTTCTACTGATTTGTCGTCAACCATTATGCCATTGGGCATAATTTCAGTGTCTGAGTTCTTTGACAGCAGTTTGTTATCATTAGGAGTAAACTCACCATGAGAAATAGTTGATGAATCGGATTTCGCAGAGGCAGTTTGGGAAACAATATTTTTAACTTGTTTCTGATCATTAGGAGTAGACTCACCATTAGAAATAGTAGATGAACCGGATTTCCCAGAGGTGGTATGGGAAACTATACTTTTCGCTTGGTTGCTTACGCCGTCCTTCTTATGTTTCTTTCTCGCTCTCTTACTCTTCTTTGAGGTACTCCCGTTAACCACTCTGTCACCATGTTCCTGATAACAGTCAATGAGTTACAAACCATTCATCATCATAAACATACGATCCGTATTTCACATACAAAGACAATCACAACCATTTCAACTGCTGTGGACGAGATGTCACTTTTAGGATCCTTTTTCAGATTATCTAACTTATCTCCCTCATCCTCAGATATCCCCTGAAAAGTCGAAAGTCGACCCAATTGAGATTTAAACAAAGGAATGAATTGAAAAAGATATAGCACTACCAGAAAAGAAGATCACAACACACACGCAATTAATCCTTTTTTTTTTTTTTTTTTTACCTTGGCTGGCTCGTCTGGAGGAGAATTACTCTTCGCAGATATTTGAACAGGAATCATTTTCTTGACATCACGAGATTTCCCCTTCTTATTAGAAACAGATTTTGGTTTCGGTTTCTTCACGGAACTTGTGGAGCTTAAATCTTCAAGAAGCTCAAGTTTCGTGAAATCAAGTGAAACAACCATGAGCAAGCCCCGCAATCTCCTTAATAAGCGATCAGAAATTGTACTAACAGAGCCCAATGTGCTAAAGAACAGTGTTTCATCGTCAAGCTGACCATGCTCAAATGATCGTAAGGTTGTTGAAATCTCATAGACAACTAATAGACGGTTAAATTTATGGGCTATTGAAGATAACTTATTAGGTGGAGGAATAAATAGAGTCGGCCCTGATTCTATATCTTTTACTCTAAGGGTGTCGACGGTTTCTTGGTGCCGGCTAGGGCGATTGTATCTCAAGGGTTGTTTATCTCTCCCACTAGTCGTCTCCAACTCATCCTCCACGCCATAGCTTCTTCCAAATAGAATGTCATGAGTCTGAAAATTTCAAGCATTATATCATTCTTCCTATCTGACATGCCACATAAAACATGCAAAGAGATACCACGACCAACATTAAGCTACTTTCGATAAGTTGAAAAACAAATATTTCATGAGGGTGATGCCCTATGTTATTACAGGGGGACAGGTTTTTGGCCCAATTAGATACATAAGCACAAAAGAGCATATAAATCCAAATGCTAAGATAACTATAATAGAAATACTTGCTTATTGGGTTCGATAAGAGAGCATGGGGGCGTTTCGAATGTGTTATATTACGCTACATTACTAATACAAATGAACCATCGTCCACCAAGTATATGTCTTGACACTTGAATCTAGAGTACATAATAAATACATCAGTTACACCTAAAAGAATGTTTTAATGTGCATTATTGTGACTTTAAAAACAGAAGTTTAATACCAGTAGGGTAGGGATAGTCATTAAGTTTTATGTTTATCTAAATACTCAATTTTATTGCAGCTACCTATTACTGATTATCCAAACCAAATAATTTGACCCTAAGTAATCAGACAATCGGAATCATAATCAGTTTAAACAAACAGCCAAAAAAACTACATACTTATATCTACAAAGTCAACAATTATAATTATGCAGTGAAAAAACAGCCTAAAAAACTACAGGCAACCTAAATTCATATATAGCACAAACGTGACTTGAAAAACAGAAGTTTAATACCAGTTAATTGAAGATAGGGTAGGGATAGCCAGAAAGTTTTATGTTTATCTAAATACTCCAATTACCGGATTATCCAAACCAAATAATTCGACCCTAAGTAATCAGACAATCGGAATCATAATCAGTTTAAACAAACAGCCAAAAAAATTACAAACTTATATCTACAAAGTCAACAATTATAATTATGCAGTGAAAAAACAGCCTAAAAAACTACGGGCAACCTAAATTCATATATAGCACAACTTCTATCATTAATACTATTATTAAACAAACGTGCAATAAAAAAGTTAACAGAAAACTACCAACGATTTCGCAGCTTTCCCCAACACCGTCCGAAACACCTTCCTCTTCATCCCCTCATCCATCTTCCTCCACCAATCCACACACCCTTTCTTCCTCCAAAACACATTTTCCGCCACACCCGACGCCACCACACCCCTCTCCTTCGCTTTCACCCCTCTCTTCTTCCCAACATTCACTTTCACCCACGCCACACGTAACGCCACCTCCAAACGATTCACCAAATACGCTTCCAAACTATAATACCCCTTCGCTTTCAACCACTCGAATTCCACCCAATCCACTAAACTCACCTCCCCTCTCAAAAAACCATTACTCGTCACCCCGTCCATCACCTCAACAAACCTATCCACATTCTCAACCAACTCATAACTAACCGTAACCGAATCCAAACAACCACACCTACCCAACTCCCCACTCTCGCCCTCTTTCGAATCAAATAACTTAACATTCTCCCTAATCAGCCTCTCGTGTTCCGAATTTTCGCTAACTCTAACTAACAACCCGTGCGATTTACGAAAACAAAAACTCGGCACACTCGGGTTGTTATCGGACGGGATATCAGGCAAAACGATAAAACGGCCGCAGCCGAAATGTTCCAATTTGGATTGTAATTGGATTAGTAACTGAGTGAAAGGTTTGTCAATGAAGGTTAAGTGTGATTGGCGTTGGTTGATTGTGAGTGATTTGAACCATTTTAAGATGTGATTTCTAGGGTTAGGGTTAGGGTTTGATGAATTGGTGGTGTTGTAAAGAGAGATGTGTGAAGTGAGTGAATCGATTAGTTGTTGTTTTGATTCCATTTAATTATTTTTATAAAAGTTTTTGATAAGTTTTTTATAAATTTGTTTGGTTTGATTTGAGGGAGAATTGGGGTTTAATTTTGAATGTTTTTTGTGAAGGGGAGGAAGTTGGGTTGATGATGAAGTGAGATTCTTTTGTCTTTTTTGTCAATTTTGGCAAGTTGGGAAGTGGTGTTCAATGGAAATGAGGGCTAAAGTCAATTGTTACTTTAGGCTGCACCCATTAATCGATCGAGATCGACACCCATGATCGATCACAAGTCAATCGCCCTACTGTGGGCAATCGATCGCCAAGGGATTTTTTTGGAACTTGGTCAAGTTGCCGATCGATACAAATGTTCTATTTTCTTGCGTATTAATTGTTCTATTTCCTTAGAGGGCACATAATCGCCTGCAGGTTGCTGGAGATATCTGTATATAAGAGCTTAAAAAATGCTAATGGAAAGTGGTTGCTCGGTTGGTTGACCGCCCAACCAAGTAGTCGACCGCGTCACCCCCTAGCTCAACCGAGCATGACCGAATCCCACCCCAACCTTTGCATTCTTTCAGTTTGTCAGCTAACCGATTAAATGAGCACATGAAAACCATACCGAATCATAGATCTAATAAAATATACCCTTTTATTACCACATGAATTGTGTGTGTGTTTTACGTGTGTTTTTTTTACCTTTTTGGGCGGTGGTTCAGCCATACTCCTGTAGTGGTGCGGTTGTGATCCAGGAACTGCTATGTAAGTGTGGGTGGGTGTGTGAGGTAAATAGAAACTTTGATTCGAAGTTAGGCTTGGTTTTTGGTTTAACATATATATGTGTATAGATGATAATAGATGTACACTAGGGAGAAAGATGAAAGGCTCGTCCTACTGAGTATTAGGCAAAGCCAATTCCCTGAGTACCTTCTTTTGCACACCTTGTTTCTAGTGCCTAAGTGTGAAACATATGAACATGGAAGACTACAGATAAGCCAGTGGGAGTTAGATCAGGTAGTTAACGTCAACATACTTAGCAACCAGGATGGTGCATTGGTGCATCACATGTTTCTGGTTCTCTATTCATAGCAAAACAAACATGCCTGCTACCTATTGTACTTGATAGCCTGCTGAGACTGCAATCCTACACCCGTCTTTTGTTGTCCTTTGTTAACCCGAAGGATTGCCTTCTTGTTGAAGTTTCAGGATAATTTTTTCTGATGTAGTCGAGTAGTTAGACTTACTGCCATCGAGTTAGACTCAATAATCAAGCAATCTGCAATAGTTATCTGTAGGATATTATACGATAAATAGGGACTAATACAGGTACATTTTAATCAATGGACTTGTCCTTCAACAATATGTCATATAACCTAAAGCATGTCCAAGATTCCCTTATAAATGATCTTTATATGTGTCGATTTGCAAGGCAATATAAAATTTTCAAGGCTGTATCACGTAGTTGTGATTACCTTGCAATTGCATAGTGAATTGCTGATCTGATACTCCATATTTCACGAATGCAAATATTATCTAAGAGCCATAACTGTCATATCATATCATATTGCAAGCCATTAGCCTCTAGCTTTCCAATAGACAATCAGTCAGGTATAATCAAACAATACTAAATCATCGTAATTAATATCACAGACACTATAGACCATACGTCGTGTTTATCATATCATCTCATTAGCTTTAAATAGAAAGATAAGATGTGTTTATCATATCATTCCATGAGCTCTAAAATAGAAAGATAAGACGTATCGCGGCTATCGCCAACCCAAATAAAACTCATCATCAACCCATCTTGATTCCAGCATACATTTAATCTATCTACACAGTTGCGTAGCATATCTCCCTTGCAACTCATAAGAATATTCATCCTTTTAAAACAGAGAAATTGGTAAAGCTGGACGATAGCATGAGCAACTCTCATATATGTTTCTATAATGCGAAAACAATTCTTTCATCAACTAGTCATCGTATACAACAGTTAATCACACTAATTTCGACATGTTTACAACAAACTGATGTTTCCTTAAATCCGACGAGTGACAATACAACAGTTCTACTCCAACAACACTGAATATGTTTTACAATAAGCTGCACATATATGCCTAAAGCGTCAAACACAGGTTTCAAATCGACTTCCAAACACATGGAACTATGTAACTCTCTTGTCTACCTAAAGAGCCTTTGCACTGATCTTTTAGGTATCTTGCCTTCCAGTTTAAGCCTCCTGTATGCTTCTCGAATATGACATGGCCTGATTGGTCCGGTCTCACTTCTCTCTCTCATCACTACCTTGGCTGCAAAGACATCATGATTCGATATTATGATCATAACATGCTTTAATGTGACTGGTGTATATGTGTGTAATATTCTGTGATAGATTACCTGTTTCAACGAGTTCACCGACAAAAATCTTTGCAATACCAGATACCACAATGGTCATGGGCATAGAGATTTTGTTGCTTCCAGTGATGCTGCCTATCATCTATATTCATAGTACAATGTAACATAAGAATATTAATTACTGAATTTTACAGGATTCGGTTTTATGTTCTTAGCCTACTGTGAACACAAAGAGCTATAGGCATAAACAGATGGTTCAGTTAACATCTAGGCGAGTTAATAAACACATCTTGGTTTATGGTTCGAGGAGACAAGGAACTGAACCATACCGTGTGCCCTAGAATCTCAATGAGATGGGACCCACAAAAAGGAATACGAGAAACGCAGTAAATTGTGTGATGAGTATCGTAGCAACTAGTAACTTCAGCTTTAGGTGAAAATATTTTTGTCTTTTCCTTTTGATATTCATAAATGATTAATAAGTTAAATCCAATTATTTATTTATTTTATTTTATTATTATTTTTTTTAGAAAGGCAACATATATTGAAGAACACAAAACAAAATACAAAGAATGGCATCCCCTTAACTAATCAAGTCAATTAGGATAAAGAGGGACCCGAAACAGTTAAAAAAAAATCAACACTAGTAAGGGTACTAACTGCCTAAGGCTAAACTGTCACATGAAATCCAATTATTTATTTAAACAGCACCAAAACTATAAATATGTAAAAATTCATTTTTTTTAATAAAAGTATAAAACAATTTAGATGGTTGCAACGGACTGAGTATGTTTTAGGAGATCTTTATAAAACCAACTTCCTTTTTTAAAAATTTTGACCTATTAGTCACATATTATAGGCCAGATTAATCAATTTTTGTATTAATAGGCTGAAACTGCACCCTTAAGATTCAGCAGAATGTGCTTTCCTGCAGTGGACACACGAGATACAGATACAGATAGATACGTACCCTTTTCATGACAGATTTCTGAAATCCAGATCTTCGGAAAGATTCATATCTACTCATTTGTTCCTCGGTAAACTGAGATAGAATAGACCTGAAAAACAACATTGATGTGATGCTTAGCTTGCTCATCCAACTACTAATTACCAGATGCAGATACAAAATGCAAAGAAATATATGATTATCTTCAATAAAAAAAACTACAGAAAGCAAGCCAAATAATAATAATCATCTTCATATAAATCCCGAACAACAAACTAGAGGTAGCAAAATGAGTTCATCATGCAGTTGACTAACGCGTAAACCTGTTGACTTTTAATACGAGCAAAATGAAGTATATTTAATGAACGCATATTACTAGAGAAACTATTATATTAAAACAATAATCTACTTATTTTGAATGAAGTGATGTAGGAAGTCGCGAGCACTTAATAACACTTACGGCCACTCTAGATCCAATTAACGTCACTTTCAGATACGTATAAAACCTACACCATTTCACTTCACCAGCTATCTATACAGCTAAGTTTTTAAATTTTTACCCATTGACCCGGATGGAGATTAAATATAACCCAACATTATTACTTTAGTTAAGTTCAAAATGTACTCATTGCATGCCAGCAATTCACATGACATTGAGTCGGAGCAAAGATCATTAACATATCAAAACTTACTGCATCTTGGCCATCTTGGATGGATCACTAGACGAAGGGAGTTTCCCAAGTTCAACATCCATGTTCTCCTCTTCTTCCTCGTCATCATCTTCCTTGTTCTTGACGTTTTTATCGCCTGCTGATGTGGAGGCAAGTGTGGTTGTTGCTTTTCGAGGGTTCAAAGAATGATTACCATTGTTTGTATCAGCTCCAGAACTACTAACAGTGAGCTGTCCTGCTGGAACTTGAGTTTCGATTTCATCATGATTAACTGGAGTATGAGGTGGCGATTCCTCATGGTCCTCATCTGCTACTTCAAAGGGATCCTTGGATTGCTTCATGGTAATTTAGAAAGGAACGTGCTTTTTTTTGGGCTCTGGGGAGAAACAGATGTTAGAACACTATAATAGGTCAGAAAATTCATTATACAACTTATGAACATTTAGAATAACAACGACTCTTCTCAATCACCACACGTTTTTAGCTTATGAATGTTTGCACCTGATACAAACCTATGTGTCTGACATAAACTTTACCCTTATCATAACATTATGATACCAACTACAAATCTCACTCCAAACCTTTTTTAACTATTAGGAGTTCTAAAGTTTGTTGAACCTATCATCGCTTTTTTTAATTTAACAGTGCGCCGTAATAGAGCTCCTATTAGAAGTAGAGCAGAAAACGGGTCCATTTGACATCCCAAAGTGATTAATTCCTGTTAATGTTAAAATTGAAGAAGTAATAAAACCATTATCCATCCCTCATTGTAAAAGCAGTATCTAAAAACCACAAAAATACATAAATCCGACTCCCTTATAGTCCTTTAGGAATCAAACAACCCTAACGAAAACCATTCTTTACTCTGATCCGGTCGTGGTGGGTTTCACCAGCGCGTAGGTGGTCTAAGTTCCTATAACCGAGTCTTTCTGCCCCTGTGAACATATTTACTTAATGTATAAAGAAGGGCCTCTCTAACTGGTGAACGTGGGTATCCAACTGTCCACTAACGGCCATTCATAGCTCGGCTCCTATAACACAATTCCGGGAGGAGTCGGTAGACCTAAAGCATGAAACAAGTTGACCTGGCAAATTTCGCAAAAATCCAACAAAAGCACCATTTGATGCCACAATGTCATTCCGTCAAACAACTCGCATCACTTACATTTGTTACGCTCCTAAAAACATCAACCAAAGACAAAGACATAGTAATACCGAACTAACTACTTTTCATCATATAAATCACATGCCAGTCAGAAAACCAATAAAGACCTAATCTTTCAGCCAGAACTTGCAAGCTGTTAATATTATGATTTAAACTAGTTCAAGAACTACCCCTAAAGCTACCACACAATAAATTTAGGGTTTTACTTAAGAAACTCAATGGTGCAAATTCAATATATTCATACGAATTAAAGAGACAAAAATTAGTGGGGGAAAATGGGTTTTACCTGAATGTTGTTTTTAATGAAGAACATGAACAGCAGCAGCTAAACTCTGCGTTTGGGAGTGTTGATTAAGGAGATGAATACTCTGTTTGATTGGTTTTACGTTTTACAGAACTCGTCCCTTAACTATTCACATATTTTATTTTCTCCAATTTGTTTTTAGTAAATGAACTTTTTTATTAGGGAAATTTACAAATATACCCAACCTTTTAAACCTATTTCACAAAATATCAAAATTTTCCCTCAAAAGCCAAAATACATATAAAATCCGCAAAATTTGAAACCTTTGCAAAACTTTTTTAAATAAAATCGAAAAGTTTTTGATATTTCTTAAAAAGATTGAAAATTTTCAATTTTTTAAAAACAATTATGTCCTCACCTATATCGAAAGTTTTCGGTTCAACACAAACATACCACCTCAAAGACTTTGCGAAATTTTCCCAAAGGAGACGACACGGTACTTATTCGTAAAGGGATTTAGGGAACACATGAGGAAGGAATACGGATAAATCACATTTCCTATAAGGCATAAGCCAGTGAAATATCACAGTTTTTGTATCTATTATGATCTAAATCTCAGCTTTGAGTCAATACCGATAAAAAAAAGGAAAATGCTAAACATTTCTATATTATCATCCTACAAATTATCCTACTCACAGGATCCTGTCAAGTGGCAGAACTAACGGTTTAGATGTAGAGAGAGAATGAATGAAAAAAAACTATATAATATTATGTGAGTGTAGAATGATTTGTAGGATGAAAATGTAAGAATATGTAGCAAAGCTTATAAAAAGAACCCTCATAATGAGAAAGAAAAGCGGGTCAACGTTAATTTCTAAAGATGATTAGGCCATATGCAGATTGAAAAGACATAAGAGAAAAGCAAACCTGTAAAGAGGTAATTGCAGTTTCACTATGCTTAAGTTTCTTTTCTTGTTCATCCATTAAAAATGGTTTTGGCTCTAAAGTCATCATACAGAAGAATATATATTTAAGCTTATTTTCTTGTTCATAGAAAACTATGTGATTTTTTAAAAAATCAAAAAATTTTGATTATTTTAAGAAATATCAAAAAATTTCAATTTTTTTAAAAGAAATATCAAAAACTTTCCAATTTTTTTTTTTTTTTAAATTTCGCAAAAGGTCTCAAATTTTGTGGATTTTATGGGTATTTTGGCTTTTTAGAAGAAAATTTAGTATTTTGTGAAATAGGTTTGAAAAATTAGGCGTTTTTATGAATTTCCCTTTTTATTAACTAATACTCGTACTAAACTTTACTACATGTAAAGAGGGAATAACATTTCTTGAAAGCTTAAAAATTTTAAAATTGGGTAAAATTGTTTGATTAAAATATCCCTTTAATAGTTAGTGGTTTTAAATTTGAAATTTTTTTGTTAAAATTCAATTAAACTCATATATAATCAGTGGCGGACACAGGATTTTCCAAGGCGGGGGCAAATTTTATTTATTTATTTATTTATTTTTTATTATTATTATTATTATTTTTTGATAAAACTCGTGATGCACTTTAATAAAAATGTCATTTTTTTAACATTAAAAACTAAAATTTTTACATTTTTGGCTTTTAAGTGGGGGCAATTTAATTTTTTAGTGGGGTGCACTTTAATAAAAAGGTCTTAAAAAAAATTTTACACTAAAATCTGAACTTTTTCGGCGAGTCGTGAAGAGCATCACCCCCAAAGTTTATGTCTGGGTCCGCCCCTGCATATAATACAATCATTTTCACCATCTACCATTTGTAGAAGAAGATTGGGTTTTTTGCTATTCATTCAATCACGCTTGTGTTGATGACATTGTTAAGCAAACTTTTAGCCATGACGAGGTTAGTGTAAAAGTGTAATATCTTGTTTATCGCGTTTTTATGTTATGCCAATCACTTACTAATTTTTTTAGTATATACCTTATATTCATCTTAATCCCAATTCCTACATCATCACAAAAACGATACTTATTTTTCTTTATAAATTCTCGTCGCAATGCTAGAGTATTTAAATAGAATCTAACAATTATTTTGAAACTTAATAAAATGCACATTTCAATATTTTCGTCTTTCAATCCATAGCCGTGCGTTCAATCCATTGAATCTTCCGTGTAAGTCATATGAGGCCATTTTGCTCATTTTACTCTTTCTTAATTCATCTTCATCTCTTTAATGTGTTATTGGTATCTTGCAACAAAGTGTAGATTAATTAATCGTATATATGTTGCACTTGGAGGCAATTTTAAACAGTTTGTGTTTTTTTCTTTAGTTACGGATTACACATATCTATATCTAAAAAATTGTGGATTGTGAAGCAAATGCACATGTATTGTCATTGTTAATATTACGAAGACACTTCGTCTTCATATAAAGAATTATTATACGAAGTATTTGGATACATTAAATAACAAATTAATTACAGTTTCTATACTACGTAAGTAACATATATGTATACTTGTTTCCGTATAAAAATTGTAAAATAAGATTATAACGTATATTTATGGGTCATGAGCCACATCAGTGGTTGAACCAATACCAACTTGTAACCATGAAGATGAAACCCCATTTGTGTTATTCATGTCTTTTAATTCGCTTAGTTTAGCCAGCTTTGCCTTACTCTCTTCATTTTCCATGTTTTCTATTTTTGTGTTATGACCATCTTGATGTTGATAATGGTCTTCTTTTGCAATTACTTCACCAGGTTCTTGATGTGTTGTAGTATGATGAGCATGTAGATTGATCTCCGTGGAAACATCCAACGTTCGCGTAGTTTGCATGTCCCCTTGTGTTTTGGTGGTGTCTACTCTTGAAGTAGGGAGTTTGAGGTTTAGTTCGAGCTCCCTAGGTATTATCGCAAGAGCCCTTTGATGAAGTTGTTCAATATGTTCATGAAGGTTAAACCTAGCTATAGAAGAATCTGTGGTGTAATTAGAGGTTAGCCAGTGACACCTTTTGTGGCCACCTAGAGCTTGACCGGATGCAAAAACCCGACTACAAATGGAGCACTTGTGTACCTTTGATTTTCTTCCTGACAATTGAACTTGACCTGTGCTAGCTGGTCCAAGTTCCGATTGGTACGTGACATTTGGTTTATAGTTTTCATGAGTATTATCTTCATATGCTGAGTTATCATCAAACTGATCATTTCGCGCTGCAAAACAGCCTTTAACGTTCTTGTGGCTCGCTCTATGTCCACCCAATGCCTGATGCGAGCTAAATACTTTTTTGCATGCTTTGCATGAAAACATACCTTTAGTGGTTGTGGTTGACATTGACACTACCCCTTTGGCTTTATCTAAAGGTGGTGGAGGTTTTGTTAAATTTGATAAAAACTCCATCGACAACAAAGGCTTATTCTGCGTTTGCTCCTCCTTATTTGTGGTGTCACATTGTCGATCATCGAGTATTTCCATTGGGTGATCAACCTTAGCATTAGATAATGCCATCAAACAGTTGGCTAAAACAATATCTTGTTTATCTTCGTTAGAACAAACCCTAGATGATCTTTTCCTCTTAGACCATCCACTCACTCCAACATTATTGTGGCCATAACCATATTCATCGTCATCAGCCTCCGATTCTAGAGACCAAACAAGCGATGATTCAGCATCGTCGGAACAATATTTTCCATGCTCCAAGAAAGAATTCCAAGACAAAAACTCTTTGCCACAATTCTCACAAATACGACTAAACCGATTATAGTTTGTCCTCAAATCATACATTTTCTTGTTGCCATCCAAATCGGTCACGAGATCCTCATCATCAAAATTTTCCATTTCATCGCCAACACCATGAGCTCTCATATGGCCACCTAAAGCTCTTCCACACATGAAACCCTTGTTACAAATTCTACAAAAATGCTTAAATTCTTGTTGTTGATCATTAGAACAATCCATGATTTGAGAAGAACATGAAAATGATGAAAGGTGAGGTGATGATCTTGTAGTAGAAGTTGTCCTAGTTTTTAGTAAGAGTAATGGTTTGTAAAATGTGAGAGATAAAATGTAGTAAGACTTGAGTGTGTGTGACAAGTGGGAGGATGGTAAAATTGTAAAGACTTTTTCTATGACTTGTATTAATACTTTTTTGTAGTGGTTGCTGTGGTGCGCCGTCAATGGACGGCGGAGAGAAAGGGTGCATATGTCTACAAAATTCTACAACCATCAAAAGTTTTCACCCAATAATATTTGTGTAAGGATTTAAAAAACCAATCCATATATTGAACGGTTATCAATGGGGAGTTTAGGTACTAAGAAATAAGTTATGTATAAATACCTATCTGAAATATATCATGTTTATTTAGGGATGGTAAATATAAGTTTAAAATTACTCTGTACAACATTATATATAGTATAGGTTCTATACTATATATACAAAACTCATATTTTTTAAAGTGAAAAATTAAAAAAACTAGAAATCATAAACTTTTATTATTACAAGCTAACGTGATGCAAGGTCAACTACCATATACCCATGTTGTTGCCATGATACCCAAAAGTTTATCTTTTTCTGTTCACGAAGGTTACACCATAGGTAATTTATGCTTTAACGGGAGCTAACCGTTTACACCGAAAAACCGGGTTGTTAGTAACCCTGCTACTTACAAGTGAGTTAACCATAGTGAATCGTCGTATACATGAGTACTCGTCTATTCTTTTTTAAAACAAACTTTATTAAGCATTTAAGCTAGCAAGAAGGTAAAAAAATATGATTACATCAGGTAATTAAAATTAGAAGTTGGATTAATATCCAATCATTTCATATAAGATTGGAAATTTTATGAAGATTCCAGTAGTGTGGTAAGATTTTAATTTTCTCAACCAGTGAGTCTCTACATGGTTTATTTATTTACGAGAAATACTACGGACGCCGCGTTGCGGGCTGGCCTTTTTTTTTTCGATGATGATGTTATTGTTGTTTTGTCGATGTTTGGCCATTGCTTGTGTTAAGTGAAGTAAAGATTGGGTGTGTACAAAATCGAGAATGAAAAAGGAAAATTGTGAGGATCAGGACTATTAGTTCGTGGTGTTTGTTTCATGCATTTAACGGCCTTCTGTGGTTGAGTTGATAGAAATCTGTATATACATCGCATTTGTTTGGTAGATGGTATTTAATGTAACCATATACATTGTATTTTATTTTATTTAAGTATACATATATATATATATATATATATTGTATCCAGACATTGTATTTTACATCCGTGTTAGAAAGTAGCATCTTTAAGTTCGTTGATGTTTTGATGATATTTTTAACAATATAAACCCGTGTATGGTAAAATGTATGCGTAAATTTTTAAAAAATTTGTGTTTATTATAATTTTTATAATGCGCTTTATACTTATTTGTGTAGTTTCTTTTACCTATGCGTTTTTTTTAAGGTGTTAATAATTTTAGTAAATAAGTTTTTTTATCTTTTTATAAAATAATTTTTTTAGTTTAATACATTGTTTTAATGTAGTAGTGTCGGTCAAATTATTAGTACTACCGTTTCTTTGCTAATAAAAGGGCACTTTACCCCCTTTTTAGCCATATCAAACCCTAATCACTTTCTATTGCGTTTCAATTTTCAGCGCTCTAATCCCCTGCTTCTACGATGGCGACACCACCAAGAACATCTGCATATGCACTTGCTCGCACTCCCAATTTCCAAAAGCTAAAGTTTGCTGCTGGTTCAAATGAACTTAATGACTATTTACATGTGGCGTTTACCCAGGATTACACTGAGAATGATCAGTTGTTAATGGTGCTTGGTGAGAAGCGTGATCAATTGGCTGCAAAGGTTAAGTGGTTGGAGGATTTGGTGGAAGAAAGGGAGGGTTTCTTGCCGTTACATGAAAATGGTGATATTGGTTTGGACTGTTTAAAGGACACTCTGAAGAGAGAGAGAGAGAGAGAGAGAGAGAGAGAGAGAGAGAGAGAGAGAGAGAGAGAGAGAGGAAGGTGCTTGCTGGCTTGATCAAGGTTATGGATTAGGCTCGTAAAGGAAGAGAAGAAAAGAAGATCAATCTTTCCGTGTTCGGGTGATGGGCTGGCCACTTTTTTTTGTGGTATATTTTGGTTATCTTTTGTGCCCTTATCAAAAGTATAGTATATGATATGATGCATGCCTTTAGGCAAATTTTGTATAGCCATTAGGCATATTTTGTATGAGCATCATATCTTTTATGTATGGAATGACTTAATGGTATTTGCTTTGGAAACTTGAAACGCAAATGTTTGTATTACTGCTTTTACAAATGGTGCAGTTTAGTTGTTTTCAGTTGACATCTAGTTTGTGTTTCTTTAATGTTGGCAATAGTACTAATTGTCTTTAGTTGTAAACAATGTTGTGAGATAGAAGTGCAAAGTAAAGGAGTAGTTGTAAATTTGATTTATTACAAATCAAAAGTACTGGTAGGTGCATATTGGTAGTTTTTTTAGGTAGGAGAGCTTTGAGATGTCTTTAGATAGTAGCTGGGTAGATTCCCTGAGGCCTTTTTTGGCCCTTGTTTAGTTTTTTTAACTACTGTTTTACATGTGAAAACTAAAGTAAAGGAAAGTTGTTCTAGTTTAATTAGGTTCACTATTTGTAGTTACATGTATTGGCTATATAAATGGCAGGGGTATGTTTTTCATTGTCACTTGTATTTTTCTGTTGCACTTTTTAAAAATTACCCAAACATAATGGCACATACCCCTAACTTTGATGACTTGAAAGAGGAGTGTAACTCTCATAGGCTGGAACATTATTTTCGGTATTTCTTTATGCAACTGGCTGATGAGAATGAGAACTTTATTGCACTCCTTGAAGATGAATGTGAAATTGTGCAGAGCAGAATGCAAAAACAGTTGGAACTTCTTCAAGAGGGTCAAGGTTTTAATCCTTTTGATCATGTAGTTGCGAACGGGTTGCAATGCATGAGAGAAGCGCAGGTTAAGGATAGTCATATTCTGGCTGCTTTGAATGTTGTGTTGGTCCTTGCACGTGAGGCACATGATGAGAAGCGTAGGCATGTATCGATAATGGAGCGCTATGGTTGATGCGATTTGTTGCAGTCACTGATGTTACTATCCGTGTTGGTAGAAGTTTATCTAGGTTTCAATTTCCAGTTATGTTGTTATTTGTGCTTTGTTGTAGTTTCTGATGGTGGTTGTGTGTTTTAGTAGAAGTCCATGTAGGTTTAGATTGATGCCTATCGTCTTGTGTTTGGTTGTAAGCTATGCAAGTCATGTAAGATATGTTACTGATTAATAAAAATATGGCCATCTTTATTTTTGCCAATGTTTTAGTTTTATATACGATGCTTTGATTGTTTATTTATTTTATGTATCAATATATTCATGATATGAAACCTGTGTAATGATAAATGCATAAGTAATGAGAGAAGTAATTGTTGCACCAAACAGCAAGGGTATTAGTCAATTACTGTTAAAGTTTTGCCTGTATAGGCTATGCATAAAATACAGGCCGATAGTACTAAAGGCATGGTAGCGCAAGCCATGTACAAAACAGATAACAATTTATGGTAGACTCTTGCTTAGATGGCTCGTGCTAGGTAGTAGGTAATAATATTTACAAAAACAGGTGTCTTTAACGGCTAGTCTAGGATACATAGATCGACTGGATTTTTTGTGTGCATCCGGTACTTGTATTATACCTCCGATCAGTCTTGCTTTTTTGATTTCTTGAGGCCTGATGGTGTGCCTGCATCTTCATCGCTTGTAAAGAGGGCTCTCCTAGTGCTTTTTCTGGTCATTTCTTTTTTGGCTTTTGATGCTTCGGACATGGAAGTTTGTTCTGCTGTTGGTGTAGGGTCAGTTTCTTTGGTTTCAAGTGGCACATTTGGATTGGTATGTGAAATAGTGATTTTTTCTGGTGTGGCGAGTGGTGTTGTGCATTCTATGGTTTCTTTTGGTGGTGTTGTCATTTCAGTTTTTGCGGGTTGAAGTGCTTCAATTGTTTCAATTTTTGTTGCTGCATCTGTTGCCTTTACTGCATTCGTTGTTGAAGAGTCCATGGCACTTTCACTGGTAGCAGTGCTTCCTAATGTTAATAAAGGCGTGCCATCCCAGCATGTATCTAGAATGAAAATCTTCTTTTCTTTTGTACTTTATAGATCAAAGTGCAATTGAAATATTTTCTTCTTTCCTTGCAAAGAGAGCAGTTCTGCTGGGTACTCATAGGAGTTTTCGTTACCTATGGCTCGCACCAATTCTTTGCAATCTTTAACCATCGAATTTGCCTCATTGCTGAAACATGTCATAGTTGCGACGGCGGTGCCATCGGATAGTTGTACTCTGAAGCAATAGCTGTGCAAAATGTATAGATATCATTTTTTAGTGTGCCTAATTTAAAAAAATATATATATAAAAGATTGCGCATGTATACTGGTATACGAATGTCTAGATGGTGTAGTTTACTTGTAAAGTAATTCGTCTTCGGATGCTGGTTGTTTCCTTTGAGTATGCGGCCATCGTTTAGAGATCTTCAGCTTACAATCTGAGCATTTCTTGAAAAACCATAGTCTGTTTGTTTCGACTTTGTCAATTGTGGCGTCGACAGTAAAATGCACATTCTGTTTCAGTAAAAGGTTAAATGTTCATCAGATTTTTGTTAGACTATGGTTGTATTGCCATTGTTCATTACTTGTTGGTTTTGCGGGTTTTCATTTGCTAAGTCTGCTAGGGTCACCCGGTTTCTCAGCTTTTCTTGTTGTGGATCTGCACATCTTTGGTGCTGTATATTTACTATTGTTGGTGGGTCGAAGAATTCTTCATAACTGCACGGTTAATTTATGTGATTTTAGCTTCTTTTAGAAGCGTAAAACTTTTTTCGGTAAAATAGTTTGTTAACTTACACATTGAGAATTTCATCGCACTCTGGTATAGTTGGATTGAAATAGTATGATGTTGCACTTGTGCCTGAGAGCTGAAGGCCTGTATCAGTTTAGGTAGATGTTAAAGGCTAAAGTTAGAAGGGCGAAGCATAAACATAAAGTAAAAATGTTACCTCCGTAGTTTTTGACCAAGCATGAGCTAACTGCTATGATTACTGGTTTTTCTGCCTTGTCATATTCTTCTTGCCTAAAAGTATGAGCGTCTTGGTTCCATAGAGTAAACCTTACTGTGCGTCCACTGTTAGAAGTACAAAGTATTTGTGAGTGTGAATATTAAGATTAGGTTTTTGAAGTAAATGTTCGACACTTACTCTGAATTTTGCACACCAATGTTTCTCTAAACGGTTGAATCATGTGTTGCTTTTACCGATTTATGTATTTCAGTTACATACTGGACATATCCAATATAATCTGCAAATAGAAGTAACAAATTATATATGTATTATTCATATCTGTTTTATATGGCCATGTATTACATACCTGTTAGTAGACCTTCCTTGACATCAATTTTTGAATACAGTTCTCGGTACTGGCTGAAGTTGAAATAGTACCTTGGGAAACCTGCATCAAGTATGTCCTTAACATCTGTATGTGTTCCAAAATCCAATGAAAGCCTGTGAGGGATAACTTGCATCCATGTTTTTGCAGGTTGAAAACCAAATCCAACTATTTTGTATGTTCCATTGATTTGAAGGAGGGCGTCAAATTTGCTTTTATCACGTAAGTTGATATTTGCTTGTATATCTCCTCCCTGTAAATGGAAGTCCACTTTATAAATTTAACATGCTATTTTTCTTGTTTTTTTAAACAATATAAGAGTGTTTAATCATAGTGTAGTGCATTGTACCTGCTGATCAAGTAGCATACAGCAGAACATGACCGGTTTTGCTTGCTTGTTTGTCGGTGTCCATTTTCGGTAGACCCTTACATATATAGCCTTACCAGTATCTGTTTCTTTTATATCGCCAAGGCTAACGCCGTCTGACTGTGCTACAATCTCCTTCCCTTTAGATTCGGCTGATACCAGAACTGCAACTTCTTTCCCTTTAGATTCGGCCAATTTTACACTGTCAGAGGTCTGTTCCATTTGCATGTAAGTGAAAAGAGGAAATGTAAATAATAAATATATTGCAATGTGTGTTTAATGAACAAAAACAAATAGCATTGCAAGTATTGTTGGTAGAAATTAGACAGTGAGCAAGCATAGAACAGATAGAATGTTGCATTATAAAGGCAAATAATAATACTGGAATGTTTGTTATAACAGCTTAAAAGGTATTGTTGTAGGTTTTTAGGAGTTGCAGAAATGTATATCTAAAAGGGAAACTTAATTATGAAGAACCTGTGGAACTGTAACCATGTCTAAAAAGTCTTTGTAGACAATATTTTTAGTCGTGTTTTTATCCTTTCCTGGCTGTTTTTTTATCAGCATTTTCAACCCTTGAGGAGATGTTGCTCTTGACAATGCAACATACAATTGGCCATGACCAAAGACAGGTTCTGGTAGGTAAACGCCTATTTTATTCAACGACTGTCCTTGACTTTTATTAATCGTCATTGCATAGCAAACTTTGACCGGGAACTATTTTCTTTTAAATACGAATGGTAGTTTTTCCTCTTTATTTATCAGCAAAATACGTGGTAGGTAAACTTTTTCGGACATTCTGGTACCAGTAATGATCTTTGCTTGGATAAGTTTTGTAAATATCTGAGTGACAATCATCCGTGTACCGTTACATAATCCACCACCTAGGTTTAGGTTTCTGAGGAGCATTATAGGAGCATCGATTTTAAGTATAAGTTTATGAGGAGGAATTCCTGAAAAGGAAAGTGTATTTAGGTATTCTTGAGGATACAATAGCTCTGTTGCTCCTCCATCATTTATTTCTAGTATGGCCTCATCGATGCTTGTAAAAGTATATGTGTCTCCTTCTAACATATCCAGCACCGTAGAATTTATAGCATCTGCAGTTTCGTTTTTAGGACACACTATAGCTTTTTCTTGTAAGAGTGCTGCAGTTGGTGCTTGTAATGTTTGCTCATCATATATGAAATCGATGAGTTCTTGAATAGCTGTGTCACTCTCGGGAATACAATATCTATCTCGTATCTGTATCCAAGCTGCATCTGTTGGGTCATTTTCTTCTTGTTCACCGATAGTACCGTTCCCAACTTCGAGTAACCATTTAGAAAATGTGGCAGTTGCTTCGTATTCTATACTTGAGAGGCCCGGTCGCTGCAAGCGCATGCTCTGTTGAAGCCTAACTATTGTGAAATGTGGCCACATGTATGATAGCATTATAGAAGAAGCCACAATTTCTTGCTTTGTAGCATTTTTCTTAACGGGGAGTGTTTGTCTGAAATCTCCACCCAATATCACCGTTTTTTTGCCAAGTAAACACTCTGGTGTAATCATTATGTCCCGCAATGTCCGATCGAGTGCTTCAAAGCATCTACGATCATTCATTGGAGCCTCGTTCCAGATGATAAGATCCGTTTGCATAAGTAATTTCGCCACATGCGTTTTTTTTATGCTGCACACTGACTCGTCCGTTAAATCAAGAGGTATCTTGAATCTTGAATGAGGTGTCTGGCCTGCTGGAAGTAATAATGCAGCGATACCTGAAGAAGCGACTGCCAGAACAATTTTTCCATCTGATCTCAACGTAGAAATTATAGTCTTCCAAATAAAAGTCTTTCCTATCCCTCCATGGCTATAAACAAATATCAGTTTCTGCTGACGATTGTTAACTGCCTGTGTCACTTGGTCAAAGATAACCCGTTGCTCGGTATTTAACTGCCTCACTAATCTTTCACTTTCGCTTCGTAACAGTTCACGGTTGTAGGACTTTTCTTGCATTATCGCTCTGTTATTTAGAATTTCTAGTAAGTGAGCTGGAGGAAGTTCAAACCCGAAATCCCTTACTGATTTTCCATAGAAACTGAGAATTGCATGGAGCTCATACATAAGACCGCCTTCTAAGTCTTCTGGACTAACCTGAAGGTTTGGTATGTGTAATACTTTTGAAAGGATCAAAGGAATGTCTTCTAACATGGAATCAGCGTGCAATCGTAGCAGGTTAGCGGGGTTAGAAACCTCACAAAAGATGAGCATTTGGCAAAAAAGATTCCTCATCTGAGCTGGAGTGGCTGAAAATGCAGCTTCTTGCAAGGCAATGTTCCATTCCTGATCGCCGCCTAACAGGCCCATCGCTTCACACGCTGCTCTGTACGTAGGATAGTCTACTCCATCAACTACAGTTACATGCTGGAACGACTTTCTACCTTTTTGATGACAGAGCAGCAGTCGTAAGTAGAAGGCATCGCTAGTGGTGGGATGTATATACGTCAAACGACCGATAGCTGAGCTGTTAATGTGCCGCCTCCGTTGCCAATATCTCCCATCTTTATACCATGTAAACTCTTTTGGAAAGTTTAAATATGTCAGATGGTGTCCGTCCGTGTTGTGTGTATTGTATCTGAACCATTCAGTGAGTGGTTCTTTTGTTTCGCTCATTCTCGACAACAGACTGCAATTGCTCTCGGCTTTTAAAAGTCACTCGCTGCATGTTTTCAAGGTGGACTGCAAGTATCTTAACCGGTGGATCTCTGCTATGTATGGCAAACCCAAGTATCCTCCAACATGCTTCGTGCGGGCCAATGTATCTTGCATCTTGGTAATTTGTGATCTCATCAACGTGCAGTGTTTGTTGGCTTGTGCTGGCGCCTGTATTTCCCAACGACCTTGTAATATGACTTACTAGCCGGTCAGTGCCTTTAGAAATGTATTTAAAGAGATATTTTATAAGCATTGACCATTAACAATATTCGACATTGATATGTGCGTAGAATCGCATGCATAAGGACTGATTATGTGGAACAACGTATCCATTATCAAGCTCAACATTCTGTTTAACTGTTGTTATCCCTGAATCTCTCCTGGGATAGTGTACATAGCCTTTCGCATCAATAAATGTTGCAGGACAAAAAGGCTTAGGAAAATTCTTAGTGCACTCTTCACTATCGCGCATACACGGTGCTGATGTATTTACCAGGCTGCAAGGCCCGTGCATCATCAACTCTGTAATTACTCTAAAGCCTTCAGGATCGACTGATGGATTTGGAAGTTCCGCTGAAACGTATATGTCGACATCTCCATGTACTTGCACGCGGTGGCTTTCTTTGACCCGTAACAGTAAATGACAATGTGGCGACCCTCGTTTTTGGAGCTCGACCGTATACAAAACTGCAGAGCAATGTTAAACAGTGTTAGGCACAAAAGAAGTACCAAATTTTGATAGGAAACAGTAGCAAACATAAGTTAAATATTACCTGCTTCAACGGGGCCAAAAGGTTTTGATTCTCGTAAGAAGGTAACTAAATCATGTATTTTTCTTTCAAAGACACGATCGATAACATCAGGCCTATAAGCAACTGTCACATGCGGAAAGTCTTGCATATATTCTGCAATTTCAGGCCAGTTGACGTTGCATGTAAACGTGATAAAGAATGATGGGTTCCCGTGCACACTGCATATAGCCAATGCATCTAAGTAGTGGCTATACATGTACCGTGGACCGCCTGTAAAAGATGAAGGAAGTATTATCCTTGATCCCACGTCCGAACCATCTCTATCTCCACGCGATATAGCATCGTATAACCCTGCCATGTAGTCATTGCGAATATCGTTTTGATGGCCTCTTATATAGTCAATAAGTGATTGCTCTACGCTGCAGTATGCGGTAACAACGTACTGCTGGAAAAGCCTGCCACTTCTTGTAATCAGGGTATATTCATTGGATCCGTCGTGCAATTCATATGAATAGTATTTCTGCAATGTCATTTTTTTAGGCGGGTCATCCGATGAACCTGTGCTTAAAAATACACGACCCAAATGGCACCCATCTTTGCCAAAGATAAAGATCAGCGGGAACTGCAATGACATATAAGAAGCGTTTAGTTTGTTAACTCGCTTCAGCTGAAGATTATGTTGTTCAATGACAACATCAAAGTCAGTCTGCACATCTGGGCCACCTTCAAAGACAATTGCGCCAATTGAATCACTGGTAGGCAATTCATGCTGCCTTGAACCGACAACACCAAATAAGCGCACTTTGAACTATGGTATATTAGCCCTTCCATTTTATTCCTTGCTGTTCTAAATAGCTGCACCAATTTATTGTGCTCGTCTAGAATGGCAATAAAGTTTTCAATAATATCTGCTTGTAGACCATGGCCAGATCTTTGAAAATTTTCTAACCGATTCATAACTTCATTTTCTGTGTCATAGATATACAATTGCAAAAACTGTGGACGTTCATTTTCTTCTGGGCACATGCTTCCTATGCGATGGTAAATTTGACTGGAGATTTTAAATACATAAGGACCTCAGCCCATGTTTACAGAAGTGTCTATTTCCGCACCCAATGATGTCATCGTGAAAAGTTCCTTGATATATTGTGGATATTCACTGCGTGCATCCAAGTTCACCTTTCCACCATTACAGCATTTATGGTACTATATACGGTTTATGGTATAATACCGAACCCTTTCATCATGACCAGAATAGTGCATTGCAGTGATGGCAGACCTGGTTACATTGTCCCATGTGCATGTATGTATCTGGTGGGCCTGTATTGTAATAGAAATTTTAAAACGTCAAAACTATAAAAGATTCCTTATTAAGGTAACAGTACCTATTTTATTTTACATATAAACCTGTAGAACCGCAGATTTTAAGATACCTTGTCGAGATCTCCTAGGCCTGTTACCCCTTGTGTGCGGGCTGCATCGATTTTGGTCTCTGCTTGAACTCAAACGAAGTGTAACTGGAATAGACAAAAGAAAAAGTGGTAAATAACTGCTTGTTATATTTTGTTTTCTGTTAATACATATATGTATATATATTTATATCTGTAATTTTTTTGCTGTGTAGGAAGTGAGAAAACCTTGAGGTCGTTGTTGCTGGTTAGGCGTTTGTTAGTTAAGACTTTCAGGAGTTGGTAACTGACAGGTGTTCTAAGGCGGTGCACTCGATGAAGCACCACCAATATCTATACCGGACTTCATAGGTAAATGCTGAGTACATGTAACAAACAAACAGAACAGTGCTATGAATTTAGTAAAAAGGTAATTGACAGAGATTTTTATTGTAGGACTGTACATCATCGCATACCTTGCATAGATCTTGCGCACGTGTTCTGTGACCTGCAACGACGTTGCCTTCTGCCGGAAGAAGGCTGCTCAAGATTTTCATTAGCTGTTAATCTACGGCAGGTTCGAGGCCTTTCGTTTGGTGAAGGAACAGGAACATCTATGCTGGACGTCAAAGGTGAGACACCATCATCTACATTGGACCTCAGAGGTAAATGTCGACGATCTGCAAGAAAGAAACAGAATATTGTTCTGAATTTATTGAAAGGGCAACTTGGAAATATTTTAACTGCAGAATTACCAATTCCAACATACCCTGTAGAGATTCTCCAGGCCTTT
The DNA here is from genome assembly GCA_030686995.1 of Artemisia argyi. Lineage (NCBI taxonomy): Eukaryota > Viridiplantae > Streptophyta > Magnoliopsida > Asterales > Asteraceae > Artemisia > Artemisia argyi. The sequence goes on from CM060687.1 coordinate 126,031,228, forward strand.
TTTTTTATTCGGATCGGCGTTGGCCTCTCTTGGAAGAAGAAGGGAGTGTAACTGGAATAGACCAAATAACTTGCGGTTAGTAGATAGTTGCCTTTTTGTTTTTTTTAATCAGTATATATATATATATATATATATATATATATATATATATATATATATATATATATATATATATATATATATATATATATATAATATATATATATATATATATATGCAATTTTTCATTTATTTTTTCTTCTTTGTGTTTCACAGGGAATGAAATAACCTTGAGAGTGGCGCCGTTTGGTAGCTGTTTGTCGGTTAACATTTTCAGTAGCTGCTAATCTACGCCGGATGCGAGGCCTTTCAGTTGGTGAAGGAATAGGAACATCTATGTCAAACGTTAAAGGTAACACATCACCATCTATGTTGGGCCTTAAACTTAAGCGATCGGCATGATCTGAATGTTGGCCAGGTCCAAGCGGTTGGCAGGTGTCATCCATCATGCCGAAATCTTCATAACCTGTAAGAAAGAGAACAACATCATTATGAATTCATAGAGTAATATAGAAAATAATGAATGAGGAGAAGCAACGTAAATTACATAGCAATTCTGGCCGTTTGCTGTTTTATGGAAAAGACGCGCTCGCATGTGTCTGTGCAAATGGTTGTTCTTGATTAGAAACATCACACAATTTTTCCTTTATCCATGGAAGTTGTAGGCTGTCGATAACTCAAAGTTTGGACATCTAAAGGTGGTTCATTTGCGTCATGTGGTTGCACAAAGGTAAATACATCTGAAATAAAGTAAGACAAATCAGTTGTAAAGTGTAAGTATCCTAAAATACTGTAATATTAGAAGACATAGAAGTAATGGTAAAAAATATGATGCCTACTTGTTATGTTTGCAGATACATCATGCAGGACATCAATTTGATAACGTTCAAAGTTAGGTGCACGCGTTGCGAAGCATCCATCATCAGTGATAGGCACTATAGTCAGCTGACCGGCTTCAACATCCACAGGTAAGGTATTATGTCCTATGCACCCTGATGAGTTCTCATGTTTTGTCACTGCATTACTAATCAAGCCTTTCCCATTGGTGACAGGCACCACATTTTGAAATACCTCATCCGACAACATGGGCGTATTCTCAGTCCATTTACAATCTACACCCAAGGTATTGCATTTTGTACGCTTTCGTGAAGTGTTATGTTGCATACAACTATTACCGTTTCAAATATCACTGGCTGCATGGCACGAACCACATGGATTGGCCGTAATTGAATCTAAACATCTGCCTATATCATCTACATTAGCTGGCAGACTCTCTAATTCTAGATCTATAGTATAAGTTTTTTGCCTGTGACTAAAATCACTAATATTTGTAGATCCTAAAGAAGTAACAGAAGCAACCCTACGTATGGCACTTCTTTTAGTCTTCATATTATGGGAATGTAAGAATAACTGATTATACACAAATCTAAGATAACAAAGGCATCATAAAGTGCATATAGATCATACAGCCTTATATTTGATAGCATCATATATACATTAAGTGTACATGCATGTGTTTAAACTGAGAAACAAACATTGCTGCAAACCACAAAAGATCAAAGTAAACAACAAAATCAGCATGCATGGGTTACAGAAAACATGATACAAACCTCCAAGATACCTTGCTGTTGCGTTTTGTTCCTTTTTTTCACTTTTTTTTTTGTCAGATTTTTTTAGCAGATCTGGGTGCAGCAGGTTTTGATGGTTTGAGTGATGATAATGCAAAAGAAGACACTTGAGAAGCTTCTCTTTGTACCAAAACTCACAATCACACGTGCAATGTACCAACCTCACGTGTGTTTTGTATTTGAATATACCTTATATCCACAAAAATTCTACATAGTACACCTAACAATGAGGATAAGGGCTCCTTTTTTAGCCACGTATGTACGATCAATGTATATAAAATGTATAAAAACATTTTCGTATTTGTATTCTACATGTATGCAAACCTATTAGGCCAAAAAAAAAAACGGGCCTTTGTGCCAAAAAACCGGAACATGGGCTAGCAACCATCGGGGCATCCTTTGGCGGGAAAACTGTGGTGCACTGTGGTGGACAAAAACGGAAACGTTTGCTATAAGGTTTAAATATATGTATAATTTTTTATTTTTTTGAACAACATGGGGTTTTAGTTTGGAGATTTTTTTTTTGAACAAAGTTTGAAGAACTGAAGTAAACTCTATTTATATATCTCCATATGATCCAAGTTGTTGGGGCGTGAAGAACCGGTTTGAAACATATTTTTTCTTTGATATAGAGATCCACCAAATCGGCCCATTGGATCAAGTATGTTAATACTTCTGGATAATCGGCCAAGCCCTACGAGAGCAAATGGAAGTCCATACACCTATCCTCTCTAGCAGAGCTTAGAGCAATCAACGGTAGACTATAAAATGAATGTTTTAAAACCCGGGTTTTTAGTCGACCCGGTCGAGTCATCGGTTCAACCAGTTGAACCGCCAGGTCAGTCAAACCGGTTTTATGGCAAAAGAAAAAAGTACGAGCATTAGAAGTGCATTTGAAGTGTCCATATAGAAAAACATGATACGAGTAGTACTTTCGGATTTATAAGATAAATGGTATACAATATCAAACAAATCATGTCTAATATCAAAGTAATGTCTATATTTAACAAAAAATAACTCATTTCATAAGCAGGAAAGCAATATCACAAGATATATAGTTATATACATACTGTATTATACTTGACTGTCTCTTATAAAGGTCATGAAACTAGATTGCTACATGGAGTCATCACCTCAAAAGTAACCATATAAATATTTCCTTTCCCCATTCCACTCAATATTTTACAATAAAATAACTTACAAAACACAAGGTTCTTCCTCACCCACACAGATCTCCATGACCACCACTACCACGTCCTGCTATACACCAACATCAGTGTAGCACCGAAATGGGAACGACAAAGAGATACGGGGACGATACAGAAACGGGAAACGGCAAAAATCATAAATTCAAGATACGGGAATGGCATAGATACGACAATAAAAAATATAAAAAAATTAAACATACATTAAAGAAAATCCAAAATAGATATATGTTGATGCAAATTGTAAACTCTAAAAATACTACATCTTCCAAAAGTAATTAATTATCATTAATCAAATCTATATCTTTAAAAGTCAATTAAAAAGAGTTTTGAGAAGAAAAATCGTAACTATCTTCTAAAAATGACTCTTAACAAACGACTCAGATTTTCGGAATTCACTTTTTTTATTTTGAAAATTATATTGCAATAAACGCACTCTTAATAGATAAAACCAATAAATATGAAATTGAGACTAAGTTAAAAAACGAATTCAACCGTATCATTGTGGACATCTAGAGTTGTAATTGTCGATGAGATCTGACTTCTCCTCCCACACTTGCAACACTTCTTCCCTAACCATCTTTAAGGCGAAATGAAGTTGCAGATCTGTTTCGTCGTTTCTTAAAAGAGTTTGTAAACCGACCCTGATTGCTGGATGGTTTTGAGGTAGCTCACGCAGCCTTTCGATCTCTGGAGCACGATCATGCCTCTGTATCATAATATGAATTATCTCACCAAGCAAATTGTTAATCAACTTGAGTTCTTTTTCCTGTTCATTGCTTAATCCGTTAAGTATAGCTTTTTGCACCTCAGCTGGTTCGTTGGCCATAGTTTTTGTGTGTTAGTATTAGTGATACTTGTGTGAGAAAATGTATTGTTGTTAAATAGACATTTATAGGGAGACTAGCCGTTAACCGAATAGCCGTTGGAGCATATTTTATAGGAAACTAGCCGTTAAGCATTTTATTCAATTAAAACTTAAAGCAACAGCACAACACGATACGGAAAACATAAACACGATACGGGAAAACATAAAAACGATACTGAAAACAAATAAACACGATACGAAAATACAAAACATAAAACACCGTTAAACATTTCTTCTATTCCATATGGGGGTGTTTCTCAAAATGAACCATACGTACAAATATTTGAAGTCTCTCCCAAAGCGTTCTTTAAAAGTGTTGTGTGCATTCGCGAGACCATTATTGTTGTGGCTTGTATGCTGCAAATGCTTGTAAATATCATCAAACTTTTGACATTCACAGTCAAGTGTTGTCCACTTACCCGTGATCATATTTTTGTTACGATGATCACCGTCAGACTGAAAGTTGAACCTTTATAAAACCTTATTCCAAAAAGAGCGTTCATTTGCGATCTCTCTGTCTTGGGAAACTTCAAGCCACATGTCAGCTAGCAAGTTTTCTTCTTCAATTGACCAACGATTAGTCATTGTAAGATGGTTTAGAAATTGAATTGTGTGATGAATAGTATGGTATGGTATGCTTTATATAGGGGTTTATTTGAATTTGAAATTTGAAATTCAAAATTCAAAACAAGCGGGATAATATTTAATATTCACATTCAAAATTCAAAAAATGAGCGGGGATTAATTTGAAATTCAAATTAAAAACCAAGCCACATGGGCGGGATTTATTTGAAATTCAAATTCAAAATTACATTGAAATTCAAATTTCAAACTTTTTCCTATTTAAATGTGTGGAAAACTAGAAGGGGGGGTTGAATAGTTTTACGTCTTTTTAATTTGTTATAAAAGATTGTTTGAAAGTTTTCTTTGTTTTAAAAAATTTAGATTCAATACTATGTGATATCAAGTCTTGCACAATATGAACAACAATATATATGTATGATAAAGCAATAATAATGCAAGTAAAGAAATAAATGAGAGATGGAAAGATCGAACCGCGAGACAAGAGATTTATAGTGGTTCAGCTACAAGGTCACCTTCCTTGCCCTACTCCACTCTCCGAGCAACTAACTCGAGAGTTTTCTTCACTATGTCAACAAGCTCCCTTGTGGCGGAGAAAACCTTACACACCAATTTACACACCACAACTTCGTCACAACTTGATCACAACTTCTTCACACCAATCTACTTCACACCAATACTTATTCACACCTTTCTACTTCACACCTATTTACTTCACATCAACCTACATCACACCTATTTACTTCACACCAATCTTCTTCACACCTTTCTACTTCCTAACTCTTCTTCTTCAAAACAAACTACTAACCTATCACACTACTTATATACCTAGCTAAACTATCTTCTATCAAATATTCACAACTAATTACACAAAGAGATAGAAACAATGGATGATGCTCTAACAACTTAGATGTGGAGATCACAACAAGTTGTAATACTTCTTGTCTTGAGGGATAAAAGTATTCTTCTCTTGCACTTGAGAGGATGATGTTTGGATCACTTTGAAACAAAGATTTATGAATGTATGATCAAAGGATTAAGAGAATGGAAATAGAGATCTAAAACAGAAAGTTTAGGAGTGCAAAAGGTGGGGGAAAATTTCAGATTTAAGGTGGTATTTATAGGCAAAAAATTCTGACAACTGGAGCGTGCCGGTCCCCTTAAATCATGGCCGGTCCTCTTAAAATTAAGGGGACCGCCCCTTATAATTAAGGGGGCCGCCCAGCTGAAAAGGCCAGAAACTTTGTCTTTTAGTGGAGAAAGTTTATTTGGTGAAAAACTAACTGATTTTGGTTAAAAATTTGAATTCATATATTTAGTATGAATAAAATATTTTTCTTTATTACCAAAAGTGTTTTTCAAAAATATATAATATGTTTATATAATTAAATAAACTTTGTAATAATTAATTAAATACCCCTTTGATCATAAATTGCACTAAACACTTTGTTTATTCATACCTTAAATGATTTGGATGTAAAGAGAATATTAATCACTAAATACTTGTTTATGTCATAAATTTTAGTTCAATGAGTTTATGTTTTGTAATAATCAAAACATAGAGATATTGATAATATGTTAATAATGTTTTTAGGCATTATTTATGTCAACAATCTCCCCCTTTTTGATTATTACAAAACCTTAAACTTAATAGGTCTAAAATTTATTTTTAGACAAGTATTTTAGAGTTTACTCTTCTCTTCTCCCCCTTTTTGTAAAATAAAAAAAGGTTAATCCGAGTAAGCTTCATGGAAGAAGTTAAACGGGTAGAATGCTCCCCCTTGATGTATGCTCCCCCTCGTTTGAGAGCACCAAGGGAACGAGCTATGAAAATCTTGGCTAAAAAAAATATGTGAGGAGAACAAGACATATATATATGCAAAGCAACAATTATGCAAATAAAAATAGATTCATTCAAGCATCATAGAAATGATTAGCATTACATCATTCAATATGTTTGAAGCATATTGATTACAATAAAACAAAAGAAAAGACATAGTCCTATATTGCCTAAGAGAGCACTTGGACTTGCTTGCAACCCACGTTTAAGTGTTTTATTTGCTCGAAAGGGAACATAAGCATAAAGCTTTGTTGTTGGATGGAGAGGGATATGGAATGGGGTATGGAGCGGAAGAGTTGGATCTTATGATGTTGTATCGAGTTAAGGGTGGTATTGGATGGGGACGAGTGAGAAGATATTCAATCCAAGAAATATCTTCACTCAAGTAGAGAATTTGTTTTTGAAGAAAGATGCAACAAGGGCAATAGTGAGTGTGGTTTGTAACTTGATCCAAGTTGAGAGAGTGGGGTAGGCAATTGTTATAGGGTGATGATGGAGGTTGCCCTTTGTTGCGTTGTGCACGATGCATAGCAAGGAGATCACTAAGATCATGGATTTGGGTTATTTCATCACGGAACTTTTGCTTTTCCGTGGCAATGTGGAGAGGATCATTGTGTTGATATGGATGAATTGGGTTTGTGTAGTTGGAATTGTAGTTTGATGGTTGTTCAAACTTGTATGTATCATTATAAGTGGTTGGAGGATGAGATGTGTAGTTTGGCATGAAAGAAGATGTTTGGCCAATGTTGTATGGTTTGTAAAGAGGATCAAATGAATGTCCTTGTGAATTTGGTGTAAAGTTTGGGAAGTAAGTGGTTGGAGGTGTTGAGTGATTTCCAACTTCATTGGTTATGATGGATTTGTTTCGAGGGCTTTTTCTTCGCCAAATGGGTTTTTCTGTCATCCTTGCTAGCTTTGAGGCTTTTGGTTTTGGTTTGTTTGGAGAATTCATGAGGGGATGAATGAAGAGTGTTGAAGATTGGAGATATTTATAGTGTAAGATTTGTGTGTTTATGGATGGATAAAGTTTGTTTGGGAGATTAGGACAAAATATGTTGGTGAAAATTGGGAAATGTAGGTTGAAATGGGCTAAAAAGCAGATAAGATTATGTAAACCCGTCCAGCAGATGGCCGGTCCCCTTAATTAGGGGGCGGCCCCCTTAATAATTAAGGGGTCCGCCTTTCATAATTAAGGGGGCCGCCCATCTGGTGATTCCCAGATTGCCAGAATTGGGTTTTTGGCCAAAAATTTGCAGAAAGGTTGTGTTTTTGGATTTGGATTCAAGCATGTTCAATTCCTTTAGGCAATATAGCATCTAATCTAATCAAGATATAGCATGCATGCAAAAACACTTAAGCAAAAGAGTAAGCAAGCAACAAATAATAAGCTAGAGGAGACAAATAAAGGCAAGAACACTTAATCTTCCTAAGGCAACTATTTTAGATCAAAGGCAAAGGCAACTAGTGAGTCAAAAATTTAGTGATGAAACAAGATGACAACATTATGAGTGATTTTGTCCTAGTGTGTGCCTATATGCAACAAATATGGAGTTGTGATTTTTTCGACTCCTAAACGCAAAAAAAAAAAAAAAAAAAAAAAAAAAAAAAAAAAAAAATCCTTAAGAAACAATCCAAAATCTCCTTGATTCGATTTTTGCTCGATCATGAATGTCAAAGATATATATTAGATTATATACCTTAACAATTTATGTGAGAATTTATGCATGATTTTGGAAAAAGGTTTTTAGCATTAGTCAACAATGCAAGGAAAATGATGTTCATGTAATTCTTAGATGTGAGAATAGTTAAAAAAAAATTGATTTGATTGGGTTTTACAAAAGAGTATATGCAAAGAAAATAATATTTCCCAATCTTTAATTTTGTGCGAAATAGATTCATAGACTCAGAATTGGAGAAGTGGAAGAAAAGTAAATCTTATGTAAATTTTATGCAAGAAGAAAAAAATGTCTAAATGCAATAGAATTTAGTCAACTTGTTCCATCATTCCTAATCCTAAACGCAAGTGATTGAACAATTCACGCTTAAGGGGTTTAGTGAATATATCCGCAATGTTATCTTCCGATGCAACTTTTTCTATAGATATGTTCCCTTTTTATTATCCCTAAGAAAGTGGTGGCGTATTTCTATATGTTTAGTCCTAGAGTGTTGCACCGGATTTTTACTTAAATCTATCGCACCTTTGTTATCGCACATAATGGCAAAATTTTCTAACCTAATGCCATAGTCTATAAGAGCTTGTTTCATCCATTGTGCTTGTTGACATGCCTTTCCAGCGCTTACATATTCGGCTTCGGTGGTAGAAATAGCAAGAGCGGTTTGCTTCTTCGAAAACCAAGATGTTAGACAACATCCCATAAACGTGCAAATACCACTAGTGCTTTTTCTATTTACGTAGTCTCCCACATGATCCGAATCTGCATAGACGATGGTTTCTATGCCGGGTCCCTTAGATTACCATAATCCTAAGTGTATAGTGCTTTTAATGTATCGGAAGATACGCTTAACCGCTTCTAGGTGAGAGGTTTTGGGATCCTCTTGAAAACGGGCACAAAGGCAGACACTAAACATGATATCGGGTCTACTTGCCGTCAAGTATAGTAAACTACCTATCATTCCTCTATGCTTGGTGTTATCTACGGACTCACCTTCATCATCCTTTGTGAGTTTTACTTCTGTAGACATGGGAGTTTTCATGGGTTTTGAGTCTTCTAGGCCAAATTTCTTAAGCATTTCCTTAATGTACTTAGATTGGTTAAAGAATATTCCATCTTCTAATTGTTTTATTTGTAATCCTAGGAAGAAGTTAAGTTCACCCATCATACTCATCTCAAACTCATCATGCATGATTTTGGCAAATTCATCACACATGTCTTGACAAGTTGATCCAAATATAATGTCATCAACATATATTTGGACAATGATGAGATTTGGGTCTTTCCTTTTAGTGAAAAGAGTGTTATCTACCATTCCCATGGAATAATCATGTTTAATAAGGAAGGCTTTTAATCGATCATACCAAGCCTTGGGAGCTTGTTTGAGTCCATACAAAGCTTTCTTTAACTTATAAACATAATCAGGTTTTGCGAAGTCAATGAATCCTGGAGGTTGTGCCACATATACCTCCTCATTGATAAAACCGTTAAGGAATGCACTTTTCACGTCCATTTGGAATAACTTAAAATCTAGGGCGCATGCATAGGCAAGTAGTATCCTAATAGATTCTAGTCTAGCTACGGGGGCATAAGTTTCGTCATAATCAATTCATTCTTGTTGATTATAACCTTGGGCAACTAACCTAGCTCTATTCCTAGTAACTATTCCATTTTCATCTAACTTATTCCTATATACCCATTTAGTTCCTATGATGGTCATATTCATTGTATTTGGAACTAATTCTCAAACATCATTTGTCTTAAATTGATTTAATTCTTCTTGCATAGCTATAACCCAACTTTCATCTTTTAAAGCCTCATTAATATTCTTAGGTTCTATTGCTGAGAGGAAACAAAAGAAATTATTTTTATCTTGGGCTTGTGACCTAAGGGTTCTTTGGTTAAGATGTCCTATTATATTATCTAGTGAATGTGATCTAGATTCTTTAACACTTACAATTTCGTTATTTCCTAAGTTAATGTCTTCATTATCATTTCCTATGGGTTTTGTTTTACTAACCTTAATAGCTTCGTCTTCGACTAAGTCATCATCTTCTAAAGGTAAAGTTTTAGGAGGTGGTGGTGTTTCATCAAATGTTACATTTAGTGATTCTTCTACTTTCATGGAGTGTTTGTTAAGTATTATATGTGCTTTACTATTTTGTGAGTATCCTAAAAATATTCCTTCATATGATTTTGGATCAAACTTAGTGAGGTAATCCTTAGTGTTTAGAATATAATATTTACTTCCAAATACCCTAAAGTAGCTTAAGTTTGGTTTTCTACCTCTTAGTAACTCATAAGGAGTTTTTCCTAGAATTCTCCTAATTGATACCCTATTAATAATATATGTTGATGTATCTACCGCGTGACACCAAAATTTTTGTGGGATGGATTGTTCATTTAACATTGTTCTACTCATTTCTTGTAGTGACCTATTTTTTCTTTCTACTACGCCATTTGATTGAGGAGTACGAGGAGCGGAGAAATTGTGAGATATTCCATTTAACTCACAATATTTTCCGAATTGTACTTCATTGTCAAATTCCCTACCATGGTCCGTCCTAATGGCTACTATTGTGCATCCTAATTTATTTTGAATCATTTTACTAAATATTTTGAATTTTTCAAAGGCTTGAGTCTTGTCACTTAAAAACCTAGTCCACGTGTATCGTGAGTAGTCATCTACTATTACTAAGGTATATTTGTTTCCTCCATAGCTCCGCACAGCGGATGGACCAAAAAGATCCATATATAATAGTTCTAGGCACCTAGTAGTGGATACTATATTCTTAGCTTTGTAACTAGCATGAACTTGTTTTCCAATTTTACATGCATCACAAAAATGCTTGTCATATTTTAGATTAGGCAAGTTTCTAACTAGTTCTTTAGAGGCCAACGATTGTATTTGTTGCATGTTAGCATGTCCTAATCTCCTATGCCACATTGTGGAGTTTTCGTCTAGGGTCGTTAGGTATATCCTATATCCTCAGGTTTGTTTCCTAGTTTCATAACATATATGCCTCCTTTCCTAATTTCTCTACCTATAATTTTTCCATTATTAACTATTTCGCTATCCTATTCGGTAAAGGTAACTCTACATTTATTATCGCATATTTGTCCTATACTAAGCAAGTTATATGTTAAATTATCTACATGCTCTACATTTTCAATAGTAAGTGAGTCTTGAGAAATCGTACCTTTGCCAATGATTTTTCCACGTAAGTCACTACCGAAAATAACGTTACCTCCATTGTATGCCTTGTATGTAGAAAATAGCATGCGGTTCCCCGTTATGTGCCTCGAACATCCGCTATCCTTGATCCATTCGTCAGGCTCCAAGTCAATTCCTAAACATATTTCGTCGATTCCTTTTGCCATAAAACACTTTTCGTCACTTGGTTTTTCCATTTCTTCTTTGTCACTATCACTCCATGTTCCACTAACAAAGGCGCCTTGATTTTCATAACCCGACGGCTTTAGACATTCGCCAATGGGATGATTTGGACTTCCACATCTAAAGCACTTTCTTTTCCCGTAGTTATCACTTTTATTTCTTTGGAACGGTTTTCTTTCGTCTCGTGGTGATCTAGTGAATCTTCCTCGTCTCTTGAAGAATTTCTTGAATTCTCTTACGGCCATTGCATATTCTTCGTCTTCACTCTCGTCACTTGAATAATCATCGTCACTAGGTTCCTTTTTGGCTTTTAGAGCAATGGATTTGGTTTGTTCTTTCTTGACTTTGACCATTTTCGAATCTCTTCTTATAATTTCTTCATGGACCTTCAAGTTACCAATAAGTTCATCTAGTGATAACGTCATCAAATTCTTTGATTCTTCAATTGCTGTGACCTTAGCTCGCCATTTCGGATGCAATGCCCTAAGAAATTTCCTAACACAATTTTTACTAGAAAATGTTTCATCAAGTGCTTTTACACTTGTGATAATAGTGTTAAATTTAGCAAAAGCATTATCAATTGATTCCTCTTCCGGAATCGTAAATTGTTCATATTGTTTTAGAAGAAGATCTATTTTGTTATCTTTAACTTGACTATTACCTTGGTGAGTAATTAGTAAAGAATCCCAAATTTCTTTTGCGGTTTTACACATAAATTTTTTTTCATATTCTTTGCGTGGTAACGCATTATAAATAACCATTTAACCTCATTATTTTTTGCTAGTTTCTTTGTCAAATCATCATTTTGTTTTTCAAAAAATACAATTTCATCCATTTTAGTTTCAACATTATATTGAATAGGGGGAAATCACCAAAAGTAATGACATGCCAAAGATCAAGATATTTTGATTTCACATAAGTTTCGAATCTATTTTTCCAATATAAAAATCTATCACTTTCAAATAGTGGTGGTCTTTGCATGGATTGCCCTTCTAAATATTTTAAAGATTCCATAGATCGTTACAAGTTTTAAAATACAATATATTTTAAAAAATCTTGCTAGACATGGCTCTTGATACCAATTGTGGAAAACCAGAAGGGGGTTGAATAGTTTTACGTCTTTTTAATTTGTTACAAAAGATTGTTTGAAAGTTTTCTTTGTTTTAAAAAATTTAGATTCAATACTATGTGATATCAAGTCTTGCAGAATATGAACAACAATATATATATATGATAAAGCAATAATAATGCAATTAAAGAAATAAATGAGAGATGGAAAGATCGAACCGCGAGACAAGAGATTTATAGTGGTTCAGCTACAAGGTCACCTTCCTTGCCCTACTCCACTCCCCGAGCACCTAACTCGAGAGTTTTCTTCACTATGTCAACAAGCTCCCTTATGGCGGAGAAAACCTTACACACCAATTTACACACCACAACTTCGTCACAACTTCTACACAACTTCTTCACACCAATCTACTTCACACCAATACTTCTTCACACCTTTTTACTTCACACCTATTTACTTCACATCAATCTACTTCACACCTATTTACTTCACACCAATCTTCTTCACACCTTTCTACTTCCTAACTCTTCTTCTTTACAACAAACTACTAACCTATCACACTACTTATATACCTAGCTAAACTATCTTCTATCAAATATTCACAACTAATTACACAAAGAGATAGAAACAATAGATGATGCTCTAACAACTTAGATGTGGAGATCACAACAAGTTGTAATACTTCTTGTCTTGAGGGATAGAAGTATTCTTCTCTTGCACTTGAGAGGATGATGTTTGGATCACTTTGAAACAAAGATTTATGAATGTATGATAAAAGGATTAAGAGAATGAAAATGGAGATCTAAAACAGAAAGTTTAGGAGTGCAAAAGGTGGGAAAAAATTCCAGATTTAAGGTGGTATTTATAGAAAAAAAATTCTGACAACTGGAGCGTGCCGGTCCCCTTAAAATTAAGGGGACCGCCCCTTATAATTAAGGGGGCCGCCCAACTGAAATGGCCAGAAAGTTTTTCTTTTAGTGGGGAAAGTTTATTTGGTGAAAAACTAACTGATTTTGGTTAAAAATTTGAATTCATATATTTAATATGAATAAAACATTTTTCTTTATTACCAAAAGTGTTTTTCAAAAATATATAATATGTTTATATAATTAAATAAACTTTGTAATAATTAATTAAATACCCCTTTGATCATAAATTGCACTAAACACTTTGTTTATTTATACCTTAAGTGATTTGGATGTAAAGAGAATGTTAATCACTAAATACTTGTTTATGTCATAAATTTTAGTTCAATGAGTTTATGTTTTGTAATAATCAAAACATAGAGATATTGATAATATGTTAATAATGTTTTTAGGCATTATTTATGTCAACAAAATGCCCATTCACAGAATACCCACACACAAATTATACACAATTCACAAACAATTCATACAACAATGTCAAACAACATTTCACCTGATAATGAATCAGTTTACAACACCTCACTGGAATATCTATTTCTGATATTCCCAAATGTAGACCAACCACAAAACACTCTACCAGAGGATCTGTTTCCTTTATTCTCATATGAGAATCCACCACAAAACACTCCAACGGAAGTTCTGTTTCCATCCGGTAAACGATCTACAACAAAATAATCCACCGGCAAACAATCCACCACAAAACCAACCCAATACATTTGGGTAGACTGGTGAAGAATTCTTAGAGCAAGATATGCAAGTCTTGAGAGAGGTTGAAGAGGAAGAAGAACGTAAGGCAAAAGCTCGTAAGGCGTGAGCAAAAACTCATCAAGATCGGTTAAACCGTGAAGCAGAATTCCGATGGGCAATGGGGTTAGACCCTGTACTATCAGAGTCTTCCGCTTCGAGTGACGAGGGCTATGTCTTAGACTGAATCATTTTCTTGATTCGTAGTTTTATTATCATTACCGTAGCGTAGTTTAATGTTTTAATTAACGTATCGTAGTTTAATGTTTTAATTAACATATCGTTGTTCAATGTAATTTCAATTCCATGTTTAATATATTTCCGTTTAGATGTTTAACGTATTTTCATTTCCTACTTTACAAAATATTACAACTCGTTATAAAACATTACAAGTTCTATAAAAACTTACATTTTTAAACAAGTGTATACATTCACAAAAATAAACAATCACAATCTATTTTAAAAAAAAATTTACAAACAACAAAAAAAAATTGACAAACCGTACACTCCCCACCCTCGCCGTGCGGACGAGGAGGGTGATTTCGGCGAGCCATGAGGAAGCTTCGGGGTGTGGTGGCGAGGAACGAGTAGCCAGCCACGCTGGCTTGGCGAGCAACAACAAGCCCACACCCTCCTCCACTCTACAATAACAATGATACATCAATTATAACTCTAATAATACATTTAAGCCGTACATAGATATTTTTGGTTAGAAAGTATTTTACTTTTATTCTATATGAGTTAACGTATGAACATGAACATTTTCTATGAAAATGAAAATGAAAATGATTTGAATGATTAGATTGAAGTGAAGTAACAGCCCTAAAAAACATATGGTCTATACATGCATCAAGTAGATGGCATTGGTTCCAAATTTCCAATTATATGTAGTACAAAACACTACACGTAGCATATGTCTATTTATATCTTATGAATCTGTTGAACAACGAATGACAACAAAGACATAAAGCCAATAGTTTTTATAGTAAGGTAGGTAGATAAATAGTTAAAGTCGTAGTTTGCTAAAACTTACCCCATTGCATGGTCTTTAATTTGCCAATACTAGTTAGCTAGTCAATCACATGATGTATTTCTATTTACATTGTTTGCTAGCTTTTATATAATGTATACGTAAAAATACTAAAGTAAAATTAATTATATACTTGAGAGTTAATCATGAGAAGGATCAATGCTAAGGAATATCCATATTAAGAGCATCAAACTGATTAGAAGTAGTGATCTTGGTTCCACTCGTACTAGCCACATCAGAAGCCTTCTTCTTACAAACTAATGTCAGTAAAAAGAAGGCTTCTGATGTGGCTAGTACGAGTGGAACCAAGATCACTACTTCTAATCAGTTTGATGCTCTTAATATGGATGATACAGATGGTTTTGGTATTCCTAAGGTTGTTACTAACAAGGATGTGGATGCTAGCAGTACAATGAAAGTTAATAAGGATGAGTCGGTTAAGACTGGTACTACATCATAAGTCCCTCTTGTGAGTGATTTACAAGAACCACTTGTGAGTGATTCAATGGGAACAATGGAAGTTGGTTCTACTCCTATTGTTGAGAAAATTAGTAAGCTTGAAAAGTTACTGATCTATGGGAAAGCTACTCTTGTGGATGATGCTGGTCATCCTATTCCGTCTACCTCTATCACTAAGAGGGCCAACCCATTTTCAAAGGTGGGTGAGGTTGTGGTTTCTGACAGTGATGAGGATGAAGTTCTTAACACGTTCGACGAATCAGCAAATCTTTTTGGTGGTGATCATGAGCGTGAAGATGAGTATGACTATGATGATTATTCGAAGCAACTTTATGATCTTCCAGGGGAATTGAATGCTCTTAATACTATTTATGGTTTTAATCTCCAAGGTCGTAGGAAATAGGTTATCTTTGGTCAGAGTCACTACTATCATGTGATTAATGGTTTGTTTTCTTGTTTTGAAAATAGGAAGTATCTTGTTATGTAAGCTTTTCGCCTATATAACGGGCTGAGATATAGGATTCACCCATATCCGTTGTACTTAAACGCTTTTTGGAGTAATATATTTACCGGGTCGTTGACCTTTTAAAAAAAAAAATCAATGCTAAGGAGAATTTCAAATGCAAAGACTACCAACCTAACTCAAAGTGAGGACTCGATATTTATATGCAAAATTGTTTTTTTTACACTTACGTTTGTTAACAATCTATACTCTCTGCGTTTAGCGATTCCGGAGTGTTTGGTACGTTACTCATTATCATTTATATATGTTCAATAATTCATGTCCAATAAGGCAATAACGATTATGTATGTTTTTCCTCTTGTTCGAATATTACACTCTATGTTTTCTAATAGCGCCAATAACAATGATATTGCTTATGTTTATGTATTCTATTAGTATATATTATGTAATACTTTATATCATGGGGTATTAATGTGTTATATTAATATGTAACTTAGAGGGCAGGGAGTGGTAACGCCGTTTCGCAATTTCATCCGAGCTGGAAGGATTTCAACGGCGATATGGCGTTAATGCCAGTCCTAGGTCGAGCACGTTGGTCTTGCGCTTCATTTTGCGTTACCATGGCAACGCAAGTTATGGTGTTAACATGGCAACTCAAGTTATCACTCCCCATTTGTTTTGTTTGTATTTTTCCCAGCGCTGTTTCCATTTTTTGTGTTTTTTCATTTGTTTTTTTTAAGTGGGTCTCAAAAGTTGTGTTATTGGGTGTTATGATTTTCTGGTGTTTTTGGTGTTATGTTATTTGATTTTAAAATGATGTGGCGCTGACGTGGCAGTGTTGTTGGTGTTATTACTCCATCCCCTCTTAGCTAAACTAGAAAAGCTACCAATGTATTCTTCTTTCTAAATTTTAACATTAGAAATTTAGTAAATAAAGAAACGTTTTAGAGTATATTTTTCGTGTGTTATCTTAGTTTAGTAGGCTTCTTTTTGTTCGGGTTTCTCGTGTTTATTTAATTGCTGCCAATACTCGATACAAATCTATGATCTAATGTTCCGCGATCGAATTTCACTTGTGTTGTCATAATTGTCCAACATAGATTAAGGGGTGATTTGTTTAATATAATTAGATTAATCTAAACTAGAGCAAATGTTTTAAGCTTGTCTTGAAATTAAGGCGAAAGATGCCGTATGTCGGGTTCTTTGTTGGGTCAGTTTTAGAGCCTAAAAACTCCTAGCCGACAATGGAGAGGTTTTCTACCCTCTTGCCTCAATAAATATAGGTGAGGTGATAGTGATGCTAGTTCTTACCATTTTTTATTTTATCTTTAATTGTTTGCTTTTATTGTTACTCATAAAGTGGTGTTCGCGGTTATCGCATGTATAAAGTTTTGTGAAAACTAATTTAAAAGAATAATTATATATATTTACATAATATAAATCTTAAAATGTTATATTTACCTATTTTACAAATGTACAATAATTTTAGGGAAGTGATACTTACACCACTTTTTTTGATGTACACACCACAATATTACATCATTAATGTACATGTTGCAACATGCTATATGCATAATTGTGGTGTGTGCATAAAAAAAAGTGGTGTAAGTACCACTTCCCATAATTTTACGACATAGCTTTGAAAAAAATGCCATTTTATGCCATTTTGATTTTTGAAAAATATAACATTTGACCCATTTTAAAGCATATAAGAAGTATCGTATTTTATCCATCTAAAGGTCTATCATAAATAATATCATAATTTATTTATGGGTTAATTTAAAAAAAAAAAATATATATCTTACTTGTCACTTTTATTTTTATACAATGTATTTAATTTTATTATTTATTATTCTTTTATTTATTTCATTATTATTTTTTTTGACTTGCTTTTGAGTTTCGTCTTTTTAGTGTTTCATATGCTAGTTGCATCTATTATTTAACCATTTTACCATTCCATTTACACACTCTAATAAATCAGTGGAAGAATAAAATAGTCAAAATTAGTTAAGACCACGATGTTAATCTTAGAATCTTACGATTTTAAGATATTACAAAGCAAAAATGGTCCAAATATTAATTATAGGATCTTAAAATCTCGATCGATCCGATCTTACTTTTATCAAACAAAAAGCTAAAAAACTACAAATTTATGTATTAAGTTTTTGTAGAATATTAAAAACAAGATGTTAATTGTATTAAACACTTAATAATCATAATTTTGACATAAATTTTTATGATATATATTATATAATAATATATGGATTTGCATAATTTTACGATGTCTATTAGAAAATGTGACACTATAGTAGGATTTTAAGATCATAATCCGATCTTACGCATAATCTTGCAAAGACAAAAATAATAATCAATATAATCTCAATCTTAAAAACCTTGGTCAAAATAATACATGCAACTGTAACATGATATGCCAAAACGTCTAAACTCAAAAGTAAGATACAACAAACCTACACTACACAAAATTAGAAAATATAGCAAGTAATATACATTTACAAATAATTACCCTTTATAGTGACGATCAAAATCTCACAATAAGAACCGCTATATTGATCAATATTTCATTTTAATTTTTCTTTAACTTGTTTGTTATAAAAATAAAAAAAGATTAATTCACACCTTACCGGGAAAACCTTACAATTTCTAGTTGGTACCGCAATGAGAGTCCAATCGCACCAAACTTTAAACGTTTTAAAATTAACTGAGTATGCACGAAATTACATTGTGTTCAAATTAAACAAAGATCGATCACTATTATATACTCTCTGTAAGTTTAATTTATTGAATCTTAATAGAGTAAACAAAATCAAAATATATTCACGTTGGAGTAAAATGAGTTATTACCTCTAGAATATATATTCAAAATCTACAATTATACATACACGTACGTTTCATTAACCTAAAATGAAATTATATTCCAAATAATGTAAATCACCCAATATATAGGGCAACTGTACGTAACCAAGTAAAAAAGGAAAAATTGCTGCCTTCAATTCTTGAGACCAGGGTAGGTAGGTTGATTTTGCATCTGCTGAAACATTGCAGCCATTCGACTATAAGCTTCCATCGTCATTGGCTGAAAGCATAGACAATATTGATCAATTAATTAATACATAATTTGCATGCAAACTTGCAACACAAGAAACTAAGAAACTATTCATATAAAAAATTTGTTTGGCTAATAATTAACCTGTGATTGGCATGCAAGAAATGCAGCCATTGGATCATTATGGTTCGGAACTTGATCGCTTGTGGTGTTCATATCCCATGAAGCCATCGTCGGCTGCATAAAGTTGGAGGGGTGGAAGACTGCCGGCATCCCAGGGATGTTGGGGCGATTACCGCTGATGGAATTCAAGTCCATGACTCCTGGCATCCCCATTCCCATCCCCATCCCCATACCCATTCCCAAACCCATGGGGTTCATCATGGCCATTTGAAATTGTTGTTGTTGCATAGCTAATGGCATCATCATAGGTGACATGTTCATTCTATTAATCATATTAATTTGTCCTTGTAATTGTTTGAGGTATTCGATCACTTCATCAAGCATCGAGGCTTTATCTGTCTGAAAAGTAGATATAATATAACCTTTTTTATGCTCGCCCAAACATAAAAATGCATATTTGAACATAAAAAGTAGTAACAAAATACTATCACGTCCAACTATCAAGTCTAGTTTTATACCTTATTAGCATTTGGAACGAGTTTTTGTAATGTTTTCATCTTCTGATTGATCTTGTCTCTTCGTTTCTACAAATATATTTGATTCATCAAAACTATGTTTGGTTAGACAACATCGTTTAATTGATAAAACAATTCCTATTAGAGCAATTTGACTCGCAAAATTTATACAAAAAATGTACCCGCTCAGATTGATTATGGACTGCAGCTGCTCTACTTCTCTTAGTCGAGATCGATGATTTTCCTTTTCCTTTCTTCTTTTCATCCATTTCATTCTTCTAAATAACCAATTATGTATATCAGATAACTAATCAAACAAAAGCAAACGATATACACATATTGTTATAGCATGCAAATATTTAGTCACAGAATTAGAGTCTACAAATCTCTTACTAAGACTTGAGTATGAACTTTTTGTTACAAATATTTTTTTATAGAGATTTCTATACGAAAATGCAAAACTTAATGGTATACCTGAGGTCTACTATGACAAGCAGAATCATGTTCGTCAGGAGATGTTGATTTAGCGGACTGTTGTTTACCGGAAACAGTATTTTCCGGAGAGCCCGTGGAAGTAGAGGTGAACCCTTTCAGACCCAATTCCCTCTCACATGTTTCAACAGTCAGCTGTCGGCTACTTTCCATTCCAAAAGTCGCACTGCCACTCCCACTGTGGTCCCTGCAACTGCTCCACTCATGTGTGGCTGCGCCACCTTGGGCCGTCATGTGGTCCCCATACCAAGACTGGTCACCATTACATGACCCCACGCGTGTAGAACAATTTGTTGGGGCACCATTTGTACCAGACATTAGCGCGTGGGGTTGTGTATTAGAGCTGGGGACCAGTGCGTCCATTGTCACTGTGCCGGACGCACTAATAGTACCAGCTGTGACACCAGAACTGTGATGGTGGTCCAGCCATGGAACAAGGTCGTCAGAGTAAATATTGATATGAGATTTTTGTTTTGGTTGGAAGGTGGCTTGGTTGACAATGGCCTCCAGTGTCTCGGCCGCGTGTGGCTTGTCCCAAGTGTATTTGGTGAGATTAGCGGTGTTCGCATGGGGTTTGTTAACCACACGTGGTGGTCCTAAACCGTGCATGGCCAGTTGTCCATTTTTCCATGTTAATTCCGCTACTTCATAATCTAGTCTGCAAGAACAAGAGTTAAATAACAGTGATAAAGAAAACTACCAAAATTCATTATATAGCCAAAGAGAATTATGTCTATGACCGAAACCATATCGTTCGTTTTTAGTGTTTGCTCTTATTGAAAGTTACGAAAAATACTTTTAAACTGAGATTCTTTGGTTGAAAAGTGCTTAATTACATTATAAAAAAACGATCATTAAGATGATATGGTATTATTAGTGAACTCTAACAAAAAGTAAAGAATAAAAAGTCTAAACTACACTGGAGTATATAATTAAATCATAGCATGCATGTGAATTTAATTGTAGTTAAGAATTTAAATCTCTTATTTTAAATTCACATGTAATATATGTTTCGAATCACCGTAACACAAAAAGGAGTCTCATCATTAGAATTGATATCTTACAAAGGAAAAAAAAAATAATAACTTACGATAACTCAAAAACGATAAATGCATATATATATATATATATATATATATATATATATATATATATATATATATATATATATATACATATATATATATATATATACATATATATATACATATATATATACATATATATATACATATATATATATATATATGTACATATCCATATTACTGATACAGAAGGTCAGGTGCAAGAGAAATATAACTACGTACGTTGGAACATCAAGAGTAGAGGAAATGGAATTGGAAGGAGCACGTAAGGAGACTTTGTTTCGAGCAGGGTTCGAATTATTGTGAGAGTTATTCTCATGATCAACATCCCAGCTCGGTACACACTGACTCATACTTCAAAATTTGTGTAGTTCAAACCAACAATGCAAAGAGAGTTGGACAATACTAAATGTATTAGGTTTAGAATATGTGGTGCATGTATCATATGGAATAAGAAATGGTAACAGCTGCCTTTTGGCTGTAGGTGCTACATATATGGACTAGGACTACTTGGGGTCACACTTGAGAGCAAATTGCTTCACAACTTACTGCATTTATTATTGGGTTAGAAGTTATGATAAGAACAATGTCAGAAAGAGAAACATAAGGACCACCAATTATTTATTATTATTGCACAAAATATTCGAAAACAATCATCCAAAACTAAAAGTAGAACATACGTACAGTTCCATATTTACGAATATATTCGGATATGTTAATGTAGGATAGCGATATGCTAAAGTTACTACTATTAAATAATTATACTTAATAATATAATATGTCATGTATACGCTATCCATACAAAAGGCCAACCTGAAAATATATAAATTTCTATTATATTTTAACTCATCATGAGCAAGATCTTGTCCTCTATTACAATTGGTGTTTTGAGTTTGTTTCTGATCATATTTGATAATTGGTTCATGCAATAATTGGCACTACCAGGCTTTAATGGTGATCGAAGAATATGCTGATGAGGGATGAGTTGCCAAGTAAGTAACTTGTGTAAACACAAATGGAAATACTACGTTAAGTGAACCGCAGGGGTTTGGCCCTACGAACCACCTCCGACGTAAGAATAATTAAGTGTATTGAGATAATAATGAGTGTGTAAGCTGATGAGGGATGAGTTGCCAAGCCGTAAGTAACTTGTGTCAACACAAATGAAAACACTACGTTAAGTGAACCGCAGGGGTTTGGCCCTGCGAATCACCTCCAGCTTGAGAGTAATTAAGTGTATTGAGATAATAATGAGTGTGTAAGTGATGTGCTAGATTGTGTGCAAGTTTTAAATTTATAAACACGATTTACCGAATCTATTTACAACACATACGAGCAAATGAACTCTTCCGTTGATAGTAGGATATGGATGGTAAGCCGGGATCGTTCACATGGATTTGTGTGAATTGGAAAGTAAGTTAAGAAAACTAATCAATAGTATACCAATGGTATTCGGATATAAGCAATAATAATGATGATAAAGATTTAAGTGATTAAAACTACATTTGCTTAGATTAGTTTGCTAAATTTGATTTGTATGATTTTGATAACTACTTTTAATATGTTGGTTATGATAATTAGATGGTGTTCTAATATATTGTTCTTACAATTCAAACCTCTGCCAAGATTTTAGATTATAAAAACAAGCATTAAGTTTAACTAATCAGTTTAAGACCAATTCAAGTTTCATAAGTTTGATTCGCGGTAGTTTCACAAACATAAACACAAAAACGTTCCTTGTTTAATCAAATTTGCTTAAGAAATGGTGTATTAAAAGGTAACCAATCATAGACAAAAATGCTACAATTGATTTATAACAATGACCCTTTCGACCTATGAAATCGTTACTAATCAATCCAATTTGATAAACAATAGCATTCTTATTACAATCAAAATCAAATTTCTTTCTTATACCAAGAATAAAAACAATCATTTATAGACAAATAATTATGACTAGTTAAATGACAATGACCCTTTCGACCTATGAAACCACCATCAACTAATCTAACTTGATAAACAAATGTCACTATGAAACATAAGCATAATTGGATATTAGAACTAGCTTGAAATTGAATTAAAACATGTTATCACAATCATAAGCAATTCATCATGTCACAAACATCATCTAAGCAAGTGCACAAAGGCACTAGCCACTCATGCTATATAAAGACATAAACTCAAAATTTTGAATATTAGAAAACATTAATAAAAGTCCTACAATGATTGAAATAAGATTACAAATGATGTAGTAATGTTGCTTCAAGTATTTGGGTTGACTTCTTGATGTTTTGACCTCTAAATGTTGACTTCTTGGACTTCAAAAGTTTCCCGGTATTCTAAGGACGAATTTGAGAGCTTTGAGAGAGTTGTTTAAGCCTTTGAAGATTAGTAGATAGTTGATTGAGAATGGGATGATGAAAACACTTCACAAATGGCTCTATTTGTACTCCTAACAATGCCCAGGGTTATTAATGCCCTTACTTGGCCAACAAGCAGCCTATAATGGCCTAGAAACAGTTTGGAAGGACCTAGAATCGAATGGTGCTAGCTTGGAGTCTTAATAACAAAGTTTAAGCAGACCACAACGACCCAGCCGAAAGGTATAATGATAGGTCGATCGGCTGGTCTTCGTCACTTCCTTCCAGCCAAATCGGCTGCATGCTCCAGCCAATCGGTCTTCAGCAGGTAATCTTTTTGTATTTTCCGTTTTGGTTTTCTGATAGCTTGTCTCATGTTCGTCGCTCTTTGTTCTTCATCCAAACTTGATATTTTCACTATCTTGGACCTTTGAAACATTAAATCGTTGATCTTGGAGTGCTTCTCTTTGGATCTTGAGGCGGAAATCTTTGTACGATCATGAATCTTCCTTTATTCATCATTTCTTCCTCATTTCCTGTACTTGGCTACATATGACATACACACTTTGACACAATTAAGTAACAAAAGCTTATAAATATAACCAAATAATATACACAAAAGTACGGATAACGCTACTAAATATATACACAATTTTAACATTATCAATAAGTATGTGAAGTAAGTATTCATACCTGAGTGCTATGCCCATCTATTTATAGGTGATAGGATAGGCATAAGCATGTATCTCACATGAATCGGTGAACATGGGGGAGTCCCGCTTTTAGGGGACTACATGGGATTATGTATCGCGATCTCTATCTTGGCAAGAAAGCTTTGACAGAGACTTCGAATATGGGTTTGACTTAGTCAGAGTTACCCTCTTTGCTAGTCTTATCGAAGGACACACCTCGAGGGGCGTTGTGCTTCATTTGCCGAATTCCCATTCCGGTAACTATCGTAAAGATAGTCTTACGTCATGAGAACCTATTTGAAGGCTCATATATGTTTAGTGGGAGTAGATCCCTGCGAGGTTGGAGGAGTGGCCTCTGAGCCAATTTGGAGGGCACGCCATCAATCGTACTTTCTTACATAATGATCTCGGTTACATATATAGTCCTCATTCGATAACTATTTCAAACAGGTTTGTTAAGTTGAAAAATAGAACATGTATGTTCTTAAATTATATTAAATTTTAGAGTTCTAAATGTGAATTAACAAGGATTTCATCACGCGTTTCACTGTAGACCTAAACCGTACATTTTTGTCTCCGAAAGATGGTGGTACCACGGTTACAAAACCATACACTTTCTTAACTAAGGATAAAGTTCTCATTTAGAGGTCATGATTAAATAAAATTTTAAGCAACACTAGCAACCTATAGCTACATTACATATAATATAGGATAGATTTTGCATCAACTAAATTGCATACCAATAATAGTTTTCGGAGGTGTGTGCTTCTAATGTTAGGGCTGGTACCCAAGCTACTAAACATGTGGAGCCGATTCCATATGTAGAAGAGTCTAGCCCAACATTTGAGGTTCAAGATCAACCTTTTGGTGGTGGTTTTGCTAATCAACAATGTACATTTGCTGCTCGTAATAGTTCTAAAAAACATGGTATGAGTGATGAGACTATATAAAAGGAGGCAAATTCAAACAAGCCTAATGTAAGTCCCTTAAGTAATGCAAATAAAATAAATCCTTAAGTCTTCGAATAAGGCAAACTTTCAAAAAATTAAGGATAATAGCTTATGATGCTGGATTACCTATTGAATCGGTTTATGAAGTCAATGAGAGATTGAAAATTCTCTGTATGGATACTTCATAGGTAAAAGGCTTGCTTTTCCTATTGTTGACTGGTTTGTACGTAATAATTAGCAGAATTATGGTATTGTTAAAGTGACAATGAATGCAAATGGTTTTTTTCTTCTTTAAATTCTCGTCCACTCAAGCAGCAGAAGTGGTTCTACATGATGGTCCATGGATGCTTCATGGAATCCGAATTTTTCTTAACAAGTGGTCGCCCGAGATAAATCTGTTGAAAGAGGACATGTCACGTGTTCCAGTTTGGGTAAAGTTTCATGACGTTCACCTGGTTTCGTGCACTTTAGATGGATTGAGTTTGATTGCTTCAAAAATTGGTACTCCTATGTTACTTGACTCGTATACTAATGATATTTTTTTAGAATCATGGGTTAGGAGTAGCTATGCTAGAGCTTTGATTGAAATTAATGCATTTAATGAGTTGCGAGATAATCTTGTGTTGGCTGTTCCTAAACTTAATGGAAGTGGATATACGATAGAAACTATCTGTATTGACTATGAATGGGAACCCCCTAGATGTAGTTCATGTTTGCTATATGAACCTCTTTTTGATGAGTGCCCTAAAGCTATACCTGAACGTGTAGTTAATGTGGTTGGAAAGGGCAAAGGTCCGACTTCGGGTGCTACTAAGGAGGTATCGAATGATGGGTTTACCACTATCAAGCGAAAAGGATCTCATTATAAGCAGGTTTTTGGGGTATCTAATAACAAGAGAGTGGAGTATATATAGGTTGTTAAACAACAATCTAATAAGAAGGCGTCAAGCCTAAATGGTAACACCAACTTGGCCTCTACTTCTAAATAGCCTATGAAGGTTAGTAATGTGTTAAATACTTCGAATACTTTTTGCTGCTCTTAATGAGATAGATGATAGTACCATGGATAATGTTAAGTCAAGTGGCGATACTAATTCACCTACTGTTGAAGCAAGTGCAACTATTGATTCATTTAGTAGTCAAAGCACTACATCTCTCATTGATGAGATTAATAATTAAGAAAGTCAGATTATTGAGGGGAAGCTTGTGCTTTCGGGTGCTGATGGGAAGCCGCTTCCTATGTAAAAGGAGGCTAGTATGGTTCGTAGTTCTAGCATGGGTCATGATTTGGGTATAAGAAGTGATGGGAAAAAGACTGATAATCCGGATTTTATGGATAAAGATTTTGGGAATTTGTAAAGTGATGATGATGATGATGATGATGATGATGATGTTTTTGAGGTAGAAAATGAAACTTCTAGTTTTATGACGAATGATGGTCCCAAGAGTGGTGGTGGAGCTGGTTAGAAGAGCTTATATGAGAGATGGAAGGAGGATATCCATG